>OX235272.1:21794184-22200963 GCA_944472155.2 Trichobilharzia szidati | reverse complement strand
CCACCTTTATCCGGGCGTAACAGAATAATATCTTTGTTGTTTATTAATTCCTTGAGCTCCTTATAGTGTTTTTTGGTCAGTATTGACTTTCCATTTGGTTTGGTATTCATAAATTTATGGCAGCTGTCGAGGACTACCGACCTGAACTGTTGTAGGTTCTCTTCGGAAGTTGGTGATGGATCATATGTTTGGTTTATCAAGTTTTCGAACTGAACTTGGGTTTGAAGTTTTTGGATTTTCGATGGTTTTGTGCAGAACTTTGGACCGAGGGACAGTGCTTCTAGTTGAAGTTCTGACAGCTTAATGTTTGAGAGGTTAAATACGTATTTTTCTGGATTGCTTGGGAATGGACGTTCAGGGTCGCTCGTTGGCTTCAGGCTTTTAATAAGGTTTGACTTGACATTCTCAAATTGTTTCTGTGCAACTTCTTCGACATATTCTTCGAACGATTGGCGTAGCTCTTGTTCTAAGTCGTGGACTGCGTGAGCTCGTAAGTCAACATTTCGTTCTAGTTCAGGGACACGTGATTGGATGGAGTCAATGTTGTTTAGTGTGTGTCGCCTGAGCGTTCTGGTATTCCGATGGATGTGGTTTCGTCTGAGGGACTTCCAGTACATCTTTGGATATTCGTGCCGATCTAAACATTCTCTCAAGAACTGAATCTCTGCCTTCGCTACTGCAAGCTTGACGGAGTAACGCAGGAAACGGTCCAGCTCCTTCACCGTCACTGGGTTATTGCAACGTTTCAGTAATTTGAAAATTCCCATTCAGTCATAGAAAAGAAGAGGCGTTCAGCAAAGAGTTACTCTTTTCGGCGATATCCACACTTATATAGTTTTTACACAGTGAGTTCAAGTTTAAACAAAATCATTGTATGCATACAATGGTAAAGGAGTTACGCAATTAAGACGGGAGATGCGTAAGACGATCAGTGACTAATCAATTGTGTAACAATGTTCTGATTTCAACTCAAATCACAGAAATAGGAGACAACTGAAATGCGCCATATCAAAGGGGGTAAGGTTAAAGCCAAAGATTGCGTAATCAGACGGAAGAGAGAATACAGACATTGAATTACGAGGTTGGCAAGAAAAGAGTGATAACTGCTTCTTTCTGAACATATGTATCGGGTTTAAGGCACTTGACAGAGATTGATTCAGCAAACTTAAGGAGAATGGAGCTTGTTTTCGCATTTTTCACATACACACAAAACACTTTAAACAGAACAAAATATGATGCAACTATAAATATAAACTAGTTTTAATTTGCCATTCTGTCATTTTTTAGGCTTATTGTACATGCCTAAAGCAATGTGGAAGACAGATTTGAAAAGGTTTAATTGTAGTCATTGTCAACTGTGACAGAACTGGAATATCTGGAACTGACTGTCTGAAAGCGGATCAGCATTCCGCTGAGTATTTCAGTCTGTTTTACAGTGCAGTATATGAAAGTATCTCATCCTACAGGTTACGAAATTCAGGAGATACTAACAATTATTCTCCGTATAACTTTGTTTCACTAAAAGGAAATTATTTATCAATTACACATGCATGTAGTAACATATAAACATATAAACTCTGTACCTAGATGTCTCCTGCTAAATAAGCTCTCTATGACAAAAACTGAGTCCTGAGTCACTAACTGGTTCTCTAACAGAATGCAGTACACCGTATACAAAGGTTAATCCTCCTCTGCTGCGCTCACTGAAGCTGGTGTCCCACAAAGTGCTGTACTCTCTCCACTTCTCTTTTCTTTCTTTCTACATGACTCACCATCTTTAAATGACATTAATTTTGTCAAATATACTGACGACGTAATCTAATTGCTAGGGTTCAATGAAAAATGAATCAGTGTCAAGTTAATAATCTGAGTAGAATTCACTTGAAAATAAACGAAAATGGAGTTAGCAACAGTCGTCATGAGGGTAGAGATTTAATAGAGGGTGGGGGTAGAGAATAATGCAATTAAGAAACAGACAAACAAAGAAGAAAGAGCTAAGACAAAATTACGTATTTGGTGTTGAGATAGACCAGGACCATTGTAGATTTAGTGACTGAACAAACTTCTTTTGTATACAGAGTTCAGGATTCAATATGTGAATTGCCATTGCTTCTGCAGTTTGAAGAAGTTTAATTCGTACTCTTTTGGCAAGATTCCCACGTATTGTGTAGATAACTGAGAAGTTGTTTTGTGGGTTTGCTTGGTGTCCGGATTCGATCAAGTGTTCTAGGATAGAGCTGTGGCGGGGGGATCTTCTTTCTCCTTTATAAAACCATGAAGGTAAGTGTTCGCTGATTCGTTGGGATAGCAAACGCTGGCTACGGCCGACATACCTAGCTCCACATGAGCAGGTGAATTGGTAGATGCACATTGATGAGGCCCCCAGTGGAAGCTTATCCTTCACGTTCGTGCGAATCATTGGTTTCGTGGAGAAAGTTAGTCTGAGTTCAGCTGCGAAGAAGGTTTTCTTCAGTGAGCGGCACAGGCGGTTTCTCAGTATTTCTGCTGAAGAATCTCCGTTGAATTGTAGATTCAAATAGAGAAGTTTCTTGGGAGCAGTAAGCATAGACGGTTTTTGTGTTCTGGGCTTCATGGCTTTTGTGATGAAACGTTCCGGGTAACCGTTTTCAAGGAGGATTCTTTTCAGGGTCTTCAGCTCCTCTTCTATAGTTTCCGGACTGCAAATGTTGTGGATTCTGTGAGTCAGTGAGGGGATTAGATTTCGTTTTGTATATAGAGGCACCCAACTGTGAAAGCAGATGAGTTGTCAATTCCATGTCGGTTTTCTTTGAATGGATCTTTTGAGTGTCCCATCTTGTTCGCGTCTTGTTAGTTGCACATCCAGAAAAGATATTGTTGAGTTGGACTCCTTCTCTAGTGTGAACTGGATTGCTGGATGCCAACTGTTGAAGAGGTCCAATATGTTCTCCAAATCTTCCTCATTATTGGCGATAATAAAGGTATCGTCCACATATCTCTTGTAGAACCTGAAGTTATCTATTGTCTTCTTTAGGTGTGTATTTTCTAGTTTTGACATGAAAATATCTGCAAGCAGTGGGCCGAGTGGTGAGCCCATAGCTATACCATCTTTTTGTCTATATATTTCATTATTCAAAGTGAATTGGACGTTTAGAGTACATCTTAATAGGAGTTCTTTCAAATAGTCCGTGGGTATACCAATGTTCATCTCCTTTGAATCAATATATTCACATATATAGCATATTGTTTCGGTTAGTGGGACGTTTGTAAACAGTGATACCACATCCAGTGAGAACATGGTTTGATTGGAAACGCTGACGTTTTCAATGGAATTGACAAAATCGAAGGAGTCTCGAAGTGAGTGGCTGGAGATTTGCTTTCTGACTGGTTCTAGTATGTCTACTAGCCATTGTGCGGTACTTTGATAAGGTGAATTAGTCATATCGAGAATGGGTCGAAGAGGTACGTTTTTCTTGTGCACCTTTGGTAGTCCATATAGCCGGGGTATATTTGAGCCCGACGGTTTCAACGATTCGAAGGTTTCAAGATCGATGAATGATTCAGTCTTTAGTTTTCGGAGAAGGTTCGTTAGTTTTTGTTCAGTTTGTTCCGTCATGTTCTTTTCGTTTACTGGTTTTATGAATTTAGATTCGTCGGATAGGATGGTCAGCATTTTACTTACGTAGTCCTCACGATTCATGACTACGATTCCCCCACCTTTATCCGGGCGTAACAGAATAATATCTTTGTTGTTTATTAATTCCTTGAGCTCCTTATAGTGTTTTTTGGTCAGTATTGACTTTCCATTTGGTTTGGTATTCATAAATTTATGGCAGCTGTCGAGGACTACCGACCTGAACTGTTGTAGGTTCTCTTCGGAAGTTGGTGATGGATCATATGTTTGGTTTATCAAGTTTTCGAACTGAACTTGGGTTTGAAGTTTTTGGATTTTCGATGGTTTTGTGCAGAACTTTGGACCGAGGGACAGTGCTTCTAGTTGAAGTTCTGACAGCTTAATGTTTGAGAGGTTAAATACGTATTTTTCTGGATTGCTTGGGAATGGACGTTCAGGGTCGCTCGTTGGCTTCAGGCTTTTAATAAGGTTTGACTTGACATTCTCAAATTGTTTCTGTGCAACTTCTTCGACATATTCTTCGAACGATTGGCGTAGCTCTTGTTCTAAGTCGTGGACTGCGTGAGCTCGTAAGTCAACATTTCGTTCTAGTTCAGGGACACGTGATTGGATGGAGTCAATGTTGTTTAGTGTGTGTCGCCTGAGCGTTCTGGTATTCCGATGGATGTGGTTTCGTCTGAGGGACTTCCAGTACATCTTTGGATATTCGTGCCGATCTAAACATTCTCTCAAGAACTGAATCTCTGCCTTCGCTACTGCAAGCTTGACGGAGTAACGCAGGAAACGGTCCAGCTCCTTCACCGTCACTGGGTTATTGCAACGTTTCAGTAATTTGAAAATTCCCATTCAGTCATAGAAAAGAAGAGGCGTTCAGCAAAGAGTTACTCTTTTCGGCGATATCCACACTTATATAGTTTTTACACAGTGAGTTCAAGTTTAAACAAAATCATTGTATGCATACAATGGTAAAGGAGTTACGCAATTAAGACGGGAGATGCGTAAGACGATCAGTGACTAATCAATTGTGTAACAATGTTCTGATTTCAACTCAAATCACAGAAATAGGAGACAACTGAAATGCGCCATATCAAAGGGGGTAAGGTTAAAGCCAAAGATTGCGTAATCAGACGGAAGAGAGAATACAGACATTGAATTACGAGGTTGGCAAGAAAAGAGTGATAACTGCTTCTTTCTGAACATATGTATCGGGTTTAAGGCACTTGACAGAGATTGATTCAGCAAACTTAAGGAGAATGGAGCTTGTTTTCGCATTTTTCACATACACACAAAACACTTTAAACAGAACAAAATATGATGCAACTATAAATATAAACTAGTTTTAATTTGCCATTCTGTCATTTTTTAGGCTTATTGTACATGCCTAAAGCAATGTGGAAGACAGATTTGAAAAGGTTTAATTGTAGTCATTGTCAACTGTGACAGAACTGGAATATCTGGAACTGACTGTCTGAAAGCGGATCAGCATTCCGCTGAGTATTTCAGTCTGTTTTACAGTGCAGTATATGAAAGTATCTCATCCTACAGGTTACGAAATTCAGGAGATACTAACAATTATTCTCCGTATAACTTTGTTTCACTAAAAGGAAATTATTTATCAATTACACATGCATGTAGTAACATATAAACATATAAACTCTGTACCTAGATGTCTCCTGCTAAATAAGCTCTCTATGACAAAAACTGAGTCCTGAGTCACTAACTGGTTCTCTAACAGAATGCAGTACACCGTATACAAAGGTTAATCCTCCTCTGCTGCGCTCACTGAAGCTGGTGTCCCACAAAGTGCTGTACTCTCTCCACTTCTCTTTTCTTTCTTTCTACATGACTCACCATCTTTAAATGACATTAATTTTGTCAAATATACTGACGACCTGACTGTATCTTTGCCTGTCAAATGTCAAAGTGACTGCTCTGAACTCAATGGCTTTCTACCAGAAATCAGCCAGTGGTGCAAGGAAAACGGTCTGGCCTTAAACCCCTCCAAGTGCCAAACAGTCAATTTCACCTTAAGGCATAAATCCGACCTAAACAAACTGGTTGGCCTTTACGAGGTGTGCAACATCGACGGCACTGAAATAGAAATCAAGTCAGAAATCAAATAACTAGGCGTCATTCTATCTGCTGATCTCTCCTGGTCGTCTCATATCTTGGCGATTTCTAAGAAAATATTCCATTTCACATTCTACATCAAGAAGTTAAGACGAATGTCTGGTATAACCCAACCCTTACTCCTACAATTCGTTAACTCTCACATTCTGCCTATTATTCTCTATTGTAACCCCTTAGTTTTTCCCGAGTTACTGAAGAAAGACTATAACGTATTACGCAGGATGTTAAAAGTCGTTAGCAGTGTAAACAACGTGCCACTTAACCAGCTTGTTAATATTCTGGTTGACAGGCACATGGACTCATGTGAAAAATGGGCCTAATCCATTTTATCTAACTCAAACCACACTCTTCACTCACAACTCTCCCCTCCCCTTGCATCTCATCAGGCAAAACCAGAAGCCAATATAGAAAACTACATGCTCGCACTAGCAAGTACAAAAACTCAACCATACCCTACTTAGTTCATGTCCTGTGCGATAAAGAAAGCGTTAGGCGTGACACCTATAACTCATTAAATAGTCGGTAGAACAACTGGATCTCGTCTTCCCAACTCATATCATTTATAGGTACAACTTTTTCTTTCTTTCTTTTCCTTCTCTCTCTCTCTTTTCCGTTATGTGCTACTTTTTTCTTTCTCTCGCTTACGCCAGTAAATATGATAGAACCTACTTTTCTAACACCTTCAAACACTGTTCAGCTTTGGCTTTGCTACCGACATGCCAATGTGTTGTTGTCATAATGAACTGAGATTTCCTTAATCTATGTAGAATTCTGTTTACTGATAATGTACTAACTGGATGCAATACTGTAGTAAAAATGCTGAGAATTCCATTCTGTATCACAAGTACTGTTTTGGAATAAAGCAAATTATCATTAGTATTTGAAGATTTGCACGACTGATATATTGTCTCATTATGTTTTTATCTTCTTCCCGTTGTTTTGTCGTGTTGATACGCATAAAAAATAAATTTACACACGCTTCATTTGGCAGATATAAAGAAAGCTGAGAATTAACTTTTTTACCACTTAAAAGTATAACTGAAGCTCATGGATTTGTGGAAGTTCTCTAGAAAATGACAGACAGGTATACAAACAGATAACGAGGCTGAATAAAGATTATTTTACAGCATGGAAATTCTCAGTAAGACTACATGTGCTTTACTCCAATATATATATATATATATATAATGTTTCATACCAGAAAGAGAACAGAAATATAATACTACTGTTGTGAACATATATATGCTTGAGAAAACATTACTTGAAACGTAGTCGTGACACTTCGAATCTCATAAATAAAATATCAGTTCGTCACTATTATTGTTCACTATCCTAAGTTTTTTCATTAACGTAGATTTTCACCATCTCGAAGAAATCAGATATATGCGTATCTCAAACCTATATTCGCTAAATCAAAACCCCCTAAAGAGAAGATCTACATTCTTGGTACAATGACAACCGAATATCTCGTAAGGCATTTCTTTGATTTATTTTTATTTTTCAATAACCTGAAGGACAAGATCCCGCTGCTGACCAACTCTATGTGTGTTTATCAATTCACCTGCTCTTGTGGTGCTAGGTATATCGGTCGTTCGACACGAGTTTTGTCCAAGAGGGTGCAAGAACACTATCCTGCATGGTTACGAAAAGGTGGAAGTGGAGCAATAAGAAGCGCGATCATTGAACATCTGGTCGATAATGATCACCCTATCTCTATAGCCTCCGCCTTCAAAGTCATCTACAAGGCAAAGAGTAATTTACCCAAATCACTACGTACCCGATTCATCTGTATTGCTAAAGCCATCTTTGGCTATCGAAACAGAAAATCCAGGTCTCTGTGTACAGAAAAAGTTCGTTCGACCCCTTCAACTTTCATGGTCTTAATCCCTCTATGCTAAAGTATGGTAATCCCCAATCATATTTGAGCTCTACCAATTTTTCATTTTTTCATTTTTGTCTATTCAATTTGTATACTCTTCCTTATCACGTCAACTGTTACTATTACTACTCTCACTTTTAATTGTCCCCAGTATTATTTCACTTGTTCCACTTCTCATTCTAAATCAATTCCTTTTTACAACATTAAATTCTATGCTATTAAATTTCACACAATATTACGTGACGTTTTGATTTTATTCGATTTGTTTACTAATCTTATAATTGCACACCTTTTTCAAGTTCTATCCATCCTATGAATTATTCTATATATGACATTAATTTGCTTTGCCACTTGACATTTAACTACGATTATAATCACAAACATTTTAGTTTTAATTGCACTTCATATTATTATTATTTCATGCATTCACACCTATGGTTTAATTCCCTCACCGGATATAACTTCTTGAAAACCGTATGTATACGATTGTACAGCTTGATGATAAATTTGTTGATAAGAGTCTCTTCTCTGAATCATCTGTTTTGATTTTCTATATGTTACAATGGGAATTTTCCATAATTATTTTTATCCAACGTATCACGGTTCCTTTTTTTTAAAAAAAATTCCAGACTGATTCGATTTGACACTATCACCGCTGGTTCATTCTCCTTATATGAATAAATTTGGATGTTTTATAAATTGGTATAAAGGAAATTGGTTTTACTTAATTTCCGTTTATTTTTTTGGCACAACTCAGTGGATTAACTCAATGATGTGGTATTAGTCTAATTGCAAGTGAATTTACAGAAAATCCACAAAAGATTATGCATACGCTTGACTTAATATTTTAACCCTAGGCTGAGTCATACGACGATCGTGTGAGAATTTCATTAGTGTCTAAAGCACAGCATGTTAAGGATATTTAAATTACTTTGTGTATATTGTGAAATTTCAGTAAGTATTCTTTCTCAGCGCCAGTTTCGTTATTTCGTGTCTACAATTTTGATTTTTATATTAAATTCATTTCCGATGAAGAAATAAACTGTCAGATAACCATAGAAAAGCGCTAAGAATAATGAGTTTTTAAACTAATATTAAAACGATTAAGTAAAGGTGTCATAACAAGACAAATCATCTATGAACGTACGTAGAAATAGGGTGATAATAGCTTGAAGTGGATTCGGTTAAAGTAATGGATAGAATGTTTTTGAATAAAAGTGAATAAAGAACATCAAAAGGAAGAGAGCCTTGAAAAATGTCTTCCGCTTACTAGGCTGCAATTTGATAATTTTGATGAATGAAAAATCAAGACTACACAAAATATGGACAAAAATTAATTTCTGACGGTTATTGCATTCACACGGATCATCATTGAATAAAGCTTGGAATGGCAGTCACCTCTCTATCTCAACTTCATCGACTTTGAAAAGGCCTTCGACAGCGTCGATCGAGAGGTGATTTGGAAACTACTTCGCTAGTACCAAGGGGTGCCACCGACAATTATACATCTCACCCAACAGCTGTACGACAATGCTGCATGCCAAGCAATCCACAACGGGAAACTTACGGGATAGTTCGAAGTGAGGACAGAAGTAAAACAAGCTGGCTGCCTACTATTGCCAATGATTTTCCTGATTGCAGTAGATTGGATGATGCGACAAACAGCGGGCAATGAGGAAACTGGAAGATATGCAAGCGAAAAGCAACAAGTTGGAAGAAGAAGCATCAAAGATGGGAAGGACTTCAGTTGAACATAGAGAAAACAGAGGTAATGAAGATTCCTGTCAAGAACAACAACAACAGACAACGATCAGCATAAATGAGAGGAAGCTGAAAGAAACAACCTCTTTTGCCTACCGACCTGGGAAGCGTCGTTTCAACTACATGCGGGTGGAACTAACGAGTATATCAAAGCAAGAATCGGAAAAGCAAGACAAGCTTTCACTACTCTCAAGTCTGTGTGGAGGTCAACAGCACTCAGCATGAAAATGAAAATAAGATCCGGATTTTCAACTCCAATGTGAAGTCAGTCAGTGCTACTCACTATACGGATGGATCAGAGACTTGCACTGCGCGTCATAAACAGCATCTCAAACAAACTACAGACCTTCATTAACAGTTGTCTTCCCTCAATACCACTCAAGATCAGATAGCCGGCCAGAAAAGATCAGCAACAGCGAGAGATCTCTGGCAATGAGCGAACCAACTCAGCAGGAACCGATTGTGAAACAAATAGGCAGGAAGAAATGGAGATGGATAGACTGGTCGTACTCTGAGGAAACAAACCATCAAATGACATCACTAGACAAGCCATTGCTCGAGTGGAACCTGAAAGGGAAGTGGCGAGTTGGTCGTCAGTGCGAGTGTGGGTGACTTGGAGGAGGTGATGTGAAGAGGAGATGAAAGCGTGTGGAGCTGAAGACTGTAGCAGAGAGCCGAACGCAATGGAGACAGTTAGCTGAAGCCCTATGTTCCTCTAGGAATTAAATGAAACAATAATAATAATAATTGCATTCACACTAGTGATGACTTCAGCGTAGGAGGTTCTAAGTGTTCATGGACAGTGCGTATGTTGAACTGGTTGACACAAATGGCATTGATCAAATTCAGTAGTTTTGCCATCAAGCTGTTAGAAAACAATAAATGCCTAAAAAACACTAATATTGACTTCTCTGAAACAAATGTCCTTTTTAAAGTTTTCACCCCTTCTTTCTCAGGCAAACTGTTATCTAGTTATCTAGACAGAATTGTTTCAACCGCAGGTGGAACGGGTGAAGGTGCCAAAGCCATAATGGGAAATGCATGGTCCGCTTTCATCATTTTGAAATCAGTCTGGAAATCTTCTGCACTCTGCAGTACAAGTACGAAACCCAGATTTTCAACACCAATCAATGTTATGTCAGTCAGCTCTTCTATGTGGGTGTGAAACTTGGCGCACGAGTGATGGAAAGCATTCACAGCATCCTGCAGAGTTTTACCATTAGCTGCCTTCACTGGATGCATAATGAAGATCGGATAGCCAGAAATAATTAGCCACAACAAACAATTCGGACAAACTAACCAGGAACTTATCGTCCAACAAATATTTATGAGAAAATAGGGATGGTTTGAGCATATGCTGAGGATGCTGTCGAAAGACATCGCGCGACAGACCGCCGAGTAGAATAGAATAGGGAACGACTAATTGGTTGTCCTAGGATGACATGGAGGAGGAGATGAGATACAACGGGCAATCATGAGGCCAGCTGGAGAGGACTGCAGACAATGGGGCGAATCGCAGACGTGTTTTCAAAGACCTACAATCCCCTCGAAACCGAAGGGAAAGACAATAATAACATAATAATAATTTCAAAGTCTCAGAATTAATGTTTCTCCTGTACATATCAAACTTAACAGAATGTAATATAAAGGATCCTTACCGTTTTTTCATATTTTTCGACCGTTTAAAATGTCTCATAAGAAGTGTAGTCCCTTTTCAATGGTCATTAGATATTAGCAACTTCTCGAAACTACGCTGTCAAGTTTTTACTTTGATATTTTTACAGTGAAGATTAATGATTGAATGTGTCTAATTGTATTTTTAACTGCAAAAGTATGTTAAATTTAAAGGACACAGAAGTACTCGAGTACAGCCATTTAACTGTTCTCAAAAATATCAAATAAATGATTATGTCAATTCAAGTGGAAACAAACCAAGATACCCAGTGAAGAGTTCATCCAGATTTCTGACGTGGGTTCGTATTGTTACTCTAGAAGATAAAAGACTTCGTTATGGAATGTTTATTAGAGATTTGTGCGTTGGTGGCACAGTGGTTAGGACTCTCGCCGACCATGCACATGCTCCGGGGTTCGATCCCCGGCCGACGCACACCCGATATCTATGGTCGCCCTGCAAAATTTGAGCTACCGATATCCATGCTGAAAATTCCATACTTGTACTGAAAATACGGTGTGGCACCAAGCCGTCATCAAAATAAATAAATAAATAAAATAAACATATATATGGAATTTATACGTACCATTTATACGACCATGCACATGGTCCCGGGTTCGATCCCCGGACAAAGACGCACTCCTTTGCCTCGCTAAGCCAGAAATAATGCCGGTGAAGAGGAAAGGTTGGGCATGAGGCTGGCAACCCAATCTTGTAAAATAAACACTGCTACAGAAACTTCAAACCACTAGCTTGAAGCCCTATGTTCCACTGGGGAATGTGAAGGAAAAAAATTCATTAAAATCGTTATTTGCAGAAATCTGTGTTGTACTGCTTCTACCTAAAGTATTATGTTTCCTTGTCTTCTTTCCGTGTCACCCATGTTCTACCGCAACACTAGTTCATTTGCTCTTTTTCATGTGAAATCCATCTCTCCGCTATTTCATTTTTTGCGTCAATGAAAGTCCTTTTATATACTACTCATGAATCATGTCAGTAGCATGCGCCAAAGCAGAAACAGAGTTGTTTTTCAAAGCCTACACTTCCAAGTCATCCGTTTTTTGGTTTTACGCATTTATGCGTCTATAAGCAGTGTCAATGAATGCACTTAACCGCATTCTGAGTTTATTATTATTTATCCTGATTTTTTCACTAAATAAAACTTGACTATAAAATGAAAACAATTGACAAAATTCTTTCTTCTCACTATTGTTGTTCGAAATAATAAAACAAGACGGAAATACCGACTTTTAAAGTTCTAAGTGTGACACAAATGTTTTTTTTTCTTTTTGTTTTGTGGATTACATCGGAAATGCAGAGGAAAAACAAACTAAATTACACAGTTGTTACTTTGATGCTATGACTTATACAACGTAAAAGATGCCTGCAAAAGTTACAAAAAGAAGGGGACCACTATTGCGAAACTTTACTAAAAAATACACCAAGATAATCAAATTTCTTTATTCACAGCATGCTGATAGCCTTGTATCGGGCGGACTATAAAACAGAGTACAAATTAAAATAATGAAATGTAGAGAAAGAAACACATACATCCAAGTGACTTCATTTAAGATTTTGTTTGGTAACTCATTTCCCAGAGCTATGAATAAAATTAAACCCCGAAGTGACCATTCTAACATAAGTGATTAGGATAGTATTATTATATTATTATTGTTCCCTTGGGTTCCTAGTGAAACAAAGAGCTTCAGCTGCACGCCTCCACTTGATTCTGTCGTCTGCTGCACTTTTCACCTGCATCCATGTTAGTCCATACTGTTTCAATTCCTCTTCACACGATCTCCTCCATGTCACCCTTCGACGTCCAACTCGCCGCTTCCCTTTCGAGTTCCACTCGAGCTATGGCCTGACGCGCGATATCACATAGCGGCCTCCTCAGTGAGTGAGTGTCCAATCCATCTCTTCACTTTCTCCTGCATATTTGTTCGACGATTGATTGGTTCTTGTTTTGTTTGCCTCCATAGTTTCTTGTTGGTGATTCTTTGCGGCCATCTGATCTTCAGTATAGAGCCAGCAAAGACAATTAGTTGTTGATAAAGGTCTGCAACAGGCTGTTGGAAATATTCTTTGTGACCCACCGCCACGTTTCTGATCCATCCGTATAGAAGAACTGACTGACTTGACGTTTGTATTGAAAATCCGAATTTTGTTGTTGATTCTGGCTGAGTTGAGTGACGAAGATTTCCAGATTGGTTTCAGGTTGATGAATGTGTTTTTCGCCTTCCCGATTCTCGATTTGACATCCTCGTCCGTTCCACCTGCCTGTATTTGAGACAATGCTCCCTAGATAAGTGAATGACGTAACCTCTTTCACATCCCTCCTGTTGATGGTGATTGGCACTGGATGTTGCTGCTTCTGTTGTTGGTTGGTTGGTTATTTTCATAACCTCCGTCTTGTCTATGTTCACCTGGAGTCCTGTCTTTGCTGCTTCTTCAACCAGTTTGTCGGTTTTCGCTTGTAAGTCTTCGATTTTGTGTGACATCAAACATAAATCATCCACGCGCGAAATCCAGGTCTTCTAGGTTCTTCATTTTTGTCCAGGATATCCCTGTCTTCTCGTTTCCCACAGTGTCCAACGCATAATCCAGTCCACCATAATTAGGAATATCATTGGTGATAATAAGCACCCTTGTCTGACTCCTGTGTTTGCTCGAAACGCCTCGTTGAGTTTTCCGTTGTGGATCACTTGACATGTGCCATTGTCGTACAGCTGTTGAATAAGGTTGATAAATAGATAAGGACAGTAACGTCTGTATTATTCCATAAATTAGCAGTCAACCAAAAAATGAGGCTTGAAGATGCAGACATATGCGTGTTTACCTCAAAAAATTAATAAACCTAGTTATTGTAGGCCTTTACCGACCGAGGCAGTCTTGTTACATCACTTCCTCTTTGATTTCAACTGCTCACAAGAATTCCTACGGATTACCAGACTCCTAGTTTCACTAAACTCTTACATGAAATGGTGAATACAGTAATTGAAATATGCATTTAATATGTATAATACAGGATACAACCATAAACTTCAATAGTCATCTTTATTTTTATCTTCTAAAGTACGAGGAAGCCATCTTTTGGCTGTGTTGCTTCTTCCACTGACTTCAGAAACGTGGCGGAATTCAACTCTTCCTGTAGAAGTGAACCGAATGATGATGACATTCAGCTATAATGTGGCTGCGATTAACAGTTAATAATTAATAGGCGTTCAAATGCATGGCAGCCTGCTTAAATCACTTGACTACCTCAATTGTCTCCTTATCTAAATGGATTGTATCTACTACACTCCACATTGTTTCAGTCATCCCATCACGTCTACAAATCGTGATCTGTGCTCACGCACATTCTCAACCAAATGTTATTAGAGCATTCAAAGGATGCAATATTATTATTTTAGATGATATATTAAAACAATTAGTCACTTGGATAAATTTGAATAAGGTATTTAGAAGACAAATTTCGCGAGATGATATCATTTCGTAGTTTCTTTACAACTAACATGGTTAACAATAATAAAATTTTTAAAAAACGTTTATGACAATTACTCAGTTATATAAAAAAACGAAAGTACGTACTAATGACGAATCATATTTAGATAGGTCAAGTAGTCCATGGAAGGCGAAGATTGAAGTCTATTGTTTTTTGTACACACACTTTAGGTTGTATGTGATCAATCCAAAGTGCTTCCATCACCTTCAATAACCAACCCTGAATTAGAGTTATGTGAAATAATTGTGAAACAGTCATTAATATTGATTTTGTGACCTGATATTAATAAGTGTTTTGCAATGGATGATGCTGGATTTCTATTCAGATTAATCGCGTTGGGATTTTCTATATGATTTAGTAACCATTTTGGAACATGTTCTTTCCGACGACATTGGAACATTCTGTTGGTTCTACCTATATAGGTGTCACCACAGCTGCAGGTGAACTTGTAGATACAGTCTGAAGTAGAGTGCATAGAATTTCTTCCTTTAATGGTAGGTACAGGGATCGAAAATGTTCAAGGTGTGAGGGAAAGAGATGCAGCGTAGAATGTGCGTTTGATGGCTGACCGAAGTCTTTGAGCTGTCAACTGCATAATCTGGTCACTCTTGAATGGTAGGTTAATAAAGATAGCTTTCTTTGGTACAGAAGCTGTCTTTTCGAGATGTGGTCTTTCTTTACTGTGACAAGTGATAAAGTTTTCTGGATAACCATTAGCTAATAAAACTGAATGTATGTGTCGAAACACATCCATCACTGTGTCACTCGTGCATATTTTTCGGGCCCTTGAGAACAAACATTTCACTAGGGAACGTTTATACTGGATAGGAACAAAACTGGTAAAATGAAGATATTGTCCACTCCATATCTGTTTACGAAAAATAGATCTCTGAATCGTACCATCATCTCTCCTAGTCATTGTAATATCCAGGAAACCGAGTTTGTTATTCGATTCGAGTTCGGAAGTCACTCGGATATTTGGATGAATATGGTTAAATAGGGTAATAAAGTTTTCAATGGATTTACTATTACTACCAATAATGAGTGTATCATCCACATAACGTTTATATAGAATAAATTCTCCAAGCATACCTTGCATTTGTTTCTCTAATTTCGACATGAATATATCTGCTAACAAGGGCCCAATAGGGCTACCCATCACAACACCATCGATTTGTTTGTATGCCCTATCTTGGAAGGTGAATCTAATATTTTCTGTACACATTAAGATGATATCTCTTATGTAAGTGACAGGAATAGGTAAGTTTATTTCATTGCTTGTGATGTAATCACAAATGAAATTAACAGTTTCATTAAGGGGAACATTGGTGAATAAAGATTCTATGTCGATTAAACACACAATTTTTTCCTTAATGTTCAAGGTGTCTAACATATCTGTCAGATCAAATGAACTTTTTACAGAATGGTTTGATAAGGAGTCTCTTACTGGCGTAAGGGTCTCTGTAATCCATTTTGCTATTTTATGGTATAGAGAATTTAACATGTCTAAGATGGGTCTCACTGGGTTCCCAGTTTTTTGGACCTTCGGGAAGCCATAAAGCCTGAGAGTATGTGACCCAATGCTTTAAGTTGTTTATAAAGTTTTTCATTTATAAAGCCATGCATCAGTAAAATCTGAAGCTGACGATTGATCTGCTTTTCCACAAGCAGCACATAATCACTAGCATTGTCCACCAGAAATTTCGACTGATGTTTGAGGATATCATTAATTTTATTTTGATAATCCGATTTATTCATGATGACAACGCCTTCTCCCTTATCAGGTTTAAGGATAACAAGATTATCATTTTCGATTTATTCCTTAAGTGCGGCGTGGTGTTCTTTTGATAAACCATTTTTCCAGTATATTCTAGAATTTAGAAATTGGTGAGAAATGTCCACCAGTTTAACTTTAAACCAGTCCACATTATCTTTACTAGAAGGAGATAATTCAGAGATTTGATCTTAGATGAATAATATCATCTCGCGAAATTTGTTTTCTAAATGCCTTATTCAGGTGATATATTGTCTATTATTATATCACTTAAACATTCTATACAGTGATTACATGTGCTGCAATAAAATCCTGTGTTGCACTTTTCAGGATAAATCTATTACTATTATTATTATTATAACTCGCATTTTTGATGTTCAGTTAAAATTCTCAGCTTCAGCTCTTCCCGACGAAATAGAGTTCTTCTTTTCCCCTGTAAAGACTCACTGTCCTTTGATGAGCTATGTCTGAAAGCAACCAACCTTTACTACTGTGACATGCATCTTAGATTGATGTGAGGTAAGGATCCTTCCACTGAATCAGAAACAGTGACAGTTCATCCACGGCTAACTGTAAAAGCAATACAATACAAGTTCAATTTTAAGATGCCTTTTCATTTCATTTAGTTCAAATTGTAGGTAAACATGATTAAATATTAAATAAATTTATAACGGTTCAGCCAGACTTGGCGCTCAAATTATCCCAGAAAATTCAAGACATCTATAATCTGGATATTTAAAAATAATTAAACCTAAACATTATTAAGCTAAATGAGGAGAATTCCCTCCCCCCCCCCGCTACAGGAATTCCGTTGTAGAAGGTCGAGAGTACTCGTCACTGAGTGCTGCACTTCTCTATTACAACTATCAGGACAGTTAACAGGTGACTGTAAATTTAACTCTTTTTTTATACTTATTGCAGTTATCATTCACGTACATTTTGCTATGTGAGGCGCTAGTCCAGTGGTAGAATAAGCGTCAGCCATTTATGTGGTTCGGATTCGACTACCTACCCTCCCACTAATAAATCACATTTGGTTTACTAAGGGAAAAAGGGCAAGCTACCCTAGCAACTCTACCCTGTAGAAACAAAACCACCTCTACTGAAACGTCTCAGCTTCAATTTCTGCGCTCCAGACGGAAAGTAAAGAGACAAATGATGGTTATAATACTTCTTGTTATATCTAAGTTTGTATCTTCAGAAGAACTCTATGGCATGTAGTCTAACCGTTTAAAAGTTTACTGTACAAAGTCATCGCAATCAGCCTGAAGAACGAGTCTAATTAAAGCACTTACATCTTATGAGTTCATCTCAAAGAGGAAACTCCATTATGGATAAGATTTTATTTTGATAAATCACACAGTGTTACACAGTAATATTAACTGATGACGTTTCGAGCACAAATTATTGCCACTCATAATCATATCAAGTTACTCACACAACTTTTTCCTTCATTTATATATATGTATGGAATTGACTAGATATTTGAATAAAAATCAATATGAGATAATGTACATTCAGAGATAATAATATGAGTGTTATTGATCAATTACAATCAGATGGGAAATAAGACGAGTGTTTTTATAGTCATAATAAGTAACTTGTTAGGATGTTGTGATGTGCTAAATTGAAATAGAATTTTGAGATTATTTATTATCCTCTTCTGATTTGACTGACTGGTGGTAATATCTTCCATATTTCTGGTATTTGCATTGAGTCATTTCTGTTGCATGTGTTGGGTGTACATTCTATGAACAAAGATTCAGTAATCAACCTCTCTCTCCACCTAACTAGATTACTTTTTAGAATTTTAACCCTCTCCCACCATGCTATTGTGTGGTTGTGTGTTAATGCATGCAGGGCGATTGATGAGTTTTTTTCTAAATTATTCATTTTCGTGGGATCAACAATTCTAACCACAGCTAAATTCTTATGTTCCGACAATCTGATTACTCCCGATCTACTAGTTTGACCTATATAGTTGACCTCACAGTCATTACAAGGTATTTTGTAAATTATATTATTTTGTTTAATTGGGTCCACCGGGTCTTTTAGCCTACAGAGCTTGTCTCTGATTGAGTTTGTATCTCTGAATGCCACCCTAATTCCTGCTTTATTTAGAATACTACCAATATTGATTTTTATTCAAATATCTAGTCAATTCCATACATATATATAAATGAAGGAAAAAGTTGTGTGAGTAACTTGATATGATTATGAGTGGCAATAATTTGTGCTCGAAACGTCATCAGTTAATATTACTGTGTAACACTGTGTGATTTATCAAAATAAAATCTTATCCATAATGGAGTTACACTCTACCACAATGCCGAAGTTTTATACTTATATCAAAGAGGAAACAACAACCATTTCTTAAAATACTTCTATTTTAACAGTTGACATGAAGGGATTTGATTCATTCCGAGTTTAATTACGTCATAAACTGCTATCACTTGGAGGAGCACTTAAAATTATGAGTGCTGGAAAGGCATTGCGTTTAGGATTTTATAGCTTAACGCACTCGTTACGTCAACCGATACTGAATGTAGGACCTTGAAGTTAGGAGGCTTTCACGATACTATCCGAGCACTGATAAGGAATCCAACAATGAGGCATTTTAAGCTCTGGCTGCAACTGCCAGCCGATGCCACTAAACAGTGTTTGCCCTCACACTCAGCTAGATGAATCCCAACAGTCATGACTTTGCTCTAACTGATTTGGCCAGTTGTCGAAATCTGTAAGAAAGTTAAAATGTGGAAATTACTACTTTTCGAAAGTATGTGAGTCGGATTTCACATGTGCCGAAGGAAAGCCTCATAGAAAAGAGTAAAGTAATAAATTACACTTTCACTTTGAACATACTGTCTTAAAAGACAGTGGTAGGTTCTCAATTAAACTACTTAGTCGTGAGGAATCAATAAAACCCAAAAATAACTTTTATTCTTATAAATTTCATCTAGAATTTAGGGGGAAAAAGCAGTAAAAAATCCTACTTCATATTGTTATTAGCGAATTCATCATCTTAAGTAAGTGGCCTTTCTTAAAGCGTTTCTTTTACACACAGGAGAAATAACATTTCCAGATAAACATTCGATTTCCGGCTTCTAACTAACAGAGATATTCACCACAGCGCTGATGAAGACGCCTAGCCAAATCAACAAACATTAATCTCCATCATTATAAGAAATCTAATGAAACTCACCTCTTTAACTTCCCTAGTTAGCACCATTCCAGCTACAGGAGGCATAGATGACGATGCTAGGTGTAGAATGAGAAAAGCAACGCAGATCTTTGTTAATCTAAACTAAACGCGGAAATCTGTTGCATTCAACCTAAGGTGGATGCGTACTGATGAAGAGTCCCAAACCGGGACGAAACAGCTCTCCAGTACTCCCAGGTTTTCCAGTGGTTCTCTAACTGATGTCAGCTCATGATGAAATCCTCCATACAATCAAACAAAATCCCTACAAAACCAATACTTGAAAATAAGGAAAAACATTCAAATTGTCATGAATAATATCAAGATAAAGGTGCCAAATACGTCCGCTGCACATATCTAGACATGACTTCTGATTTCGACTCTGTACCTAAATGTATCTTGCTAAATAAGCTCTCTATGACAAAAACTGAGTCCTGGGTCACTAACTGGTTGCATTCCTACTTCTCTAACAGAATGCAGTACACCGTATACAAAGGTAAATCCTCCTCTGCTGCGCTAACTGAAACTGGTGTCCCACAAAGTGCTGTACTTTCCCCACTTCTCTTTTATTTCTTCCTACATGACTTACCATCTTCAAATGACATTGATTTTGTCAAATTTGCTGACGACCTGACTGTATCTTTGCCTGTCAAATGTCAAAGTGACTGCTCTAAACTAAATGGCTTTCTATCAGAAATCAGCCAGTGGTCCAAGGAAAACGATCTTACCCTAAACCCCTCCAAATTCAAAACAGTCAATTTCACCTTAAGGCATAAATCCAACCTAAACAAACTGGTTGGCTCTCACGAGGTGTGCAACATAGATGGCACTGAAATAGAAACCAAGTCAGAAATTGAATACCTAGGCGTCATTCTATCTGCTGATCTCTCCTGGTCGTCTCATATCTTGACGATTTCTAAAAAAATATTCCGTCTTATCTTCTACATCAGGAAGTTAAAACATTCTGGTATAACCCAACCCTTACTCCTACAATTCCTTAACTCTCGCATTCTGCCTATTATTCTCTATTGTTCCCCACCCCCTTAGTTTTTCCCGGGCTACTGAAGAAAGACTATACCTTATTACGCAGGATGTTAAAGGTTGTCAGCAGGGTAAGCAACTTGCCACTTAACCAGCTTGTCAATATTCTGGTTGACAGGCACTTGGACTCATGTGAAAAATGGGCCAAATCCATTTTATCTAACTCACACCACTCTCTTCACTCACAACTCTCCCCTTGCATCTCATCAGGTAAAACCAGAAGCCTATTTAGGAAACCATATGCTCGCACCAGCAAGCAAGTACAAAAACTCAACCATACCCTACTTAGCTGGTGTTCTGTGCGATAAAGAAAGCATCAGGCGTGACACCTATAACTCATTAAATAGTCGGTAGAACAACTGGATCTCGTCTTTCCAACTCATATCATTTATAGGTACAACATTTTCTTTCTTTCTTTTCCTTTTCTCTCTCTTTTTTCCGTTATGTGCTGCTTTGTTTCTCTCTTCCGCTTCCGTCAGTAAATATGATATCACCTACTTTTCTAACATCTTCAAACACTGTTCAACTTTGTCTTTGCTACCGACATGCCAATGTGTTGTTGTCATAATGAACTGAGATTTCCTTAATCTATGTAGAATTCTATTTATTGATAATGTACTAACTGGATACAATAGTGTAGTAAAAATGCTGAGAATTCCATTCTGAATCACAAGTACTGTTTTGGAATAAAGCAAATTATAATTATTATTATTAAGTCAGTTAAGGCTTCTATTTGGCCAAAAAGACTCGGAGAACAAGTCACAAACATTATCTCCAACAGGATACCGCAGACATTCTTCAACATCTGCCTTCACTAGATAATCAAGATCAGATGGCCAGAAAGAATAAGCAACAAGGAACTCTAACAACATACCAATCAATGACCTGTCGTTCAACAAATATGCCAGAGAAAAATGAGATGCATCGGACAAATTCTGAAGAGACTACCGAGTGGTGTTGCACATTAGATACTCAAGTGGAACACTAACGAGGAAAATAAGAGTTAGGCGTCCAAGAGAGTGAGTGATATGAAGGAGATTGTGTGAGGAGCAAATGAAAGCTTGTACTCATTCATAGAGAAGAAAAGGTGAACCGGAGATGTGCTCCTCAAACCTTATGTTCCACTCGGAACCCAAGGGAGTAATAATAATAATGATAATAATACTTTTTTATCCTATCAAATATGTATTTCATAAGTATATATACATATACACCTGAAAGCTGGATAGATTTCCTAAAACAGGGTTAATCCTATGAAATAGAAAAAAAAGCGAAATTAAATTCAAGTTAAATATGATTGCAAATTATAAAAGAAGATAAGAAGAGATCGTCAAATATAAAGTACTTAAGACAAGAAATCAATATCATCATTCAATAAAATGTCAGGTAGAAGAGAGAAAAACATTTTTTCTCAGTAGAGGAAAAAAATTGAGAACAAATTTTGCTCATCTAACATAATCTGCTGTTGTTGTTGTTGTTGTTGTGTTTTTTTAAAAACTGCTTTAGAAATTAATCCAATGTGACATGAAAAAGAGTTGCACATAGTCAATAAACATAAGAAGATTAAAATTGAAGAGGAACATTTGAGAGAGAACAAATTGAAGTGAATTGTTTATACGTGAAAACGTTTTCTTATCTCAATAGGCTTATAAACATTAAACAGATAGGTACATTTTGAGTGAAATAAACGTTAACCAACTATTAGCTTTCTTAAAAAAACGATTTAAGCGAATAAATATATATTTACTCAGACATCTAAAAAACAAAATAATTGAGCAAAGAATATCCTCCCCGAGAATTTCCTCTTCCCGTCTTATAATTATTATATTATTGTTCCCTTGGGTTCCTAGAGGAACATAGGGCTTCAACTGCACACCTCCACTTGCTTCTGTCTTGTGCTGTACTTTTCACTTGCATCCATGTTAATCCATACTGCTTCAGTTCATCTTCACACGATCTCCTCCATGTCACCCTTGCACTAACGTCCCACTCGCCGCCTCCTTCCTGGGTTCCACTTGAGGGCCTGACGTGCGATGTCACCCAGCGGCCTCCTCAGGGAGTGTCCAATCCATCTCCACTTTCTCCTGCATATTTCTTGAGCGATTGGTTCCTGATTTGTTTGTTCCCATAGCATCTTGTTTGTGATCCTTCCCGGCCATCTGATCTTCAGTATAGAACGAAGACAGTTGTTGATAAAGGTGTGCAACAGGCTGTTGCAAATATTCTTTGTGACCCGCCAAGTTTCTGATCATCGTATAGAAGAACTGACTGACTTGACATTTGTATTGAAAATCCGAATTTTGTTGTTGATTCTGGGTTGAGTGACGAAGATTTCCAGATTGGTTTCAGGTTGATGAATGTGTTTCTCGCCTTCCCGATTCTCGCTCGATTTGACATCCTCGTCCGTTCCACCTGCCTGTATTTGAGACAATGCTCCCTAGATAAGTGAGTGAATGAAGTAACCTCTTTCAAATCCCTCCCGTTGATGGTGATTGTCGCTGGATGTTGCTGTTGTTGTTGTTGGTTGGTTGGTTATTTTCATAACCTCCGTCTTGTCTATGTTCACCTGGAGCCTTGCCTGTCTTTGCTGCTTCTTCGACCAGTTTGTCGGTTTTCGCTTGTAAGTCTTCGATTTTGTGTGACATCAAACATAAATCATCCACGCGCAAAATCCAGGTCTTCTAGATTCTTCACGTCGGTCCAGGATATCCCTGTCTTCTTGTTTCCCACTGTCTGACGCATAATCCAGTCCACCACAATTAGGAATATCATTGGTGATAATAAGCACCCTTGTCTGACTCCTGTGTTTACTCGAAACGCCTCGCTGAGTTTTCCGTTGTGGATCACTTGACATGTGCCGTTGTCGTACAGCTGTTGAATGAGTTTGATGGATATTTGGGGTACGCCGTAGTACTCGAGTAGTTTCCAAATCACTTCGCGGTCAACGCTGTCGAAGGCCTTCTCAAAGTCTATGAAGTTGAGGTAGAGATTTGATTGCCATTCCATGCTTTGTTCGATGATAATGAGTAGAGTTGCAATTTGGTCAGAACATGATTTGCCCTTCCTGAATCCAGCTTGTTCTGGTCGGAGTTCTGTATCCAGCGCGTCCTTGATTCTCTCCAGGATGATGCCACTCAGGATTTTACTTGGCGTCGACAGGAGCATGATTCCTCGCCAGTTCTTGCAGAGTCCCAGGTCGCCCTTCTTTGGTAGTTTCGCCAGGTAACCTTTCCTCCAGTCAGTAGGCACATTTCCCTCTTTCCAGATCTTTTGCAATAATGGAGTCAGCATATCTGCCGTCGTTTCTGGGTCCGCTTTCAGTGCCTCCGGGGGTATTCCATCTGGTCCAGCTGCTTTTCCAGCTTTCAGAAGCTTGACTGCATTCATGACTTCAGTTTTCGTTGGAGGATTGGTGTCAACTTGCAGTTGTGTACGTGCTGTTGTTGGTATTACTGGACGGGTTGTAGGTGGTGGTCGATTCAAGAGTTCTTTGAAGTGGTCCGCCCATTGTTTAATCTGTCTTTCTTCTTTGGTAATTGGGTTCCTTTGGCTGTCTTTAATAGGTTTCACTTGTGTTGATCTCTTCCCGGATAGAGACTTGGTTATCTGATATAGTGTCCTCAGGTCCCTTTTGCCCGCTGCCTTCTCAGCTTCAGTAGCCAGGTTGTCGTAGAATTGTCTTTTGTCCTTCCTGGCACTCTTCTTCACTTCTTTGTCCAGTGCTGTGTAAGTTGAGCTCAGCGTCTCTTTCTCTTGTCCATCTTTGCATTGATTCATTTTTTCTTTCACCATTCTCCTCTCCTCTATTAGTTTCCAAGTGTCTGTTGAGAGCCATTCCTTGTCTTGTTTCTTCTTTCTTCCTAAAACCGTTGAGCACGTTTCGTTGAAAATTACCTTCAGAGAGTTCCAATGGTCTTCCACGGATGATTCCTCGGTGGTGCCACGTAGTGTTTCCTGCTTTGCTCTGACAGTTGCAGTGAAAGTGTCCTTTGTGGTTGTGTCTTTCAGTTTTTGCGTGTTGAACTTGCATTGTGGCCTATCCCCAGGTATCCTCGAGGCTTTCAGCTTCACCTTGAATGTTCCTTGTACTAGATAGAGGTCTGAACCTACATCTGCTCCTCTCCTCGATCTTGTGTCCAGTAGGCTCCGTCTCCACTTCCTTGAGATTGAAATGAAGTCTATCTGGTTTTTGGTGTGTCCATCTGGTGAAATCCATGTTGCCTTGTGTATATCCCTGTGTTTGAACACACTGCAACCAATCACCAAATCATTGAAGGCGCAGAAGTCTGAGAAGAGTTCACCATTTTCGTTCATTTCACCGAGGGCCTCACGATCCATGGTGAGTTCTCTTCCTGTATTGTCTCCTCCCAGTTTCGCATTCATGTCGCCCATCAGGATTTTGATATCGCTCTTTGGGACGTTGTCCATTACTGTTTGTAGTTGACTGAAGAAATCCTCGTTCTTCTCTTTTTCTGAGACGTTTGTAGGCGCGTAGCATTGAATGATTGTAACCTTTTTTCCTTTTGAGTTGAACCTGGCTGTCATTATCCTGGAGGAGATTGGTTCCCACTGCATGAGAGCTTTAGCCGCTGTTGGTGACATCATGATGGCTACTCCCTCGGTGTGCTCGTGATTGTCCTCTGGGTGACCGGAGTAGATTATTGTCTCTCCAGTTGATAGTTGGCTCCTTCCACATACGTTCCATCTGCTCTCACAGAGTGCCAACACTTACATTTTATATCTCCTCATTTCTGCGGCTACCTGAGCAGCCTTCCCAGCTTCGTACATTGTACGAACATTCCACGTCCCCATCCTTATTTTTGCTCTCATCGAAAGAAGGCACATCAGCTGACTGGCTTCTCGAAGGCTTTCACCAGCCCGCGTCATTTCACTTCCCCGATTCCAGCGAAAAATAAGGTCACTATTTGTAATTTTAGAATTTTGAATATATTTGTGCGTTGAAGTTTTAGTAGGAATTTGGTTAAGTTTTGGGGGTGGAGTTGCTAGCACCACGCCCCAACCCTCCCTCTTTATCCGGGCTTGGGACCGGCTAGAATACTAGTGACCTAGTAATCTAGGCGAGGTTTTACGCATCTTTAATGAACTGTAATTCCATTGTGATCTTACTTAACAAATCGATATTATTTAGAAAGCACTAATATTGTTATTGACTACTATTCCAGAATGTTCTTTCTATATATGTATATATATATGTACAATTGTAGAGCGAGAAGAGGGAATTTTCGGAAAGAATATTCTTTGCTGAATTATTTTATTTTTTTTAGATGTCTGAACGACTATTTTCGCCAAATCGCAATCAGTGATTACCATTCAAACTTGGGCTTATTCTACAATAGAGCTATTAATAATAACTGATTTTGTATAAATTGTCTACTCATAACACAGAATTCTCAGCGGACTTTATTGTCTCTTCGTCCAGTATCTACAAATAAAACAGCACACCACAGTAAATCATGTGACGTCATACTTTTCCCTCTGAAGTATTGACCCTTATAATATTTTTCCTTTCCCTGCAAGAAATGCGGACCCATAGTTTGAAAGCTAATCAAAAATGTGCACGAGTATATTTCGTGAATCTAAAAAATTAACTGAATTTTTTAAAAACGATATGAATTAGAGAAAATGTGATAAATTGTGTCGAGAGACGATTTAGGTAGCCCATTGACTCAAGCAGACCACCAGTTTTAATCTGTCTCCACTGGCTACTGTATTCTAACCTTAATGCACTCATAACTGTGGAGACTGAGGAATAATTTATTGGAAAGAATTGTTTATTCTGACTATTCTTTAACGTTTATCTGTGTACTAACAATTTATTCGTTTTACTATTCAGAGCATCATGGAACATAAGTATATTGCTAGCGTTAACTGACGATGTTAAATTAATTTTCAGAAGTTTCAATTACTTGTTAAGCAAGCGACATTTTCCACACAACCAGTTGTGATTCCTCAACTAGATTACAAGGTACTTAAACTCTCCACCTCTTACTGTACCTACCAGTCCAACTACTCCTTTGAAGCCAGTTATATTGTCCGTTGATCTATGAAAGTTAATGTTTCGTGCTTGCGAACACCTGCTAGTGTGGCCAAATAAAGGCATTGTTAAAATCATCAACAGCTCTTTAATGGATCTCCTCATTTAAACAGGATACTAATCTAAAACTGAAGAGTCTTTTTCTATCATCTAATGAACAGTGGATGAATTCCTAAAAGTTTCCAATTATCGGACACGCCAAACAACAGAGTCCATTGCAACCTACTAAATAATGAATTATAAAGCTGTACTTTACAATACAAATAACTATAGAATGTCAACTGAATATATATTTCATAATTAAAAAGCGAAGAACAACTGGACAGGTTGGTTTTGTGAAACAACCACTCACGAATTATTCCTAATTTGGAAAATTCTTTCATGAGGATAACCATACTTAACAATTACTCTAGAAAATTCCAAAATGGTGTAAAGATTTGGCCTTTTCTTCAGAAAGTCTACAAAATTTAAGCGCCAAACAAAAGTAAGCATTTTACTGAATATGACATCCTATGTACTGGTTTAACAATGTAACTAACTACAGATAATAACTTGGATTTCAATACGAGAACAACTAGCCTATGATATGATGATGCGTTATTCTGGACTTCGGGATGTCTCGATCAAACGTATTTTGATACCGACCAAAATGATTATTGTTATTAAAGGACACCATACCATGGGAACGAAATCACTTGTTAACAGTGTCATTTAGGGTGGAGGAGCTGCAAGTATCATATATAATTATTTCCCGTGACGTTTAGGCTGTTCGGTATACCACTGAGGAAATTTTAAAATGTTCTATAATAGTTAAAAGTTTTTAAATCACGGAATATACACGTTTGATCATAGGGAATAAAAAGACAATTGCAGCGAAGAAAATTTTCTTTTCGACGAAGTCATCATCTAGGCTGTACATTCGTGTATTTATATCAAATGGATGGGAAAGTTCCAGAATAATTTCCGGTTAAGGGTCAAATTAATAAAAATTACAATTAGAAATTTGAATGTCATAATAAACAGGGGGACGGATAAAACTCAAAGTAGCATAATAAATAAGAAGATTGACATTGTGCAATTAGGGGTTAGAAATGTAGAAATAACAAATAGACAGGATGTTTGGATAAAAAGCTAGTGTGATGAATAATTGTTTATGCAATCAGGGATTAAATATGTAGAAATAGTAAAATGACAAAATAAACAGGAAGTGTGGATGTGAAAATATGGTATTGTAGACAGGGATTAAGAAAAACTTAAAATAACATGAATAAGCAAGAAGTTTCGATAAGAAAGGTGATGAGATTGTCATTATTAAAAAATTTACCTGCTTATGATGGCCATGGCAGGGACAGGGATCGGACGTATTTCTTTCTGGATAGCTAACGCCTCAGCTATGCCCAGATGTCTTGATGTTACTCCCTTTGATAGGTTTGATTGAATCTTGTACATTACTCTGAAGGATTTTTCGAAAGGTGCTGAATGTCCTGAGTTGACCAGATGTTCTGTCACTGAACTGCATACCCGATTTTGGTCTCCTTTTACTAGCCAGGGAGGTAAGTATTCACGAGCGCGTTTTCTAAGTCGGTGCACGGTACGGCCGATGTATTCAGCTCCACAAGAGCAAGTGAACTGGTATATGCACGTTGAGGTGACCCAATTCGACAGCTTGTCTTTCGCGTTCTGTTTGAACAGTTTCTTGCAGGAAAACGTCAGTCGTTAGCTTGCGGCCAAAAGTTTATTGATTTTGATTTGAAGTTTGCCCGCACTCTTCAGCGGACTAATTCCATCTCTGCCAGTGATATGAGCAAAGGTTTCAGGTTTCAACAACAGTCGTATACGTCAATACTGAGGAAATAATATGTTTTTGTCTAACTCTTGGTGATGCGTAAATCCAATCTAACGAATTTTCCGATTTTCAATTGTTTGTTTGCAGAGATTTGATGGGTTTTAAGTTCAATCATGGGTTGATATCAATTATAAGACCACTAAAAGCCGTCAATTACTGGACAGCTATTGCATCCTTGTTTAAGATTCTCCAGCAGTACTTTAACAAAGCCTCACAGACAGTCTGATCAAGGATCTTCAAGTTATGAGAAGAGTAAATAACCATTCAACCATGAGTTCTAACTTCTGTCAATGCACATCAAATAGTACCATCGCCAGCCGACGTCACTGGCCAGTTTCTGTCTTCAAACTCAAGCTGGTGGATGCTACCGGTCACTGTTTGAAATCAAACTAGTCTTTAGTTTAAGTCACTAAAATTTAGCTGATATTTAAAGCCAGACAGTCTACGAAACAAGGATTCCGATCTTTCGTAGACTAAGTTACAGTCAGTTGCAGCATCACTGGTTTTGTTTACTTAAGCTACAGATAGCTTTTACAATGACATTGTTGAGCAGAAACTGCCACTGATCATTATTTATTATTATTATTATATCCTTTAATTTCTAGAGGAACAAAAAGCTTCAGCCGTGCGTCTCCATTGAGTTCGGCTCTCTGGTACAGTCTTCACCTGGCTCCAAGTCTGCCCACACGTTTTCATCTCCTATTCACATGACCTCGCCGCTTCCCTTTCGGCTTCCACTCGAGCAATGGCTTGTCTAGTAATGTCACTTGATGGTTTCCTCATAGTATGACCAGCCAATCCACCTCCATTTCTTCCTGCCTATTTGTTTCACAATCGGTTCCTGGTTGGTTCGTTCCCAAAGATCCCTGTTGCTGATCCTCTCTGGCCGGCCATCTGATCTTGAGTGGTATTTAGCGAAGACAACTGTCAATGAAGGTGTGTAGTTTGTTTGAGATGCTCTTTATGACGCGCAGTGCAAGTCTCTGATCCGTATAGTAGCACTGACTTCACATTGCACTTGAAAATCCGGATATTATCTTGGTTTTGCTGCTGAGTGCTGTTGACCTCCACACAGACTTGAGAGTAGTGAAAGCTTGCCACTGATTACCTGATTTTTAATGTAAATTTTTTTATACTTATTTCATGTACAGAAAGATGCAAATTAAAAGGGTGTCATCTTCGATTAACATACTTACACGTTTAAACCCACTATCCCAAGAAACAGCGCTTTGGTTCTTCTTCTTTCAGGTGTTACCTGTTAGGTTCTGTGGAAATTCAAATACATGAACGCATACATTAGTTACTGACAGGTTTTCAATGGGATGAAACTTTTATATGTACAATTTCACTGTGAGAAACTACAAACCCCAAGCAAATGAGAAATCTATTTATCTCTGTTTTAGACATTTTAGGATGTCTATGATTAAGACGATTTGATTGTTAAGTGTTGGTTTGCAAGTATTAAATAAGAGGCTACAGGATTGGCTTTCTGAATCTCTGGTGTGATTTCCTAGCCAGTACAACCATCCAAGTCGGATATGCTGATATTTACTTGACAGAACATTGCCTGACGGTCGCCCTAAATATTGTTTACTGATAAAAGTAAAGAATTCATGGATTTCCTCCAAGTAACTGGAATGGCAGCGTGGTCGATTCGTAACCCGAAGGTTTTAGGCTCAATCACTCGTAATGTGTGTGCTTCTGAATAGTTTCAAATTAGGATGAAACAGCTGCCCAGTACTCCTTGATTTTCAGAAGCTTCGGATATATTCTCTCAATTTCTCAAACAAATGAACTGAAGGAGTATAAACAATGCTTTTGGGTAAAAAAAGAAAAAGAAATAATTCGTCTATACTTATTTTGAAAAATGAATTGCCTACAGTTATTTTCATTTTCATGAGAAGCAGTCGAATTTTTAGAAAATTTTCTTATCTGATGTAAAAGAATAATTCAATGAAAACAAAAACTAGTGGGATATTACTTATGAAAAATGGATCAGAAATGGGTATCTTAGAAGAATAATATTTGCTTATATTTAAATTAATATGACAGTTTATTATTCAGCCAGATTGTATCTTCTTCTGATGAATTTCCTTCTTTGAAAATAGCTTCTCTTGGCAAAAAAAAGACACACTTTAGCGTTTTAGTAAAAAAAGATCCACCAACCATTTACGTGTGTCTCCTTTTTCAATCTTCTTGAAATATAATACGCGTCAAAAGGAAACGTTTTGCTTCCCCAGTCTTCTTTAGTCTATATATATGTATATATTCATTAACTCGAAAAGACTGCTCATTTTAAAAGAAGAATTCGATAAGCTAAACAAACGGCTACTTTCTAAATACTGTTCTTTTTCTGTCGTATCATTATCGTTTTGACAATATTGTTATGAATTCTTTTCTTAATAACTTGACAGAACTGTTTGTTGATGATGAATTAGACGTCATGCTCATGTATCTACCTTTCTTTTATTCCTTTACGTCCCCAGTGTAACATATGGAGGGCTTCAAGATAAACACTTGAATTTTCAGTAGTAGTGGTGTTTATTTTTACGGGATGAGGTTGCTAGCCTCATGCTCAACCTTCCCTCTTAACCAGTCTTATTACTAGCTTTGTGAAGTGAGGTAAAGAGGTGCGTCGCCGCGGATTGATCTTCGGACCATATGTATGGTTTGCAAGCATTCTTTCGCTGTGCCACCGGCGCTAGACCATTGCTGAAGTGGAATGCGAATGGGAAGCGACGAATGGGTCTTTCTAGGGTGACACTGCGGAGATCTCGTGAGTTGGAGTGGGAGAAGAGAGATTATGGGAAATCGTGAACCCATCTGAAAGGACAGCAAAAGGTATAACAAAGTGGAGATGTGTTTTTGAAGTCCTATGTTCCACCTTGAACCCAAGAGAAAAATAATAATAATGGTAAAAAGTCTTAACTTAAGACTTGGTCCAACTGATGATTTCAGCACGGGAACAATTTTGATGTCCATCCAACGGATAGGACTCAGAAAACAGTTTTGTATAATCGTGATCAAGGACACTGATAAAACTTTTCAAACTTTCAATTTAAAATATTCAAAGATTATGTAAGAAACGCAAAACAATGCAATGGTAGAGATAGCTAGTAGTAGTCGACTGCCGTTAGTCACCCCCCTACTCAATTCGATGATGTATAGCAACCAATTCTGCCTCAGTAGTTCAGAATGAATCATAAAACGCATACGAGGTTACGGGTTCAATCCCCAAACGTTTGGCTGGTAATCAGCCAGTTAGGTGGTATCTGTCTTAGTCAGTGATATTAAATTGAAGTAGAAAGTGTGTATGTTAGCATTTGATTCAACATCCTGTTAATCAATAACTGACCAATGTATGCAATAATATATTTTTATTCTTTCCTGGATTTTAAGTGAAGCATATAGCTTCGGCAGCACCTTTCCATTTCCCTCTGTACTTCGTATTCCTGTTTAGCTGACTCTTTCAATGCCCATGAGCTCTCATCTGCGTCTCACACGATCTCATCCATGTTGCTCTTGGATTCACGCCCGACTCGTCATCTCTCATTAAGGTTTAACTCTACGGCCTGGTATGTGATGTCATTTGATTATCTCCTCAACGTGTGTCCCTTTCATCTTCATTACTTCGGTGTATTTGTTGGGAGACAAGTTTTTGGTTAGTTCTTTGCATGCCAGAGTTTCTTCTTGTGTTTAATGACTAACTATTACCAAAAAACATCATTTTATGTACTAAATTAAGATACTAGAATCCTCACTTTTTAATGGTTTCTAGGTATCTTGATAAATGATGACAGCATCCTGTATTGGAAGTGGAAGAAGGCTAAAAAATATGGTGATTTTTCCTAAAAAACAAAGGGCCACTTATTTCATACTAACGTTATTAAAATTTCACTGTGCCCGTAAAACTGTATCAGCTGAATCAATCACTTATTCACCGTACGTATTATTTGAACAATTCGTTTTGAACTAGACACGTCTATTTTACACAGTGTTTTGAAACAATCAGATCTAGGATAAGCTTTCCCCTATTTAGTGCATGAGGAGTCTATGCAAGTAGCTGAAATCATTTGTACAGCGTATACATTCTGCATAACTAGGCGGTTATTATATGTTCCTAATTTAAACACCGAAGGCTTTCGGTGTCAGTTCTTCTATACGGATCAGAAACTTGGCGGGTCACCAAGAATATTTCCAACAGCCTGTTGCAGACCTTTATCAACAACTAACTGTCTTCGTTCTATACTCAAGATCAGATGGCCGGAAGGAATCACCAACAAGAAACAAACTATGGGAACAAACAAAACAAGAACCAATCGCCCAACATATATGCAGGAGAAAGTGGAGATGGATTGGACACTCGCTGAGGAGGCCGTTGGGTGACATTGCGCGTCAGGCCATAGCTCGAGTGGAACCCGAAAGGGAAGCGGTGAGTGGGACGTCAGTGCAAGGGTGACATGGAGGAGATCGTGTGAAGAGGAGTTGAAACAGTATGGATTAACATGGAAGCATGTAAAAAGTACAGCAGAAGACAGAAGCAAGTGGGGAGGTGTAGTTAAAGCCCTATGTTCTACAAGGAAACCAAGGGAACAATAATAATTATTATTTAAACACCAGTTTTATGCTGCTGACAATTTAATGGAAAAGGGAAAGGTGCTACCGAAGCTATATACTGCACTTAAAAACCAGGAAAGAAGAATGAAAACATATTACTGCATAAATTGATCAGTTATTCTTCGACAGGAAGTTCAATAAAATACTAACATACACACTGCCTGCTTCAGTTTAATAGCTTTCACTCTTTTACTGGCAGAAAAGTTTAAAAAGAATTTATATATATATAAAGTAGGTATTTTCATCCTTTTATCATTAAAATTTTGCTTTGCACACGGATGCGAGAACATATTCCAGCATGGTTTTACAAGGGAGAAAGGAAGTGTGTGCGAAGCTCTACTCTAGAACACCTGATCGACTTCTGTCACTCTGTCAACCCTGACCACGATTTTAAGATCTTATATAGAATCCGCGTTTTCTTCGTTACAGATTTCTAAAGACAGCTGAAACCTTGGCAATTCATGATTTTAAGCCAGACCTTTGTGTACAAAAGAAGTATGTACAATCCCTACTTCTGCCTTGGCCGTAGAGGGATAGACATTTATTTATTTTGTTTATTTAGTTATTCTATGTACTTTTCCCTTATTACTATTATTATTGTTAATATTATTATCATTATTATTATTACTATTCTCACTCTGAATCTTTTCCACTTAACCCACTTGACATTTTAAACCCGAAATTAATAATTTTTATATTTTTATTTTTTACAATATTGAATTCCATCTTATCAAATTTCACACCATGTTATGTAACATTTTATATTCGTCTACTAATCTTATAATTATGTACCCCTTTCCAAAATTCTATACATATTATGTATTATTCTATATATGACATTAATTATTTTACAACTTGACATTAAACTATGATTATCATCACAAATATTTTAATTGCAATTCATACTATTAATAATTCATGTATTCACACGTTTGATCTAATTTCCTCACTGGATATAATTTCTTGAGAAGAAACCATGTATATACGATTGTACAGCTTGATAATAAATTCGTTGAAAAGAGTCTCTTCGCCGAATATTGTTTTCCTAATGCTGCAATGGGAATTATTAAATTATTTCCTTTAATTACTATTGATATTATCACCATGTTTAAGTCGACTGGTTAAGCCGAAGGTGCTCGGTTAAGCACCCACACTATCTAGCACACTGCAACACATTGTTCGACCGCTCATACACTCACTCTACCTAGTCGAGCAGTCATCGCTCTACATTTCTGATCCCGAAATGTATCTAGCATTTTGGATGATCAGTTTTTTGTCCTTATTTGTTTAGGGTCTGAGTAGAAAAAGTACTTTGCAAGTTTGAGGATAAGCTTTTACATTTTTGCATACAGTGTATCTTGAGTAACCGTCGATATTCTCCATCCCCTGTAGTATTTGGTAGATAGAAACTTATGTCTTCGGTAGTATAGGAAATCGTTTCTTCTTTGGGATTTCAACTTATGCTTTTCATTGTTTCCAAGTTTAAAGACTCCTTTATACAGCCATCTATACGGAAAGAGTTAGTTTTTAACAGTATCACAACTAGTCTGACCAATTTGAGGGAAAACTTAACGGTTATAATTACTACATCAGTTAACATTTAGTGAAAACACAAAATAATTGAGCAAAGAATATTCTTTTCGCTAAATTCCCCCTCTTCTGGCTCTACAATTATATATATGCACGTTTATATACACAGAATATTCTAGATTAGTAGTCAATAACAATAGTAGCGTTTTTTAAATAATATCGATTTGTAAAGTATAGTCAATGCAATTACAGTTCATTAAAGATGCTTAAATTATAATAATAATAATAATAATAATAATAAAGATATAACAGCGAATAGAATATCAAATGAAATTAGGGGAATTCCACAAAAATTCTGGATTATTCAAACCTGGATGGCCAAGGTAATGATAATGACTGAACTAACTTCTTTTATATGCATAAATTAGGCTTATTAATGTGATGGATCCCCAAAGCCTCAGCAATATTTAGAAGTCAAACTCTTAAAGCGAAATTGTGGTTGGTAGTTATGCGGTAAATGACTCTGAAAGCATGAGTGACGTCAATCTTGTGTTCTGTCTCCACAAGATGAGACAGAATAGCGCTGCGAATAGATTTTGTTCGTCCTTTGCTTAACCAGGCAGGTTGATGTTCGGAAATTCGACGCGAAACACGCCTAATTGTACGGCCTATATAACTGGCTCCACAGGAGCAGTTAAATTGGTAGATACACATGGAAGAGGCGAAATTAGGCAGTTTGTCTTTTACTCCCGAACACAAAAGAGAATTGATTTTAAAGATACAGCGTAATTCGGCAGCAGGGAATGCTCTTTTTACCTCATTTCTAAGGCGCTGTGTTAGTATCTCACTGGTGTTGTTCCAAAGGAACTGCATTTGTATGAATAAGGCCTTTTTTGGAACTGTTGGTAACTTGGGTTAGATTCAGATTCTTATCAATAAACTTTTTGGGATAATCATTCTCATTTAGCAACCGTTTAAGTTCTTCCTCAAGACATTCGTCCGAACGAACTGCTCTTGCTCTATGAACCAAGCACTTTATCAGATTGCGTTTGTGAAAAGTTTGATAAAAGTCTTTCTTGTCCCCTAGCACGATCTTTTACTTGAGAGCTCATTGATACAGGCTTGAAGCTGCTTACCAGAAGACTGCAAAAATGAATTTTCGGAAAACTAGAATTCTCTTCCTGCATCATGACAAATCAAATTTCAGTTCATCTTGTTTCCATCACCTAGAGATTTTTGCAAATAAATTTGATTAAATAGTTTTCCGTTCAGAACAGTATTATTTGTTATAATGATATGTACAAACAGCCTGTACTGTCAATCACTACCTAGACAATCGTTATATGCCACTCAAAGTGGGCCCGATACCAGTCATAGATATGTATAGCTCCCCATCAACAAAGTGTGCTTCACTTCCTGTAATAGATGATATCGAATTTGCAGAATAACAACCTAGTCATCCGATTACATAAAGGTCAGAACTGAATAGAATCCTGAATAGAATCGTCCTACACACATTTTGTGGTTATATAATTGTTATCACAACATATTTAGGCATATTAGTTACCATTATCTTGATTACATAAATGTCATGGTTTACACATTTCACCATAGTTTAAAATGTAGGCGAAAATGGAAGGTGCAGTAAAAATAATGTACAAACATTTTCTTTATAAAACAAGTAGATTTTATTCATACTATTCCTTTCCTCTGCACAATATGTTTATTAGTCATAAGTTATGGTAACGCCTAATCAATTAGTTCAAGTTTGTTCTTACAGATTCGCAGTGCTTTAATTATGCAAATGAATTTAGGCAAACAAAGGTGTTTTCTTTCAAACTCAGCCTTCAGTAGAATGTATTGTAGGGGCGCCACCTATTATTATTATTGTTTTCTTTAATTCCTAGAGGAACAAAAAGCTTCAGCCGTGCGTCTCCATTGCGTTCGGTTCTCTGCCAGAGTCTTCACCTGGCTCCAAGTCTGCCCACACGTTTTCTTCTCCTCTTCACATGACCTCCTCCAAGTCACCCACACTCGCACTGACCACCAACTCGCCGCTTCCCTTTCGAGTTCCACTCAAGCAATGGCTTGTCTAGTGATGTCATTTGATGGTTTGTTTCCTCAGAGTATGGCCAGCCAATCCATCTCCATTTCTTCCTGCCTGTTTTTTCACAATCGGTTCCTGCTGAGTTGGTTCGCTCATTGCCAGACATCTCTGTTGCTGATCTTTTCTGGCCGGCCATCTGATCTTGAGTGGTATTGAGCGAAGACAACTGTTAAATGAAGGTCTGTAATTTGTTTGAGATGCTCTTTATGACGCGCAGTGCAAGTCTCTGATCCGTATAGTGAGTAGCACTGACTGACTTCATATTGGAGTTGAAAATCCGGATCTTATCTTCGTTTTGATGCTGAGTAGGGCTGTTGACCTCCACACAGACTTGAGAGTAGTGAAAGCTTGTCTTGCTTTTCCGATTCTTGCTTTGATATCCTCGTCAGTTCCGTCTTCCTGTAGTTGAAACAATGCTTCCCAGGTCGGTTGGTGAAGGAGGTTGTTTCTTTCAGGTTCCTCCCATTTATGCTGATCGTTGTCTGTTGTTGTTGTTCTTGTCCAGGAATCTTCATTACCTGAAGTCCTTCCCATCTTTGATGCTTCTTCTGCCAACTTGTTGCCACATTAATAATAAATGAATGAATACATTCTTTTAACCCGTAGAAAGTTTTCTTTGACAGCATTAAGTGAATAAAGAATTCGCAGATTGTATTTATACCAGGATTGAACGATTTCAAGGCAGATTCTATAACAAAATGATATCGTTTAAAGTACGATGGAGCATTGGACAATTGTTTGATTCTCGTTTTCCACTTTTTTGCAGTATGCATTCACCACCTTTTTACCCATTTAGAGGCGGACCGCACCAAACTGTGCTTGAAATTGAATCCATTGCTCACTGCACGCTCACTACAGAATGGACTTCAAGCAGTTCTAATAAGAAATTGTGATCTGCATGGTCAACTAAGTCGGATAGGAGTGGAAGAACTCTCTAATGATACTGGTTGACAGTGATATTACAGACCGGGAATAGACAAAAGGGTAGGATTTATGAACCACTGGATTACAAACCATCGGTTTATTAGTGAAGTTCTCGCTAGAGGTTTTGGGTTACCTGTCTGACGAGGTTACGCGTGTGTGTTGCTGAAAACTTCCGAGGTAGTGCAAAATAGCTATCCAGTGGCTACTAAACTCATTTTTTTTCTAAAATTTACCTTGAATCTGATAATTCAGCAAATTCATATCCATCATGACAGTCCATCGAGTTCAATGAATCAAAACGTTCCACTTCTCAATATTTGGTGCCAGACTTGTTATTTCAGTTACGAATTTAAAAAACAGACACACTCTGCGCCGTCAAACTTATAAATAAAGATTTTTTAAACGTAGACTAGGCGAAAACACGAGCTTTTATTGCTCCTCTATCTTGCCAACCGCTGACAGTCTGGTTCTACCGTTGGACAAGTAAAATATCAAACAGTAACCAAGAATAGTCATGATGTTTAGATAAGTCTAATTGAAAAGCTTCCAAAATGTAATAAATCGCTACAGTTATATACGTACCATAGCTAAAATTTTCCTTCAAAACGACAAGGGTAGCAGTAGGTTATTTATGGGTCCCAGTGGCTGAATGGTATACGAGCTTGCCTTGTAATCGGAAGGTCCTGGGTTTGAATCCCAGTAGGTGCGTTCTGCCGATGATTCCCAAACTATGATGAAACAGCAGCTCTCCAGTACTCCCTGGTTTTCAGTGGTTCTCTAACTGATATCAGTCCGTGATCAACTCGTAAATAATAAGATCATTTAAATCTCTAGAATGTTAAATATAGTCAATTAAACTCGTCAAGGTGGTGGACGACTTTCCATAGGTTGTTTTCCAGCACAAACCGGACCAAAGCAGTTTAATAGCTTCATCGCCATGACGTCTAAGAAGTGAAACATGTTTTGCATTTTTTTTCATAGAGGTGCTACTAGATGCCTGTTAGTATATATTAATTTGCCAAACGCTGACGTTCCATTTGTCATTTATATTTCTCATGGGTTTTCGTTAGTTCCCATGGGATTCATTCGGTTGTATTTTCTAGACAGCTTTTTACCACGCATTGTTGGTAATTTTTTAGCGCTGTCGCTAAAATTTTTGTAGACCGTATCAGCATTTTTCTTTAGGTAAACTAGAAATACTTTTAAGTGATATAAAGATCTAATTTGTGCAATGTGGTTACGCATGATTCCATTGCAGAACAATTTTTATTTGATAAAAGTCACAAAGTGACATAGTATTATTTACTGCTGACGTATTTAGAACAATTTATTGCTCATTATCATATCAAGGTGAAACGAATTCAATTGGGTTTCCCTGTCCTCACTGGCAGTAGAAATGTAGTGAATACTATCACTTAATTATTGTTCATCAGGACAATCAAATACATCCTGTTATACTTACTCTCAGCAGCAACAACAACAGGCATCAGCCACCATCAACGGGGGAAATCTGACATAGGTTAATTCATTTACTAATCTAGGAAGCACGGTTTCAGTCATAGGCCGGCAGAACAGATGAAGATGTCAAAGCCAGTCAGAACCAGTTTAAAAATGTTATGCACTAATTCAGAATAAACAACAAGATTCGGATTTTCAACACAAATGTGGAGTCAGTTAGTCCTTGTCTAGGAGTCAAAAACTTGGCCAGTGTGTCACGAAAAGGATTTCCAACAGCCTGTTTCGGACTTCTATCATCAGGTGCATTCTCTGGCCCCATAGTGAAGATCACGGGGCCGGCAGGCGAGAAAGAATTAACAACAAGAAACTATGGAGCGAAGCTAACCAAGAGCCTGTTGTTCATCAAATATGTAGGATAAAATGAAGGTGGATTGTGCATACTCTGTCGAGATCGTCGAATGACATAGCGCGCCAGGCCATCATTCCAGTGGAGTCCGAATGGAAAACGACGAGTGGGTCTTTGTATGGTGACGTGGAGGAGATTGAGTAAGGAGGAAATGAGAGATTCTGGGAAATCGTGGGCCCGGATGAAGAGAACGGCAGAAAACAGAACAAAATGATTTGTTGTTGAAGCCCTACGTTCCACTTGTTGCACAATCACCCTTTTATTTCGATATCAATACACCTAAAATCTGTATTCTTGATAGCCATACGTTCCATTACTAGCACTTTATAGATATATTTATTAGTTACAGAAACAGACAGAATTGCCTTCCTGGATGTCCTACTTACAAGAAAACCAGATGGTAGCATAAAAAGAAATTTGCATAGAAAAAGTATTTCGACAGGACAATATACACACTTTCACAGCTTCTTTCCTATCAAGTACAAAAGAAATTTGGTGAAGACCCTCAGCCACAGGGTTAGCTAGAACTATATGCTCAGAAGAAGTAATTGAAGATGAATTAAGCATTGTATATGATACTTTGATCAAAAATGGCTATCCCGACAAGTTTATCAAGAAACACATGACAAAGAAAGCGGAAAAGGACTACTCACTGTCTGTTAACAAGAAACCTTTATATATACGACTACAATTCATGGGTGAAATACCAAGCGAGATAATTACTAAGAAATTAAGAATATCAGTTCAAAAAACTTTTAATGCTGGCGAACTACACATCTTATTCTCTACACGACCGATGATGATTCCTCGACTGAAAGATGAAGTACCTAGACTAGCCACTTCAAATTGTATCTACCAATTCAACTGCGCTTGTGGAGAGAGTTATACTGGCCGTTGCTCTAGGAACTTGATTTTTCGTGCTCGAGAACATATCCCACTATGGCTAAGTAAAGGTGTATTTAAAACTATTAACAGCTCTATATTAGACCATCTGGTGCAAAGCAGTCACAAAGTCAGCCAGCGTAGAAGAATCCTTCTCTTTAATATACCGGGTGCCTAACAAATTACCAAAATCATCGAAGCACCACATACTCCAGACAGCAGAGGCTATTGCAATTCGCCTCAAACAACCAGTGCTCTGTGTTCGAAAGAAACAAGTCCAGCCCCTACTACTGCTTTGTCTGGCCTTCAGTAGAAACTATAAACTCATGAATTTGTACTATTATCTTTCATAATTCTTCTGACATTCAGCTTATTTTATGTTGATGCTGTTCAGCTGTAATCTATCAATATTATTGATTCGATGTTATTTAAACAACATTAATGTTGTTCATAAGACTAATTCATTCATTCATTACAATGTATGTATAATTGTAGAGCCTGATGATGAATTTATCGAAAAGGGTACTCTTTGTTCAGTATCCATTCTTTTGATAATTAGTCATCGAGAATATAATTTCATTTAGACTTAAAGCATGACTTACTCTCCCAACCCGAATCTTCCACACGGTATAAGTCGTATTATTGAGGTATTGACGTAACTAGGTTAATTAACTTAAAAAAAGGAAATTGGATCATCTCCATTGTGTTACCCGTAGAAAAAATCCAAATCTAATGGTTTGTATTTTTGAGATAATTATGTATTCAGAATTATTTTCTCGGAATGTCGCCTAGAGAGCAGGGGGCTGGGGAAGTTGGGGCTTTAGAATTCGGTAAACACTGTGAGTCACCGAAATATCCTCTCCTATGCTGTGAAAATACTGCAGTAATCAAGTCAACTTTATTTACCTTTAAATCGATTGCGGCAGTTTATCATCGGTAATATGAATATGGTTCATTCAGCATATTTAGAATTTGGAATGTGGAATAAATAAAGCTGATTTACATTCCCCTTAAAAAAGAAAAACAACTCATACACTGGTGTTTTGCTTCGAACAATAACAAGCAGAATTTCTCACCTCAGTCATTTGAGTTTGCTTTTAGTGCGAGGTAAAGAAAATATCGCCTTTTTTCATTTAATGATATTTTTTTGTGAATCACGGATTGTTTTCGATTAAAATTGCTTCACTTAGTCTATAGCAAGGAAAGTATACTTACTCTGTGACTTCCTTTCCAGATTTCATTTTAGAATTTCTGGCTTTCGTTTAGTTAATTATTGTAGATTATGGTATTAAAGCGGTAGATAAGAATCAAGGTGTATAGAATAACGTAAAAAGAAAACACTTTATTGGCAATATAAACTTCGTCAAGATGATATAAAGTCTCATTGCTATTAGTTCCCTTGGTAATTTTCAGTAACACGATGACAGAGTGGCTTTTCTAGGGCAGAACGAATTCACTTTATTTCATTCTTTGTATGTTTTCTTGCCGGCTACTTTACGGCGTGAATTATAAAATGCATAGGCAATCATTGTGACGTTATTTCTGAAATATTTTAAACAAATAGCATGCTTTAGACATATGACGTAACCTCTAGTCAGTGTTATCGGCGGGTGTTTGTACTCACACTCAATCTGGTGGATTGTATCGCTAGCGACTTTTCACTCACTAGAATTCCAAGCAGCTGAATCTAGTGGACAATCACTATTAAGCACTAGATTACAATGACTTCACTAATTTCAAATTTGATCACCAATTGACTTCGTTTAGGTAACCAGTGAAATTTAGAGGGCACTGAATAGTTGTTTCGTCCTATTCTGAGACTCTTCAATGGTGCATACCGACGACTGACGATTGCAGTATATACCACGAATTGTCAGTAGTTACAACTCATGAACTATTGTTTAATTGTCAAGTGGGCTTGTATGGTAACTCTAGAGTCGTGGTTCTGACTGCCGGTAGGTTCGTTGGTGTGTACTGTTGAAGAGTCACAGACTAAAACGAAACAGTTAATGAGCATTCCCTCATTTTCTGTGATTTGCTGACTGAAGTTAGTCTTTTTATCAAGCTTAAAATCAAAAGGATTCCTTAAAACCAGCACTTGATAACCAGCTTGACATTAGAGTTTTTTTCAAAACACCAGACACACTACGAAACAACCTTGTCCATATAAAAGACCAGATCCCTAAAGATTCTCTATCTAATTGTGTCTATAAAATAAAATGCTTGGAATGCGATGCGATATACATCGGATAAACATCTCGAGAAATCAAAATCAGAAGAAATGAACACCGTAGAGCTGCCTCTATTCGACCACCGAGAAATCCCGTTGAACTAGAAAAACTTGAAAAATCATCAACCATAGGTCTACATGCTATAGAATCAGGTCACAAAATTGATTTTGACAGTATTGAAGTAATTCAGAAAAACTTCAGAAATCACAAAGAACGTCTCTTATCATCAGAAGCACTTTATATCAAGTGGAATCCAAATTGCCTGAATAGGAATGACGGACTAAAACAGAATCTGACCTGGTTACAACACCTTCCTCCCCCATGAAGTGACAAAATCAGCATGAATGTGATGAACAAGTTCACTATGTAAACACACACTACTTTTATAATTTTACACACTGATCAAATCCAGAAATCCACACTTGATTTTGTTATCTTGAGCAATTGACCATCTTGACAACGAAAAATGTCCCAGACAGACGAAGGATGATGAAGTTAGTAAACTTTATTTTGATATCATAACAGACATACTATTACCTTTGTTATTTGGTTTAGTGATCCTCATTGTTATTTTAACTTTAAAAATGTCCTTTTAACTTGACCTAAATCTATTTTCTCATCCCCTAACTATTTGTTATATATTTGCTGAGATTTGTAAATTCCGGTTTAATAATACTTTGATAAAGCTATTAGCATTAAATAGAGAAACGTCAGTAAAAACAATATCGTTTTGTTTTCCATTCATTGGGAAATACAAGAAAACCTTTATTATAATTAATATCACATACCCAATGCCCAAATTTTTTCAAACTGTTAAAAGTGAACTTGGTTTGGACATATATATGGCCAAGGTCATTGAGCAGGACAGTTGTTTCATCCACCTGTACCTCAAAAACTCACTTCATTTTGAAGTAATCGATGAAGATTTTGCCCAGAGCAAAAATGAAGTTTTAACAATTACACCACTTAACACAATGAACACAATGATACCAAAAACGACCACCGAAGCTACAATTCTGCATCATTTCAGAATAGATGGTTTATTTTGGTTAAAGTAAATTAAATATCAACAAGGAAGTTCATATCCGAATTATAGACAAAAGTTAGAAAAATTAAATTACAATCAGGATGGGAAACATTCTTATTCTTTAAGAAGGGGAATATTCTCGAATTATTTGGATGGATTCGGATATAAGCAGAAGTGGTTGCATAACCACATAAAGGGTTATCCAAACAAACAAAATAATCGAAATTGACGATAATAAAATATCTATCAAGAAATGTTAGTTTTGAAGATGTAGATGAATACTAACGTCACTTTAAGTCATCCACCTGAAAATAATTTTGATGCTTACTAACGACTAACTACAGGACGAAGTTGCCAGACTTTCTAATGAGAAGTCACGAGCGGTGACTTCCTTTCATTTGAAGGGTGTGACAACTTTTGGTGATCACCCGATAAATCACGAATCGATAGAAGTAAGAATTAATGGGACATTAGATCCCATCCCAGTGAGTGAACGTTGAACTAGGTCGCCTCGTAGCCAGAAGGTCCTGGATGCGATCTGTAGAGTATTCATGGATGTGTACCGACGAAGAGTCCAGAACTGGGACGAAACAGATATCCAGTGCTCTCTTGTTTATAATGATTCTCTAACTGATATCAATGCATGATCGGACTCTCACCTTTCTTAATAACCCACTTATTTCAACTCGATTGTTTCGATTCTAAATACTTTCTTGTACATTGTTAGTCGTCTTCCCGTATGCAGCAGGTTAATTAGCATTTTGTTGTTAAGCCATTCATCAAAATATCTCTAAGCTTCCTCTTCATCTGTAATAAATAACTGGATCCATTTTTGATTGCACACTAGTCAGTAACTAGTGTAATGTGTCTAGTCCCATCTTCGCTGCAGACTGAATTCTATCAGTCATGTTTGCAATGTGGCCACCATGCTAAGTGACTCGCCATTACGATGTACTGCGAATTGTTGGTATTAGATGGTTGGAGACAATCGGCAGGAAGCCTTGGACCTAGGTTTCGTGCTAGTTGGCACTCATCAGCAAGGCGTATCTGCAACCTTGAAGGAACTCATGTCCCTTCTGAGATTCTCACCCGCGTCACCCAGTGCTGCAGTCAGAGACGTTACCACTGAGCTATTTGGGCTCGCGAGCCTGACTGCAGCACTGGGTGACGCGGGTTAGAATCTCAGAAGGGACATGAGTTCCTTCAAGGTTGCAGATACGCCTTGTTGACTGAGAGATGGCCAACTAGCACGAAACCTAGGTCCAAGGCTTCCTGCCGATTGCCTCCAATCATCTAATACCAACTGGATCCTTTTCGTGCAAGTTGAAGTGCCTATGCCATCATATTTCACTTATTGTTGCTTCTTCAGTAAATTAAAATCATCATTTGCAAATTAATTTACAGTTTGCGATTTAAGCAGTTCGAGGAGGTGACACTTCAACACAATTTCCTTTGGAGATGAAATTATTCAGACCACAGTATGTGATCTGCCTTGTACCATAAATGGTTAAAAAGACAGCATGCTAACTGACACATATATAAAACTGTATACTACAGATTGACTGAGATGAATAGTAATTGGAATCGTAGACTGAGAATTAATCTGCAGGTGATTAATCTGATTTAGGATGTTACCAGTCCGCTGAAGTAGCTAGCCAGAAATCGGTTGATTTGAACTGATTCGGCTCTCTCAGTCGAGTCAAACTGGGTTTGCCACTGATTCGCTTGGTCTCGAACAACCGAAACGGCCTTCAGGTGTTTAGAACACTTCGATCTGCCTGCCTAACAAGCCATGCTGGTTGATGTGAGTAGTACTCAACTACTCATCTCAATCAACCAACAGTTTATAGTTTCATTTTGTTACTTTTAGCTACAACCTTCATGTGTAACTTCCGCCGAGTAGATTAAAAAGTATATGTTCCCATGCCGTTAATCTTTTGCATATTTCAGGCTCTCTGTAGCTGAAAAGAAGCCCTTAAACAAAGTGTACACATTATATACTACAAATCTTCTACTTCTAGCTTTGACGAAGCTTTCTCATGGAATGTTACTTTAAATTATTAGCAACATGCAGCATTAAATAAGCGCGTACTACTGAACAGCCCCATACTAGGATGAAATAGCTCCCCAGTATTGTAGGGTTTTAACAGTTCCCTAAATGATGTATGTCTTTGCTCCATACTTATGGTCAGATGGACTACCTGAAAGGATAAACATTCAGGATCTCTGACAGAGAACCAACCAGCAACCTATCTCTCAAAAAATATGCCAAAGGGGGTGGAGATGGATCGGACACACGTTGAGAAGACCATTCAGTGACATCACGCGAATGGAACCCGAATGGGAAGTGACGAGTTGTACGTCTAAGTGTAACATGGAAGAGATCTTGTCAGGGGAAAACGACAGCTTATGTGGAATAGTGGAGTCAGGTAAAAGCGACTGACAGAATGAAATGATGTTCTGCTGAAGCTCTAATTTCCACTCTACGATTATAGGAGTAATAATAATAATTTATACCGTTTCGTGATGAAATTCAACTTAAAATCAACGCTGTGATGAAAACCACTTTCCATCTATTTTTATTCCTCGAAAAAAATGAAACCTGACACCCATAAATTTTTCAACATTCTTTGTAAGCGGAATACGATCACCCGATGAAAAGGATTACAGCTATCAGGCAGAAATACGGTTGGTAATTGTATATATTTACCTTCCATTTATTGGGAAATTTGCTTGTATGCTAATCTCAGTAAGAAACTGCTTACATGAGGGTTTTGAAAGGGTGAAAACATCTAGTCACACACTTCTGTAATTTCAGATTTTGTTGTGTTGATTACCTCAGAAGCTTATGAGTACATTTTTTGTTTAAGTTATTTTTAGTTAACACTCGAATTTTCAATAACATTTTTGAGTTCTATTTCATTTGTAAATCGCTTTTTTATCTAAGTATCTGCATACTCCTTTACTGTGTAAATTCACTTCCTTGTTTATTACTTCCATTCTAAGTGGCACTACTTTTATCATTATGTAGTAGTAATAAAATCTGTTTGGCCCACTGAATAAGGAACATTTTTGGTGATAACTCATTGTGTCACGGTGCAGTAGGAGATGGTTTGTAGTGTGGCAACTAAGACGAATTGTTTCACTTATATGCCTGCAGTAAACGAATACTTCGACAATTCATAATAAGAGTACCTGTTCAAAGCTTGTTGTGCTGTATAGTATGGCCTCTTACGAGGAACAATGGTTAGGTTGAAACTGCCACAAAAAAGGTGAATTTCTAGAAAAGGTACTAATGGCCCTGACAGTATAGATATTGTTGATGTCATCAGGATGATAAATGTCGTTTTAATTGAGATACAAGTTAAATACATCAATTGTTCGGTATTCAAAAGCTCTACTTTTAGATCTGCTTTGTTGAAGAGGTATATATATATATCTATATACAGTTAGTGTTCTATTTTAACTTCTACTGAAAAGTTACAATCACTCAGGATGTATCCATTTTTCATGCATTTATTCCCCTTGATGAATTTAAATAAAGCAAGAACAATAGTAGTTTGTGCAGAATAATATGGTGCCATCATTTATTTCGTCGGCTTCTCATCAGCTGCTTGCAGCCTAAATAAATTGTGAGGTTTACGTACAGAAAAGTTTTAACATACTTGCAAATTTCACATGTTGTCAGTTGACAAAAAGTTCCACAGTAAGTGAACAGTGCTCAGAAAATTGCGCTTATATAGTTTTTACACAGGCAGTTCAAGTTTAAACAAAATAGATGTATGCATACAATGGTGAAAGAGTTATGTAATAAAGACGAAATATGAGTTAGATACAGAGTGACTTATAAATTAGGTAACAATGTACTGAGTTCAACTCAAATCATAGAAACAAGAGACAAGCAATATTACAGATTATAAAAAAGACGGGTGAGGTTAAAGACAAAGATTACGTAATCAAATGAGAGAATAAAGACATCCAGTTACTAGGACAAGGAAAGACTAGTAACTGCTTCTTCTGAACACATAAATCTGGTTTGAAGCGTTTGGTAGAAATTGCTTCGGCGAACTTGAGGAGAATGGAACTCCTTTGTCTATTGATAATTTCAAAGGGTGCAGCAGGTCGGGTGTGGGGACCAATTACTCGCCGAAGACATTGGCTAGCAGTGGCGCTATGTCGTGAATTGGCAGAAGTTGGAATTCATGTGCCATTGGATCGGGTCCCAGTGGCTTAATGGTATACGAGCTCGCCTTGTAACCAGAAGGTCCTGGGTTCGAACCCCGGTGGGTGCGTACTGATGAAGAGTCCCAAACTAGTGGGACGAAACAGCTGTCCAGTACTCCCAGGTTTTCCAATGGTTCTCTAACTAATGTCAGCTCATGATGAAAATCCTGTAATTTTAAAGGATTTCTCGATTTCCACCTCATGAGAAGCCGACGAAATAAATGATGGTACCATATTATTCTGCACAAACCACAGTTGTATGCATTTTTGATAGCCGGGCGAACAAGAGATAGTATGCTGATATCGAGAGGACTTAGTGTTCTCACCTTTCAGTGAAGGAGATTCTAGTGAGTACCCATCTGACTACAGGCAATTGCAACTTATCAATGTAGAAGTTAAAATTTAGAAAAAAATCCATTGATTAAGCAGACCCAAAAGATTACATAAACCACTACCAAACTCTGTCTCTATGCACGACAACAGGATGTTTGACAGACTTCCTAGAATGGACTACTCATAAAGTTGGAAAGTTTTCATTTAATCGTCAGTTTAATTTTGTGAATCAAATTCAGACCACATTCTGGGATAATGGGACAGTTGTATGCCGCTGCTTGAGAAGTATTCAGCTGTCTATCATTTCTCTGTAATATTAATGTATTATTTAGCCCAATACAAACTGTGCAAACGACGATTACCTACACATTTGGTCAATGGATCTCAACATTTTCTTGGTTTATTCATTTAAACGATTAATGCTCATGAACACACACAAGTATCTAACTGTTCACACAGAAGAAAGGATGTAAACCCTCATGATATCAGAAGACCTTTACTGATTTCTGTCCAAATACATGATTCCTGAAGAGTCAAAATAAGTCGTGACTGTCGTTTTTATAATGCCAAGGCATCAGCACTTTGCCAACTAAGTAAGCAATAATATTAAGTATTCTTCACAATTACTTAACCATATTAAAAATGAAGTATTCAAAACTTTTCAGAAATGGTACCTGATTTCACCAGAATTTCAGAGAATAGCTCTCTGCATTTTCTTGGATGGAGTACTTCAGTTGCATCCCGTTATGTTTTTTTTCAATTTTATCGATAGATTTGCACGTCTTACTGTGGAGTAATGCCTTACTTAATTAATTCCGGGTCTAATTCCGATTCCTGGCTGATGCAATCTGACACCTCACCTAGTTTATTAGTTGGCAGTAGATTAGAAAAAGATGGAGTGTTTTGTGTGAGACTGGCAATCTCGCCTCGCTAACAAAGCACTGCCACTACCAAAACGTCAAGCCTAAAGCATGTAGCCCACTTTTTATTCTGAGTGCAAGGAATAAGAGGATACTCAGATGAGTCCGTTCATTAGATTAGAATAAATAGTACATTAAATCCCGCTGTAAATGTAGCTATGCTATAAACTTATTTGAACAAGTATAACTCCTTTATTTAAGAATAGAAAGTAAGTGCCAATAACTTATTAGTCATCCACAACATAAAAATAAATCCAGCTTGTACTTGAATAACAAGTTTATTTAAGTGATTTTATTCTTTAGAATCCATAAAAGTGTACTGTTCAACCACTGACGTTCATTTGAGAGAGATGAGGTTTCGAGGTCAGATTTTACTTAGAATTCACACTGACTTATTTCAAGGTCTAATATATGATGAATTGATATCTGTTAAAGAATCACTGAATGCTGCACTTTTGTGCAGCAGTTCTATTTTATACACTCCATGTAGCACGCAGAAGAATACAAAAGAGAGGAAGAAGGAGATTTAAAAGAAAGATAATAAGCAGATATATGGCGAAAAGAATAGTAATATGGGAGAACAGTCGGCTTTAATGGATATGGGTGACCAAAAAGAGCGAGTGCATCTGCGCTTTTCAGAATACTTTAGAGCCAAATCACCAAATTTCTCCACCTATTGGTTCTCACTATCTCGATTGCCGGAACGGGGAAGCCTACACTTCCTTACATGACTCAAACTTGCTGTTAAAGACTTTATTGATCGATGAAAAAAATTGATTTGACCACCACTAGGTGTTTTCCAACCTGATCCTACGCAAGTGTATGATGCCCGTCGAGGAAGGCAATGGCTAGTTATGCATAACACATGTCCTATGTATCAAAATTCTATGTAGTTTCACAACTTTATGATTAACTTTCGCTTCTTACCTAGCACTCGACACCTAACCCCAATATCACTCACTCTATAACATCATCTAAAAAGGTAGATAGAATCATGAAACCTATGATCAAATACAGCTGGCGTTTTCACGCCTTCCATTTTCAATGACCATGTCTCACACTTTTAAAGACGGGCAGAGAAAACTGGTGTGTAGTATAAACGTTCTTTGATATCGCATCTACGCCAAAGACTACGTTTACTATTCTGCATCTGTGTATATGCACAAAACCAGTTCCCTTCAGATTATAGGATGAACAGGTTATCATTCAGTCAACACCTTAGAATTAAAAATTCTCCATAGTTGGTTTGTAAGGATTATATCTGCTTTTACCAGTTTGACTACAGATTGATATCAGTTACAGAACCGATTGAAAACCACGGGGTGCTGGACAGGATAGCTGTTTCATCCTGGTTTAGGGATCATCGGCAGTATGCGGCCACCACCGAGGTTCGAACCCAGGACCTTCCGGTTACAAGGCAAGCTCTTATACCATTCAACCACTGAGATCCGATTCAATGGCCAACCCATGAATTCTAACTTCTACGAATTCGTGATTTAGCGCGACCACCAACCAATGTCATCGGTGGGAAATCCATCCACACACTTGACTGGATGTATCTCACTGGTTACGACTTCTCACTAGAACCCCCCCCCAGGAAACTCAGTCCTGTAGCAAGTCACTTGCGAGTCACTTGGTTCGAAACCCAGTGCTGGTGATCCCCAAACTAGGATGAAACAGCTGGTTGTCCAGAACTCTCTGTTGGTTTTCAATGGTTCTCTAACTGATATCAATCCGTTATCAACTCGTAGAGTGTTGAATAGCTGAGGAATATAAACTTCTATCATTTTGCGCGGTTATACAGCAACTGGCGTCCAATGGTGTTTGCATTATTAGTTTGATACTGATTTGCACTATTTTGTAGTCTTCAAAATGTGTTTCAAAAGAAACGACTGAACTTACAGAATAACCACTAACCATATAACCTCATCAATTTTATGCCATTATTATATTATTGTTATTGTTCCCTTGGGTTCCTAGTGGAATAAAGGGCTTCAACTGCACGTCTCCACTTGCTTCTGTCTTCTGCTGTACTTTTCACCTGCATCCATGTTAGTCCATACTGTTTCAACTCCTCTTCACACGATCTCCTCCATGTAACCCTTGGACGTACCACTCGCCGCTTTCCTTTCGGGTTCCACTCGAGCTATGGCCTGACGCGCGATGTCACCCAGCGGCCTCCTCAGCGAGTGAGTGTCCAATCCATCTCCACTTTCTCCTGCATATTTCTTGGGCAAATGGTTCTTGTTTTGTTTGTTCCCTTAGTTTGTTTCTTGTTGGTGATTCCTTCCGGACATCTGATCTTGTGTATAGAGCGAAGACAGCTGTTGATAAAGGTCTGCAACAGGCTGTTGGAAATATTCTTTGTGACCCGCCAAGTTTCCGATCCGTATAGAAGAACTGACTGACTTGACGTTTGTATTGAAAATCCGAATTTTGTTGTTGATGCTGAGTGACGAGGATTTCCAGATTGGTTTCAGGTTGATGAATGTGTTTCTCGCCTTCCCGATTCTCGATTTGACATCCTCGTCCGTTCCACCTGCCTGTAGTTGAGACAATGCTCCCTAGATAAGTGAGTGAATGAAGTAACCTCTTTCAAATACCTCCCGTTGATGGTGATTGGCGCTGGATGTTGCTGCTGTTGTTGGTTGATTGGTTATTTTCATAACTTCCTTCTATCTATGTTCCCCTGGAGTCCTGTCTTTGCTGCTTCTTCGACCAGTTTGTTGGTTTTCGCCTGTAAGTCTTCGATTTTGTGTGACATCAAACATGAGTCATCCGCGAAATCCAGATCTTCTAGGCTCTTCACGTTGGTCCAAGATATCCCTATCTTCTCGTTTCCCACTGTCTGACGCATAATCCAGTCCAGTCCACCACAATTAGGAATATCATTGGTGATAATCCTAATTGTGGTGGACATGCCATTGAATGCCTTAAATTAAAAGTGAAGAGAAATGTATATTTATCTACTAAGTAAGAATATACATAAATGAAAGCGCAAGTAAATTGCTTCCAGAAAATTGAAAATGTGCGAACAATTTTGCCACAAGAAAGAATTTCAGTGTAGACTAGACATGTTGAGTATGTAAGCAAAAAAAGGACGAGGAGAAAAAACGTTTCATGTGATAAATACCAGAAGAAGAAATAAAAATGTACCTGGAGGAGAAATAGAATACTTAAGTGGAATCATTTTAATGGAAAAGAAAGAGAAGGAGATGAAGATGAAGAAATCTAATTTATTTATTCTTTCAAGTGTTTACTGTCTGGTTTTGTCTTTCATTTAGCTGTATGCCTAAATTAAACAAATTGAGAATAAAATAAAAGCGAAAGAAAAATGGAGTTTCATTCACTCATGCATTCAGGGAGAAAACGCGAAGAAAAGCACAAGGAGTATAAGCAGTGCACACAACTAAATTTCTAAAAAATACAAATCCTGAAGAGAAAACAAAAAAGCAAAAGAACGACTGTCGTTGAATGAAATCAAATCCAAAGCAGGACTGAATGATGATGATGATGATCTTAAGTATAAAAAAAAGAGGCAAGCAAGAGAGGGAGTTGCCTGTTGAAAGACAAAGTCTTTCAATTATCATTCCTACCCATCAATGAACACTGGTGGTTAGAAGGAATTTTTGAAAAAAAAAGCAGGAATTAGTACGTCTGAAAATTTAATTCACGGTGACGTGAGTCTACAAGCATGCTAAGACCAGAAAGCTTTTCATATTAGAAAGTAAAAAACACGAAAAGGAAACTTATTCAATGGGGGGTTATTTCAAGTGATTGTCAGTTCGTGACGAAATTAACCAAATCTCACAAGCACAAATGACTACCTTAGTTAGATAAGTGGGCAACAAGCTTCAAGTAAATAACCATTTCTGATGATTTTTGTTTTCATCATGCTAGATGATGAGAACTGCTACTTCAGTTTATGAGTAATGTAAAGTTTCGATAGAAGGGTGAGATGTATCGTCAAATCAAAGTCACGGGAATCAGCTCATCACTTTTAGTCTAAATATCTGCGACAAAACTAAAACCAATTCATTTGATCTGACAGATATGCTAGACACCTTGAACATATCAAGGATAAGGTTATACGTTTAATTGACATAGAATCTTTATTCACCAATGTTCCCCTTAATGAAAATGTTGATTTCATTTGTGATTACATCACAAGCAATAGGATACACTTACCTATTCCTGTCACTTACATCAGAGACATCATCTTAATGTGCACAGAAAATATTAGATTCACCTACCAAGATAAGGCATACAAACAAATCAATGGTTTTGCGATGCGTAGCCCTCTTGGGTCCCTGTTAGCAGATATATTCATGTCGAAATTGGAGAAACAGCTGCAAGGTATGCTTGGAGAATTTATTCTACATAAACGTTGTGTAGATGATACTCTCATTATTGGTAATAATAGTAAATCTAGTGAAAACTTTATTACTCTATTTAATCGTGTTCATCCAAATATCCAGGTGACTTCCAAACTCGAATCGAATAACAAACTCGGTTTCCTCGATATTACGATGACCAGGAGAGATGATGGAATGATTCGGAGATCTATTTTTCGTAAACAGACATGGAGTGGACAATATCTTCATTTTACCAGTTTTGTTCCTATCCAGTATAAACGTCCCCTAGTGAAATGTTTGTTCTCAAGGGCCCACAAAATGTGTACGAGCGACACAGTGATAGATGAGTTTCGACATATACATTCAGTTTTATTAGCTAATGGTCATCCAGAAAACTTTATCACTTGTCACAGTAAAGAAAGACCACATCTCGAAAAGACAGCTTCTGTACCAAAGAGAGCTATCTTTATTAACCTACCATTCAAGGGTGACCAGATTATGCAGTTGACAGCTCAAAGACTTCGGTCAGCCATCAAACGCACATTTTACGCCGCCACATCTCTTTTTCTCACATGCCGAGCATTTTCGATCCCTTTACCTACGATTAAAGGAAGAAATCCTGTTGACTCTACTTCAAACTGTATCAACAAGTTCACCTGCAGCTGTGGTGACACCTATATAGGTAGAACCAATAGATTGTTCTAATATCGTCGAGAAGGACATGTTCCAAAATGGTTACTAAATCATATAGAAAATCCCAACGCGATCAATCTTAATAGAAATCCATCATCATCCATTGCAAAACACTTATTAATGTCAGGTCACAAAATCAATATTAATGACTGTTTCACAATTATTTCTCATTACTCTAATTCAAGGTTATTGATGGAAGCACTTTGGATTAATCACATACATCCTAATTAATATCTACAAAAACAATGGACTTCAGTTAATGTCGCCTACCATGGACTACTTGACCTATTTAAATGATTGATCATTAGTACGTACTTTTGTTTTTTATTTAACTGAGTAACTGTCATGGACTTCATTTTATTATTGTTAACCATGTTAGTTGTAAAGCGGTTGTAAAGAAACTACGAAATGCTATCATCTCTCGAAATTTGTCTTCTTACTGCCTTATTCAAATAAAACCAGTGTCACTGAGAAGCCTGAATAACCACCTCCTCTACTGCGTTATAAATACACAGATACCATGTTAATCCTATAGAACAATGTTAATGTCTTCCTGGAAAATTTTCACATAACCTATCAAAAAATTAAGTTTATCTATGAAATAGATGCTGAAAGACATTAATTATTTTGTAATGCTCTTCTATCAAGCTGCCTACCTTTTAACAATAAGCTGGATATTTTTTGTCTAATGAAAATTTCCCATTCGAACATTAATAGACAGAAGACAAGTAGTTCAGCGAAGAGTCTCTTTTCGGCGAATTCATTTTCATAGCTGTACAACCGCAAATATGTATGGTTGTTTTGAATGTGTGTGTACATTAAATTTGTCAAACGAAAATACAATTAGTAAGTTCAGATGAATTGGATGTTGATATAAGAGAGTAGTAACAAAAGTGATGAGTTATCACAAGCGACTGTTAAAGAAGAGTTGCGTAATAACATGAATAGTCTTATGAAAGAGTTGTACTCAGGGTGCACATGGAAACAAAATATACGGAATTACACAAGGGTTTTAGGTAGAAAAATAAGCATACAAACGAAAGTTAAGTCAAATCAAACAAACAAAGAAAGAAAAGTTAAGTCAAATCAACACAGTTGTTACCATGGGAGTAGAAGTGGTTGAATAATTTTCTTTTGTATGCACAGTTCTGGTTCCTCTAGCTTAATGGCTAGGGCTTCTGCGATGCAAAGAAGACGGAATCGTACTGTCTTTGGAAGGTTGTTTTTCACTTTGTAGATTACTTTGAAGGAGGCGTTTGTTGAGATGGAATGACCAGTGTTGACGAGGTGTTCTATTATTGCACTCCTTATACAGCCATTACTTCCTTTCTGTAGCCACGCTGGATAGTGTTCTTTGACCCTTTTTGACAGGATACGCGTTGAACGACCGATGTACCTGGCTCCACAGCAACAGGTGAACTGATATATACACATAGCAGTGGTCAGGTGCGGGATCTTGTACTTTGGGCTTCTGCAAATCAGCGGGCGACTAGAGAACACCACTCTCATTGTTGCCGCAAAGAAAGTTCTTCTTAAAGAGGTGGAGATTCTCCTTCTAAGGACGTCACTGAGTAGGTCTCCTTTGAAATCGAGGTTCATATAAAGTATCTTTTTTGGCACAGATGCTGTTTCTTGCTTTTGAATTTTTTTTTCGATGCTTTTGTCCACGAATCTTAATGGGTAACCGTTTTGTATGAAGGTTTCTTTCAGGAAGTTTAGTTCTTCTTCCATGGTGTCAGAGCTGCAGATGCGTCGGATGCGAGTGGCAAGATATTTTTGGTAAGAAGTCATAGGTTGGTCCATGTAGGCATTTCGTGTCATCTATTCCTCTTGCATACTAAAGAAATTTCGCTAGCACTTTGATTAGTTCAACAGATACTTTGAGTAGTGACCGCATGTTTCAAAACAAGTATGTCCATTAGCACATCTGCATCAAAATTCATAACATTGATAGCTAAGTCGTCCCTTGAAATAAAATTATACAACACCCTTAGACTAATGAGGATAAAGGATAATCTGCGGAATTGTATATTTAAGTAAGTTTAAGTACTCCTTTGGAGGCAGCTAAATGCGTAAGATGACTCTGCAGGTCAATCACCACTTTTCTGAACATGATAAAGCCTTTCAAGAGTACTATAATATATCATCTAGTCTCTATGAAGTGGTTGATCGGTAGAATTCAACTTGCAACATTTTACACAAAGTGTCCTAGCAATTTTTTAGGGTTTTTTCACCTCTGAATGCAGAATGTAATTCAGGCGGCTGCCATCAAAATTTTTAAGGCTTATTTATAAGTTCAGAAAATGTTTGTCCATCACCTTTCCCTGCCGTGCTACCAGAATAATTTTATGTTCCAGTTACACTAGATGACCGTAAACGCAGTCCTATTCTGTCACTATTATCATTATTATTCCCAGTCATAATTGCATATTTTAGTTTTGGTTCCACAATATCCGAGCAAAATTATACTGGTTCTTCTTTATCCCTAAAGCTACATACATGATCTTCTTCTGTGTCGGTTTACTAAGATTACCTTAGTACTCGCACAAATTCATTAGTATAAATATTATGACTGTTATCCAGGTAATTCGTGCACTGAAACTCTTATCATCTCAACGATGTCTATTTCGCAATTAATAGTGTTCTCTGAGCTGGTTGGTTTAGTTGCGGAGCTTTCGTCGTCCTTCTGGACAACATCTTCAGCGCCATATTTAGCACAAAGTGAAATGATTTAAATTTCTTCATGAGTGATATAATTGCGTCCGTCTCGCGGTAACCATCTTACATATGTATTGACCATTTTCTATTGACTTGGATTTTAAACTTTCTCGTCACCTGATTTACTTTTTATTAGTTGGTATATTTCGTCTATATTAACGTGTTTGTTAATTGCATTTTCGTTTGAGTACCAGGCTTCTAGGAATTCCCCGACTGCACTTTTGGTGTTTCCTCTGTCTAAGATTTTGACATTATCCCAATCAAATTTATGACCATAATTGTCTATATGCGTTGATACTAAAGAATACATATCGTGTCTTTTCACGGCTGATTTGTGTTCTTGGATTCGAATTCGAAGAGGACGCCCACTTTGGCTGATGTAATGCCTGTTGAAGTTCATACAATTTCTTTTGTAAATGGTGTTAATTTTATCCCCTTTTTCTGTTGGGTCTTTCTGTTTGCATAATATCGAATTAAGTGATTTGACTGGCTTCTGTGCTATATCTATATCAAACGGTTTCAGTATTCTAGCTGTTATTTCAGAGATATATCTCATGTATGGTAGAATGAATTTTCTTGTGGTCTTTGATGATGGTTCTTTGTTGGTGTTTTGATTCGACTTTAAACACTTTTTGATGAAATTTTGTGGGTAACCACTCTTTTTGAAGACCTTTTGTAGGTACTTTTCTTCCATTCTTTTCAACTCTGGAGTGCTACAATGTGCACACAGTTTCGTTTGTGAGTAATTGAATTATTGCTAGTATAGTTGAGTATTTGATCTGCGTGCGTTGATTTTCCACATACTTGTGTTTCTAAATCTCCGGTGTTGGTTCTCTTGATTAAGACATCCAAAAATGGGATTTTGTTATCTAATCCTTCTTCTCTTGTGGATTTGGATGTCTTCAAACATGTTGTTTATTAATTTGTGTGTATACTCTAAATCATTTCTTTGAATTATTACAGATGTATCATCAACGTAACGTACCCAGATTTTTGGTTTAATTATAGGTAGAGCTATTAATTCTAATCTTTGCATAACGGCTTCAGCTATTAATCCTGATATGGGCGATCCCATTGGTGTTCCTTTTATTTCAAATATGTACACTAGGTAATTTTGATATGTAACTGTAAAACATAAACACATAAATACTGATCCAAGATATCAAGTGATGATTATGTTGTACTGGAAAGAGAAAATGGAAGAGTGGATCCCTGCCCGGCAGTTGAATTTTAGTTTCATCAGTTTTCAACCTGACAGACGTCGCTTCGATCCCTGGAAGGGCCACTGGTGCAAAATATTGTACTGTCTGAAACGCTGGTAAAACAACTATTCACTTCACTTTGGCTTTTAAAGGACTATCCATCTGATACCAGTTACTCAAGAAGTGGTCTTAGAATATATTTTCTTCTACATTTGTAGCCTCTATGGGCTTCAATTCTTCAGAGTGCCCTAAATCTTTATCAGCCTTATTCAGCAGTTATATATGACAATGTCACTTGTCGGCTGATGTGCAATGGAAAGCTCAACTAAGCCTTTGAAGTGAATACAAGAGTAAGATAAGGCTGCCTTTTATCACTAATGACAAGCCTAATTGTGGTGGACTGGATCATGCATCAGATTGTGAGGACCGGTAAGAAAACTCTAGACCAGACGTACTCTGACCAACTCAAATCTCTTGCCGCAACATCCGATGAAGATCGGGGTTGGTTTAAGGCCAAGATGGTGGATATAGCTCATCAGTTTTTAAACAACAACCCAAAGGAGAAAAGCATTTTAAATTCCCAGCATTTCAAAGCCTTGAAAGAGCTACGGGAAAATCCTAATATAAGTATTACGAAACCTGATAAGGGTTCTGGAGTCGTTATTATGAATAAAAGTGACTATAAATCTAAGTTGATGTCTATTCCTGATGACAAAAGCAATTTTAGCCATGATCCCTCCTCAGAAGATATCCAGTTGTTGCAGGGCACAGTGACAGCTAATCTACTGAAGCTTCAAGGCCTAAATGCTATAAGTAAAGAAAAATTTGACTCATTAAAACCATCAGATTGTAAATTCCCGCATATGTATGGCTTGCCAAAAATACATAAACCCAATAATCCTCTACGTCCTATATTGTCGATGTGCAAATCCCCAACACATAAACTTGCTAAATGGTTAGTAGAATTATTGCATCCAGTCAAAACACAATTCTGTAAGTATGTGTTAAGAGATACGTTTGAATTGGTTGATTTTCTTTACAGTAGTTATATTAATATTATGAATAAGAATATGTACTCTTTTGATGTAAACTCGTTATTGACTAATGTGCCTTTGCTCAAAACAGTTCACATTTTGTGTGATTATATTTCCACAAACAATTTTTTCATCCCGTTCCCTATATCTTATTTAAGGGATTTATTACTTCTATGTACTAACAATGTTAGGTTTACATTTGAAGGCGATTGTTTCCGACAAGTTGATGGTGTTGCTATGGGAAGGCCGTTAGGGCCCCTTTTAGCAGATATTTATATGTCGTACATTGACAGTTCATCAAACGATTTAATCGATAATGTGACACTTTATATAAGGTATGTAGATGATATCGTAATCATCAGTGATAAGTCTTGTTCTGCCACCTCAATTTTAAATAGAATGAATGAAGTTCAGAATAGCATATCACTTACATCTGTAGAAGAGGAAGATAACTGTTTATCTTTCCTAAACATATTGCTTAGTCGACGGCTTGATGGGTCAATAAAAAGATATATTTATAGGAAACCTACATGGACAAGACAGTATCTTAATTACCACAGTTTCTGCCCTGTTCGGTACAAAAGAGCTGTGGTAAGGTGCCTCTTCAGTAGAATATAACGAATATGCACTGAAGACACACTTGATGAAGAAGAAAGAAAGTTGACACAAACTCTGGCTGATAACAATTATCCAGGCAAGTTCATAAGGAGACATAAAGTAGTCAGAACACCAAGACCCACTCCACAACTCTCCCCTAAGAAAGACGTGTACATCAAGCTACCCTATATGGGGCATCAAAGCAGCTTGACAACTAGACAAAGACTGAACGCTGCTGTCAGAAAGACTTTTTATGCAGCCAATATCATAATAATAGAGAATGTAAAGCCAATATATCTATCTAAGCCCTTTGAAAATGGGAAGAATGATGTCACATCCCACTGTATTTACCAATTTGAATGCACGTGTGGACACACACATTGGGAGGACTCATCGATCTCTGCAAGTAAGGGCTGGCTTCAGAGCATATTCCTAAATGGCTCCAGAAACAAATGGAATCTTCAGAACCTATTAACGGTGAGAACAGGAGACCCAGCTCTTCTATTGCGAAACATATTATAGAGACAGGACATGAAATTGACGTTAACAGATCTTTAAACCTATCCATAAAACGTGTTTGGGGCGTATCCTAAAGTTTGTGGAAGCTCTAGTTGGTAATTAGGAAGTTTAAACCACCATTATGCGTTCAAAAACAATTCGTCATCACACTAAACCTTCCTTGGTAAATTTTGTTTTGATACCATAGCAGATGTACTATTACCTCTGTTATTTGGTTTAGTGGTCTTCATTGTTACTTTGACCTTGAATATGTCCTTTAAACTTGACCTAAGTCTATTTTCTCACCTCTTGCCTCTTTATTAATTTCATATATATTCCTATGACAAGTCGTGTGTGATCAGATTGTTCGAAATGTGTTGCGCAAATACATTACACGATTCAGACAAATTACGTCTTCTTATTGCTTTATCTAAATTCATAAAGGGAAATAATTGTTTTAAAACTCTAGAAGTTTTGGATTTCACAGATGATTTATGCGTGCTACCACACAAACTCGAAGATTGACAGGCGAAAACCAACAAGCTATCCGTAAAAACAGCGAAGACAATAATTTAAGTGAACATACAGAAGACCAAGGTGATGCAGATACTCAATCAATAATAACAAACACCAATGACTTATGTAGTCAACATTGTTTCAACCACACGCTCCATGATTAAAGATGTCAAAGTCAGGATCAGAAACACAAGTTTAACCTTCATTATTAGGAAATCGATCTGGAAATCTACTACACTCGGCATAAGGAACGAAATTCAAATTTTCATCACCAATATCAAGTCAGTCAGTTCTTCTATATGAATGAGAGAATTAGCGCGTCACCAGAAGCATTTCCAAAAGGCTATTGCCGCCTTAGCTGGACTGAAACTGAAAATCTGACGTACAAGCGTAAATAGTTAACAACAAGGAACGACAACCGGAAACTCTGGCAAGCAACGAACCAACCAAGAACCTACTGTCAAAATAATATACCGAAGGAAATACAGATGGATTGGTAACGCGTTGAGGAGCCTACTGTTTGAAATCGCGTGCAAGGCCAATTGTTAAGTGCATTCCAAATGGGAAATGACCAGTCAGACGTGGATCGAAGGGTGGCACGCAGGAAATCACGTAAGAAGGATGTAATATTCTATGGGAAATCGCTGAGGCGCCTCAAGAGGACTGTAGAGAACAGGATGAAACGGAGATGTGCTATTCAGACCATAGATTCCACTTGGGAATAATAATAATATAAAAAATAATGGCAGTGCCATAATCAGATGAAACACTGCACATGTTCATTAGGATATGCACTTCCGTGATAAAATACAGTCAATTAACAATAAGTCCACTTTCCACAAATTCAATAATGTAGTGGAGCAAGGTACATTGGCTGTAATCAGAGGACGCTTTCCACACGGATACAAGAACATATTTCAGCATGGTTTTACAAGGGAGAAAGGAAGTGTGTGCGAAGCTCTATTTTGGAACACCTGATCGACTTCTGTCACTCTGTCAACCCTGACCATGATTTTAAGATCATATATAGAATCCATGCTAACTTCCCGCGTTTTCTTCGTTACAGACTTCTAAAGATAGCTGAGGCCTTGGCAATTCATGACTTTAAGCCAGACCTTTGTGTACAAAAGAAGTATGTACAATCCCTACTTCTGCCTTGGCCGTAGAGGGATAGACGATTATTTATTTATTTTGTTTATTTAGTTATTCTATGTACTCTTCGCTTATTACTACGATTATTATTATTATCATTATTATTATTACCATTCTCACTGAATCTTTTCCACTTGACCCACTTGACATTTTAAACCCAAAATTATTCATTTTTATATTTTTATTTTTACAATTTTGAATTCTATCTTATCAGATTTCACACCATGTTATGTAACATTTTATATTCGTCTACTGATCTTATAATCATGTACCTCTTTCCAAAATCTATACACCTAATGTATTATTCTATATTCGACATTAATTATTTTGCCACTTGACATTCAACTATGATTATCATCACAAATATTTTGATTGCATTTCATACTACTATTATTACTTCATGTATTCACACCTTTGACCTAATTTCCTCACCGGATATAATTTCCTAAAAACCATATATATATATATACGATTGTACAGCTTGATAATAAATTCATTGGAAAGAGTCTTTTCGCTGAATATTGTGTTCTTAATCCTACAAAGAGAATTATTAAATTACTGAAAGCTATAATCCACAGGTTTGTTTCAATGGGCTTTTTCCCTACTGTAAGTTTGGCAATTGGGTCGTCGAACCTTCTTTTGATGCAAATATTAGTTTCCTGTAATAAAATAAAATAGTTAGTATGGCAGGAGAACACCAGAGTGGTAGACACAGAAGACTAAGTGAGCACTAAGATATGCATATTTTTATTTCTCGCGAAAACTGTATTCTCAAAACAACTTGTACAGATCAGTCAAAGAAAGCGTAGATTCAGACAGTCGATACACACACAATCTTTTGGTCAAAATGAGTGTCATTTTGTTTTTATCCACAGCAGAAACTGTAGAAAATCATCTTGATGGATTGCACAACATCTCAACGTATTTATAAATGCTCTGCTATAAGAATGAATGAGCTATTGTGTTTGAACATGCAAACATCAATTCTAATAAATAAATAAATAAGCGTTGTCATACACACACACAAATTGTACAGTCTGTGTAATCAGCTGCCCTGCTGTTTCAAAGCAAATAAAGCATAATTCAAACAAGTGAAAATCATTTAAAATCTGTCTCAGTCTGCAATGATATACTCTTCCTCTTCAAATTAAAATCCGTAGTTCATCACGTTCAAAGTATAGCTAACAAACTTTACAAGAGTATAACTTATTTTTTCACACCTCATTCTCTGATAAATGATTACAATACAGCTGTCTGTAATTTCTTTAAGCAGCGAATGCGTTTCTTACTGTTACTATAAATATTCATGTAAAACATAGCGGAGTTTTTCTTGACTCTCGATAGGATCAACCAGAATGAAATAAAAGGGGTAGAATACTTAACAATTACAGTAATCAGTTAGAGAACCACTGGAAAACCAGCTGGGAGTACTGGACAGCTGTTACGTCCTAGTTCGGGGCTCTTCATCAGTGCACACCCACCGGGATTCGAAACCAGGACCTTCTGGTTACAAGGCGAGCTCGTAGACCACTGAACCACTGGGACCCGATCCAATGGTCCTTGAATTCTAACTTCTGCCAAGTCACGACATAGCGCGACCATTTCGCAATGTCTTCTTCGATGAGTTACTGCCACATCTTCAACCTGCTGTACCCTACTGGTACCCTACCCGTACTGATGAAGAGTCCCAAACTAGGACCAAACAACTGTCCAGTACTCCCTGAAGGTTTTCCAGTGGTTCTCTAAATGATGTCAGCTCATGATGAAATCCTCCATGCAATCAAACAAAATCCCCACAAAACCAATACTTGAAAATTATATATATATGTATATATATATCGTCCCGTCTCTTCAACTTTCTCGTATTGTTTGTTGCCACTTTCCATACCTCGGCTATAGGCGTTGCGTCATTCCGAATGCAAATGTGTGGTGTTGAATTGATAAACAAATATCCAGTGATGAACCTCTCTGTCTCTCCATTTAGCCATATTACTTTTTAATATTCTTACGCTGTCCTACCCTACTTCGTGATAACATGGGAGTGAAAATAATATAGAATTAAAATCCTCTGTATTACTGCCTTACAAAGAAGGAACGTGGTATTCTGAACGAGGCTGGAATCAAGGTGGCATTTAAACTAGCCAACTGACTCACGGATAAACTTTGCCGGTTTAAGCACCCAATAGATTCAATTAGGAAAAATAGTATAATTTGCTAAATACCATATAATGACTGTGACTTCAGTTACATAGGCCAGTCAAACTAGTAGATCAGGGTCAACTAGATTATTGGAAGATAAAAATTTAACTGGACTTAGAATAAGTGACCCTGCTAAGTTGAATAACCAGGAGAAAAGCTCAGCCACTGCTCTGGACTCACAAATATTTGATCACAAAATAGGGTGGGACAGCGTAAGAGTATTAAAAATTATATAGTTAGGTGGAGAGACAGAGAGGTTCATCACCTGATATTTGTTTATCAATTCAACACTACACATTTGCAATCGGAATGATGCAACGCCAATAGTCGAGGTATGGAAAGTGGCAACAGACAATAAAAGAAAGTTGAAGAGACGGGACGATATATATATATATAAGACAAGTTGTGAAGTCGTGTGACTAAAACTGATATGATTATGAGCAATAATTTATGCTCGAAATCTTGTCATCCAGTTGTTAATACTGCTTGCATCACTGTTTTATATTTGAAGTAAACTTATCTAATATTAGAAGACGTAGTTTATCTGAAACATGTAATGTATTGGCGCAACACATTTCGGACATTGTAATCACACACGTAATTGTCATACACAGTTTTCATACAAGGCAAGAGGTATGAATAATTACAATATATCCTATTTGGGAGCTGATTGGATTGAATGTTTACATATCCTTGACGTTCAGAGGTGATCAACAAAATCTGGTCACTAGAAAAAGACTCAAAGCCGCAATTAATAGAACTTATTATGCAGCTAAACTTATCTTCATAGAGAAAACGAGAACTATGCTGTCCTTTAAGCCCTCACATTACCCGAACGATAGTGTCACATCCCACTGCGTTTATCAATTTACATGTATATGTGGAGATACGTACATAGGGAGGACCCATTGGTCTAAACAGGTTAGGGCTACAGAACACATTCCAAAGTGGCTGCAACAACAAATGAAATCGCCAGACACAATTGACCGCGGAAATAGATGTCCAACATCATCTACAGCGAAGCACATCATAGAGACAGGTCATAAGGTGGTTTGAACAATGCCTTTAAGCCGATATATAAAACAAGGTTGGGCCACATACTTAAATTCATTGAAGCTTTAGCCATAAAGAGACTTAAACTTGTCCTATGTGTCCAAAAGTTATTTGTTATCACCTTAAACCTGCCTTGGTAATCCAATTTAGAACCCCTTCTTTTCCTTGTTTTTCTCTTTTTATCTTCCTTACCCACACCTTTCGCGTCTCCATACCTATGATTTGTGACCTTGACCAGTTCACAATCTGACCTGTATTATAATTATTCATGCCTCTTGCCCTGTATAAAAACTGTGTATGACTAGTACGTGTGTGATCAGAATGTCCGAAATGTGTTGCGCCAACACATTACACGTTTCAGATAAACTACGTCTTCTTATTGTGTTATCGAAATTCATAAAGGGAACTAATTGCTTTAAATTATCTAATACAGTAGTATTATCTCTATTTATTCTTTCACGTATCGAAAGGGAAAATAGGGCTTCAAGCTTCAGTGCTGAAGTTTCAGTAGCATTAACAGGGATTTCATTTGTACAGGGTGGTACTGCTAACCTTACGCGCAACGTTTAGTACTTACCGGGTTTACTACAGGCTAAGTGGGATCTAAGAGTGAGTCGACTGGCGTTTCAGCCTTGGACCATATCCGTAGTTGGTCAGTAATTTGCCGCTGAACCACAGAAGGATTTATCCTACTATCATCAAACTGGCTATATCAGATAAATTTCAAATGACTACATTAACTCCTCAAATTATTTAGCAACTATTTTACTGGTGAATGAATGGTTCACTTAAGTTGCAAGTTTAGCAGCAATGAAATTAATTGAGGTAGTTTTTAACTACAAAATTATCTCAAAGTGAATGTTCTGATTTAGGTATATGGTATTAAGAGTAGTCACAACTAGAAGTGACAGTACTGAAGCATATATTTTTATGCTTCAATAAAAGATATGTTAACGATTCTACACTCTATTTCATCAAACATTTTTTACGAATTTTATTGGCGTATTCAACAATATTATTTATAAATTATAATAAAGGATTTTATATTACCTAATGAATGAAAAGCAAAACGATATTGTTTTACTGACTTTTCGCTATTTAATGCTAATAGGTTTATCAAAGTAGTCTTATTAAACCAGAATTTACCAAATCTCAGCGTATATATAACAAAGAGTTAGGGGGTGAGAAAACAGACTTAGGTCAAGTTAAAGGGACATATTGAAAGTTAAAATAGTAATGAAGATCACTAAACTAGTTAGTAACTAACTGGATCATCCTTCGTCAGTTTGGGGTCATATTTCGTTGTCAAGTTGGTCATTTGGTAAAGATAACAAAATCAAGTGTGGATTGTTGGATTTGATATGAAGTGCTTCTGATATTGGACGTTCTTTATGATTTCTGAAGTTTTTCTGGATTATTTCAATATTGTCAAAATCAATTTTGTGGCCTGATGTCATTCGACAGTCTCCTCAGTGTATGCCCAACTCATCTCCATTTCTCCTACATATTTTTGGGCAATCTCTCTCCCGTTAGTGATGAACGGTGCTGGTTGTTCTTACTGTTACAGTTGGTTGGTTATCTTCATCAGCCCCGTCTTCTCCATGTTCACCTGGAGTCCTGTCTTTGTTGATTGCTTCTTCAGCCACTTTTTTGCTTTTCACCTGTAAGTCTTCGAGTTTCTTTGACACTAGACGTATATCATCTGCGAAATCCAGATTTTCTAGAGTCTTCTCACTGGTTTCATAGTTAACAAGGAGATAATGTTAGACAATAACTTGCTCAATTCTCGAGCACCTGGTGAACTGAGGCCATGTAGTTCCACCAGAGTCGTCTTTTAAGGCTATCCACAAAATGAGACCGAATGACACATGAGGTGTGTGTCATTGATATTACGTTATTGTTTTTTTTTTACTTTTTGCCCTAATGATCAGTGTTTCAAACTGGAATTTTATATTCAAGTCATTCGAATGAGTCGAAATGTCACAGAATTCTGCAACTAATAACAAAACTTGCATTTCGATACAAGCTTTGACGTTAGGTTAGTTATGTCACCACCTCTATTGCTCAGTAATAGACTACTATGTGTCTTTCGATAAACTAATTTATGATTGTACAGCTACTGAAGATCATTTTGCCAATAAAGAAGACTTTCTTTGCTGAACTGTTTTTTTTATATTTTCTCCACAACCTTGGTGTTTAGAAAATAAGTGAGATGCCAGCTAGTGATACGTTCACCCGTATCACGGTTTTTTATCTAATCTTTTAAGACCACTTTCATTTATTAAGTAGTTTGGATTTCATGTTAGCTAAAAATTTATTGCAAGTTGAAGGTAGTTCAGTGTTTTGAGATTAATCGATCTATTGTCAGTTTTAGGCAATCTTCATCATGAAACCCATCTTTTGGTTTAAACGCACATGAAAACTATTTCCAAACCTTTGAGACTGTTTGAGATTTCTCAGACCCAACCACTAATAAAATAGAATTCTCAGTTTTTTTTCTGTATTTGAAAACGGTTATATTTTTTAGTACAATTTATCTTCAAAGTCAAGAACCAGTTTTTTTGGAAATTCCAACACTTAGCAGTTTTGTCAACAATGAGTTTATAGTCCTATCCACACCCAACTTGTTCGAGGTCACCTCCAAAAGTTGTTCTCTCAGTTATTCAGCAATTATCAGTGAATTCAGTGAAATCCTCCAAAAACTCAAACAAAATCCCTGCAGAACCAATATTCGAAAACTCATCGAAGAAGACGTTGTGAGGTGGTCACGCTATATCATGAATTGGCAGAAGTTAGAATTCATTGGCTGGCCATTGGATTGGGTTCCAGTGGCTTAATGGTCTACGAGCTAGCTCGCCTTGTAACCAGAAGGTACTGGGTTCGAACCCTAGCGGTGGGTGAGTACTGGTGAAGAGTCCTAATATAGAACGAAAAGGTTGTCCAGTACTCCCTGAAGGTTTTCCAGTGGTTCTCTAACTGATATCAGCTCATGATTAAATCCTCCAACCAATCAAGCAAAATCCCTACAAAAGAAACTAATACTTGAGAATTTTTTTGTCTTTAAAGTAATGACATGTCAATTATTTTTCACTGTTTTCACACTTGTTATTTTGTCTCATTTTTAAATTCCTCTTCAGATTATTATTTATTTTTTAACTTCATACTTTTATCCTTTCCACTTCTGCTTTCCAAATGAAGTATTTCATTGAAAATACATTCTAGTAGTTATTTCATCCGTTTGCGACATAATAAATGCATCTTTCCCTTCAATTTCACTCTCTAAAACGTGTTGATATAACTACAAAAGTTTAACATAAACAGGAACTAGGAAGGAATAAGTTATCTGTAAAATAAAGCTAATCAACCATAAATATTTTGTCTGATATTTTATTAGTGTTAAACAGAAAAGATAATACCTACTTCTACACCTTATGTGTTTATTTTAGGATCAGGTTAGCTAATATCCAGTCCTGTATTGCATATCCTTCAAATTTTACTCATAACTTATTTCCAGTAGACTTTGTAAATTCCCTAACATGTAGAATTGTCTGAAGCATGGAAAATTTCCTTGTGATGTAATTAACAACACATAAGTCAGCGAAGAGACCAATTTTCTTGGCTTCTCTCCAGAGTTATATTGATATTTAGGGATTTATATGTGCAATGCTGATTGACATCAGAGGTCAGAGGTTATTAGCAATTAGTAGCAAAGTAGATTAAAGTGAATGAGAAACAACAATGTCTTTAAGAAAGTGAATAATCTCACTTAAGTGGGAGAGATGATAACTATGTAGTTAAGCAATGAGTAGTCATTTTGAAATACGGAATAGGAAAAAAAAGGGAACAAAGAATTACGAAGGGGGTTATAAAAATAATAAGATAAAGAGTTCATTGTGCAATAGATCAGGAAAATAAAATTAACAGTAACTCAATAGCAGTGAAAAAGGCTGGATAAAGAATCCCCTTTTCTCCTAATGGATTGCTAGAACTTTGGCTCCACGAAGAAAACATAAGCGAAATCCTTTTAGACGACATGATCTAACTTTATTTTTATTCCTTTACATACTCAGTGGAACATAGGACTTCAAGCCTCCAGCTTGCTCAACCTTTCCTCTTTACCAGTCCTATTACTGGCTTAGCAAGTTGAAGGAGTGCGTCGGCTGGGGATGGAACAGCGGACCACATGCGCAGCCAGTGAGTATTCTACTGCTGCGCCACTGACACAAGATCTAAATTTATAGATGAAATTAGATGAAGTTTCCGCTGACGCTGCATGACTAGAATAAATAATATGGTGTGGAATTCACCTGTTGACTGTCCTACATCCTCCTTCCAACAATCATGTTGTTAGGTGCTTCTGAGAGCATGTAGACAATGTCCTGCTGGTATAGCTTATGTAGTCAACTCTACAGGTGCAAGCGAACTGACAAATACACACTGAAATCTTCAGTCGTAGGATCTTGTCTTTGACGTTTTAATGATCGGGAGCACTTATCAACAGGGTGAGGTCTAGAGATTCAGATGTTGGATTGGAGGCTATTGGATTCATGGTAACTCTTAAAGCAATCGCTGAGAAATTGACCAAGTGGAGAACCTACAGATGCTCATTCCATTTGCCTGTCAGTATATATGAACGCTAAAAGGAAACTGGACATTTAATGTGCACCTCAGTGTTATATCCTAGGTAATAATTAGTTAGTATACAAACTTTCAGATTATTTTATTCGGTAAAGTCACACAGTTAAAACATGGTTTCCATTAAGGTGATATCGGTGAACAGAGAAACTGCGTTTATGAAGTAATGAGTGATCCAGAAATATTCATATGTCTTATTGAACGTATCATTTAAGGAATGCTTCATCATTAGCTTTCCAATATGTTCCAACGTTCCTGCTAGCCATCGTCCTACGGGTTGGTAACAGGTCTGGATATGTTTAGGACTAGATGCTTGAGTAACGTGTCTTTGTGTATATCAGGTAAACCACAAAGACGTAAAACAGTTGAACCAGACGCTTGAATCGTTTCAGAGAAACCTGACTCATCTTTAGAAGGAGTCTTTAACTGCTTTTCGTTTTGCATGCAATTTCTTATTCTACCATGGTCTCAACTTCTTCATTAGTCGTTCCCTGTAAATTTTTTATTTTTATGATTAGTATTGGGTAAAGGTAATGGTGTATCAAAAACAGACAGAAGTTTAAATTCACGGGCCTTTGAATTCCCGCTCAAGTGGCTGCATGGTCAGCAAGCTAGGTATGTGGTTATACACAGCTAAAGAACCTTGAATGAGGATGAAGCAGCTATTTAGCACCCCCTGGTTTTCAGTGATCTCCACCTGATATTATTTGTAGCAAAATCTACGTTGAAGTTGGTAATCTTAGTTGTATTCTAAATAGCAATGTCATACACTTCCAATAACTGCGTTTGTAGTGAATTACGATAGAGCATGAGACAATGCAGTCTAGTGATTGGTATTTCAGAAAGGCATAATTTATTCCATCGGTATCTTTTTTCGAAAAAAAGAACAACTTCCTAACAACCTGACATCAGTTAAAGAACCTAGGAAAATCTGGGAGTACTGGACACCTGTTTTGCCCTGACTTAGGACTCTTCATCAGTACGCACCCACCGAGGTTTGAACCTGCGACCTTCTAGTTACAAGGCGAGCTCGTACTGCTGAAGAATCCCAAACTATCCAATACTCCCATGTTTTCCAATGATTCTCTAACTGCATGGAGGATTTCATCATGAGCTGACATCAGTTAGAGAACCACTGGAAAACCAGCTGGGAGTACTGGACAGCTGTTTCGTCCTAGTTTGGGACTCTTCGCAGTACGCGCCCACCAGGATTCGAACCCAGGACCTTCTGGTTACAAGGCGAGCTCGTAGACCATTGAGCCACTGGGACCCGATCCAATGGTCCTTGAATTCTAACTTCTGCCAATTCATGATATGGCGCGACCATTTCGCAATGTCTTCTCTAACTGATGTCAGCTCATGATGAAATCCTCCAACCAACTTCCTAATAAATTCATGTCTAAGAGAAAGTTACTAGTATATGACAAGTGGTATGTACAACGTACACTTAAAATCGATAAGTAGCAGACTATTGTAAAGCACTACTCGGCTTCATCTTAATCCACTCCAATATCTACCTTAAAATACACTAGAGATGACGGTATGTGTCTTTCGTGAACTGCTAAAATGTAGACTTTTAGGAGCTTACTTACTTCTAATGGAAAATACCTCGGTCTAGTTCTATCTTCCGACCTTACTTGGAAATCCCATATCCTAACGATTTCTAAGAAAGTGTTCTGTCTTACCTACTACATTAAGAAACTTAGACAATCTGGAATCACCCAACCTCTACTTTCACAATCTGTCAACTCCTGTATCTTGCCTATTATACTTTACTGATCCCCGTTAGTCTTTCCTGGGCTACTGAAAAGGAATATATCATCCTGAGAAGAATGTTGAAGGTAGTTAGTAGGACTAGTCAGCTCGTCACTACATTAGTTGAAGGGCATCTGAATACATGCGAAAAATGGTCTAAAACCATACTCTCCGACCCCCAACACCCCCTCTATTCCCAACTCTCGCTTTGTATCTCATCAAGCAGAACCAGAAATCAGTATAAAATAATCTATGCTGGTACAACCAAGTACAGGAACTCAACGATACCATACTTGGCCCGTGTTCTGAGTGACAGAGATAATGTTAAGCGCGAAACCTATGACTTGCTTTGTTGTTAATAATCGTAATTTTAGGCTCTTTTATTTCTCTCTTATTTTGTATTCTATAGTGAACTCCTTCTTAAACATACTTAGCTACCTACATTATGAACACTAGCTTACTTTTTTGTACTTTATTCCTTCTTTTGTGTATCTTCTGGTTCCGACTATATTAGCACTATGAGTAGTACAAAATTGTCCTGTCATTAACCATCATGTAATTATTAGTTTTTGTGGTTGTTGTTTTTTTTTGTTCGGCAATATTAACTGACAATCATTGGTTGTGAACGCCATTGTCATCACCTTAAAATTTTGTATTATGCAGGATTACTCACACTACCACTACAAACACTGCATTAGACCTGACAATAAAAAACAAAACAACAACCCTGAAATGTTATTTTATGATTGTTTAGAGTTGTTTCAATCAAATTAACTGCCCATCTTGGCGATAAACATTCTTAAATATCATTTCATAACTTCTTGTATGACTATAGCTTTACTGTCACCATGCATAATCATATCATAGCTTCCACTACCCAATACTGAGTAATTATTATATGCTGTTTATTTTCCTTTCTACTTCTTGGTATTTTTTCACTTATTTTTTATTATTTTTGTGTTTTTTTTTTGCTGTTGTTGTCTTAATATTTTTTTTGAAATACTCCTTTTTAATGTTTGATAAAATTAGATGCAAATATTGTAGATATGTGCTGAAAATTCCACACTGTACCAGTAGTACTGTTTTTGGAATAAAGCAAATTATAATCATTATTATTATTAATTACTTATACCTTATAGTTTGATAAATACAGCACCTGCGATAGTATGTAAAAACATGTTCAGGTAAATGTTGTGATGATGAATACAGGATAAAGTTTTCTATGAGTGTAATAAGATTAGGCCTTGTTCAGTATCTGAGCGTTACAGCTTATTTGGAAGAGTATCAATTTGGTAGCTTGTGAGCTAATGGCTTATAGCATAAGGCAACGTATCATTTTGTCCCTATTTAACTCATCATCCGTTAAGGAATAATAAGTATTTGTACAGATTTTTCTACTATACCATAAATCTTCCTGATAAAGTGCTTCATTCATATCAGTATATCTTAAACTCAGATGTAAAGGGAAATATTGACACCCCTTAACAATTTACGTATGTTCAATACCTTGACTTTATCGTCTAATGTTTAGAGTCGGTGTTTGTGGATAGAAACGTGGACAAAACGGTGTGCAGAGAGAATAACTAGTACTCTTCAATAGGAAATTTACAGACGCTTTGATATTTCAATACACACTTCGCAAATCTTGATTGGACACTAGTAACTAGTGTGACGTGTCTAGTCCTTTCTATGGTGCAGACAGAATTCCATCAGCCAGGTATTTGCAATGTGGCCACCATTCTAGGCAGCTCGCCATCACTGTGCACATTGATTTGATGATATTTGATAGTTGGAGGCAATCGGCAGGAAACCTTGGACCTTGGTTTCGTGCTAGTTGGCATTCATAAGCAAGGCGTATCTGCAACCTTGAAGGAACTCATGTCCCTTCTGAGATTCAAACCAGCGTCACCCAGTGAGTTCTGCAGTCAGAGACGTTACCACTGAGCTATTCGGGATCGCGATTGACCTCCTGATGGCGAGCTACCTACAATGGTGACCACATTGCAAATACCTGGCTGATAGAATTCAGTCTGCACCTGGCGCCGGGTTCAGGGTGATCAAGAATGCTCTGACCCCGGGTGGAGGCTCACCATTGCACCTCGGTGGGTTGAAACTCGCAGTGGACCCTAATCGGGTATGCTCGGGCGTGTAGTTTTTGTCAGTGGGGAGGCCTCACGGTCCTCCTTTTTACTGTGCGTCGGTGGCACAGTGGTTAGGACTCTCACCGACCATGCACATGGTCATGGGTTCAATCCCCTGCCGACGCACACCCGATATCTATGGTCGGCCTGCGAAATTTGGGCTACCGATATCCATGCTGAAAATTCCATACTTGTACTGAAAATACGGTGTGGCATCAAGCTGTAATCAAATTAAAAGTCAAAATTAAAAAAGGGACTAGACACGTCACACTAGTTACTAGTGTTCAACAAAAATAGCCACCAGAGTCCTACAGGAGGTCAATCGCGAGCCCGAATAGCTCAGTGGTAACGTCTCTGACTGCAGCACTGGGTGATACGGGTTCGAATCTCAAAAGGGACATGAGTTCCTTCAAGGTTGCAGATACGCCCTGCTGATGAGTGCCAACTAGCACGAAACCAGGGTCCAAGGCTTCCTGCCGACTGTCTCCAACTATCAAACTTCGCAAATCTACCAAAAGTTAACGCTATACTCATATTACTTTTCCCACACGAAAAGCGATGTTACTTGATGTACAAACACGCACATGCAACTACATAAATAAACTTTAAAACACATTTTATTTTCGACCATAATTTGCGGTAAAAAAAAACAACAACAGCCTATTCGTGTTAGACAAATATTTCCGTGATTATTTTTTTAACTAAGGAGACAATTTCAATCATTTAATGAATAGTTGATTGTTCGGCGCGAAAATTTCTGAAACATTAGTTTATTCTGGCTTCAAATGCCGTGGGAAATTTTCATATTTAACTAATTTTAAAACATCTGTAAGGAATATAAGATAACGGGAAGACAAAAATAGCACTGGTAGGACATTGGTTTGTGAATTTCGTCTTTTCAGACATACACTTTTTATGTCTGCTAATGGTAAGGTTGATTGTCATTCATTCAATCGAAAATTTATTTTATTTTATTATAACTTATGACCACTCAGTATTTTGGTACATCAATGGAATTTTCAGCATGTGATATCGGTAGCTCAAATTTAACAGGCCAACCATTGATTTCAGATGTGAGTAGGCCGGGGATCGAACCCCGGACCATGTGCATCGTTGGCGAGCGTCGCAACCGCCGTGCCACCGACGCAGTTTACAATGAAATAAAGGTACGGTGTAAATTTTGGAATAACTCCGTTTTATTAAATAGCATATATTAAATATAGAATATTATCTCCAGCCTGAAGTTGCTGTGGACACTGTTCTTAGCAGTTTTCCAGTTTTCCTTTCCACTATGACATTAGCAGGAAAGGTGAAATTTTTCACCAGTATATACAGAAAGTAATGTTCAAACAATATTATTATTCCTCCGTTAGGTACCGAGGGTCACGTAGGGATTCAGTAGGACATTTTCATCTCACCTTGTTCTTTGCAGTTCCCTTTAGCTGGCTCAACTATAAGCTTCCATTTTCTTCTTACATTATGCCTTCCATGTCGCCATCCAATCTATATCCAACTAGCCATTTAACATTCGATCTCCAGTCAAGTGGTGGAGATATCAGTTAACGGTCTCCTCATAGTTTGCCCAATCCCCTTCAGTTTCCTTATGTATAGTTGTTGAGAGATAGGTTCTTATCTGATTCATCGCACTGTAATCAAAGTAGGTATTGGTGAAGGTTTGTGGTAGCTTCCAGTAAATACTTTTGCTAGCGCGAAATGTCTCTGAACCATATATAAGTGGTGGCGTGACATTAGTATTTAAAATTCGAATCTTGTTCCTTATGAGGCATGAAGTATATTTCCACAGTGTTGTCAAATTAATAAATGCCTTTCTTGTCTTTTTCAGCCTTTTCTTGCTTTGATATCTTCATCTACGCCGACTGTAACTGAAACGATACTGCCTAGGTATAAGTGGAAGAGGTGACTTCCTTCAAATGTTTTCTATTCGATATTGACTTGTGACTGCTATCGAGGAACTTAGCCCTAAGTTCCTATAGTAACGAAGACACTTTGAACCGATAATAACTATGTTTTTTCTCGACTTTAACTCCAAAACACCAGTATTCTTTGAACGACTTTATATTGTTTGGCAATTTAGGTAAAGATGAGTACAAGTCTACAAACAAATGTTTAGTACAAATAAAATTATAAAGTACTTTTGTTCGTATTCTTCCGTCTTCATCGAACTTGCACACGATCGAATCATTCGCGCCTTCGAGTTGCCCGCCAGTGGTGACCAAGGTCAGTGAACCAACGTTCAATGTTTATATTCCTTGACATTGCCTTCAAGCAATAACGGTCGTGAAATATTTCTTAGCAAGCATTCACACTATAAGCCGTAAATGTTGTTCATAATCTCAATTCAATGCATAATAAAATGATGGAGGTGATTACTTAAGAATAATGAAATAAGACTGACTGTTTTCGTGAAATCACTCCACTAATTCTGGTATCCAATTTCTAGAGAAAATCAGAGGCATTCAAAAAGATGATCAAGAAATAATGGTATTCTTCGACGACACAGCATTATATACCTCAGTCGGACAAAAACTAGCAAAAGAGACCATGGAGCAATTACTCAGCAATGACGAACACCTCCCACAACAATCAAAAATGCAACATACAAGTTGAATGGACTGCATAAAACTATGTCTAACAAAGTACTTCCAATTCAATGGCCAAATATATGAACAAGTTAAGAGAAAACCCACGGGATCACCAATATCAGGTTTGATTGCAGAAGCAGTGATGCAAAGGCTCAAAAACATAATCCTACCAATGATCAAACCCAAAATTTGGAAACGTTAAGTAGACAATACATTTGTAATAATCAAAAGGAACGAGTTAGATAAAACTCATAACTTAATAAACAACGTCTTCAACGACATCGAATTCACAAGAGAAGAGCAATCCGAGAACACGAGCCCATTTTTGGACGTCTTAGTCAAGCGAACAACCACAGGGGAATTAGAAACTCAAGTTTATAGAAAATCAACTCACACAGACCAAATACTGAGTTACAACAGCAACAATCCAATAACACACAAAAAGAACTGTATACAAACACTGTTCAAGAGGGTCAGGACTCATTGAAGCACTCCCACCTTAAGGAAAATTGAAGAAAGATATTTCATAAACGCCTTCCACAAGAGTGGACATCCACAGAATTTCATCAAAAGACATATATCCCCAAGCCAAGCTATCAAATCAAAGGCCCCAAGGAAAGCACAAAGAAAATCGCCCTACCATATATAAAAGACTTCGCAGAAATCACCGCAAGACTCTTCAAACCTTTAGGAACTGACGTCGCAAACAAACCAACAAAATCACTTCACTTAGCTGGCTCTATGTCAACCAAAAGACTCAACAGATAAACAAGATAAAACCAACATCATCTACAAAACGAGTCGCAACAACTGCGAAAAACGCTGCTGCGGCCAAAGTGGACGTCCCCGTCGTCTTCGTATCCACGAACCTAAACTAGCCGTCAAAAGACACGATATTCACTCCCTGATATCATTACATACTGACAACCACGGACACTATTTCGACTGGGACAACGTTCAAATATTAGACAGAGGAAACACCAAGGACGCTATAGAGTATTCAGAAGACTGGTATTCCAATGAATCGTCAATCAATATACACATCGAGATAGACAAAATTTACCAAATGATAAGAAGGAAACCTCACACACAAAGGATCAAACTTTGAGTGAAGGAAACAATCAGCACCGATGTCAATACAAGTAGCCGAGAGGTTGTGAAAGCAGACGAAAACAGCCAATCACGCTCAAGGTCACCAGGAGAGATGACTAATAAACTCGTGGAGAAATCTAAAAGCCCGCTTCAAAATGAAGTATGCGCTGAAGATTTTGCCTAGTAAGGCAATGAAAGTTTCGCAAATAAACTATCCAGCTCAGAGAACACAGCCACATCAAAAAGAGATAACTAAGAATGCAGTATACGTGTCAGCGATCCAGAATTCTTCAGAAAAGGCTTAGCGCATCTTTTAAAGTTTATACATCATGAAAATAAAAACAGAACATTAGTGCAACACGTAGAAGATAAATGTTTAGATGGATGGAAGTCCTGAGTCTTTTAATTCTTGCTTATTGACATTTCTCAGTAAGGCGTAGCGGCGTTGATATCCCCTCGAAGATTCTAACTTAAGTCACCCAACACTGTGGTCGGAGACGCTACTACTGAAGTATTTAGGTAACTAACTATCAGTTCTAGGAATAATTAAGCTTCTGTTAACTTCGGGACTACATTCATCCGTACAAAATGTTGAGAACAATAAGAAATGAGACCATTTTTCATGACTGTGCATGTGGACTACGACATCACGTACTAATAAAATTTACATGCTTAAATGCATGTTGTATTCGTGAATAAAGCAAGTGATATTTGGAAAGTATGGCGTACTGATGATGCTTCAAACCACTGTAGAATCTCTACGATTAGAAAATAAATATTAGGTCCAGTAGACACAGTGAACACAGTTATGAACTATTCCTAATTAAATGTCTGGTGACTAGCTTTTCCTAAGCATTGATTACATACTGTAGTAAATTGTTGGCTTAAGGTTAAATAAACACATTCATCACCTGTTTGAATGGTGTGTGACACGTTTCCTGAGTACTATTTCACCTTTGAACCCACCAAAATACCCATACTGTTCAAGAAGCCTGTCCCAACATATAAGTAGTCGTAAATTACAAATTATTTGTAGTCCTATTTATCTAAGTGCAGGTAGCATGTCATATACTGACAAGCCTATTTAGGTTTTTTGCTTAACGAAGTTCCTATCTATGTTTTTCCTCACTGCTTTCAGGAGGAATAGCCTTCTTCAAATTCACTGAATGAATTTTCAAATATGCCAATAATCCTTTTCTATTTTCGTCAGCTCTTCATCAAATTATTCTCAGTTAAACAGGTACTGGATAGTTATCTTTCTTGAAGGCTCTTTCGAATAATGCATTAAAATGCCAGAAAGTTTGTTTTACCTCCCTACATCAGTGGAGCTAGTAATAACCGTTTCAGCCCCATGATCCCTCTTACATAGTTGGCTGTGCAACAAAAGGCATATTTAAACGTGATCAGCCTCACTTCATTCAGGATTTCAAGCGAGCACAAAGTAGGTGGAGGTGATGAGGGTACCTATGACAAGCACCAGTCACTATAAACGGGTACAATCTAAAGGAAGCCACGTCTTTCACTTATCTTACCTGAAACGCATCGGTTCAACTACAGGCGACAAGGATGAGGATGTCAAAAAGAACACCTAGAAAGTAAGTCGTCATTGGTTGGAGAACCGTTGGAAAACCTGAGAGCACTGGACAGTAGTGGCCGTATTCAGGTTGATAGTTACTTGGGTTCTAGTGAGAAGTCGTGAACATTGAGATACATCAGGTTGGGTGTGAGGACAGACACTAGCCAATGAGATTGGTTGATGGTCGCCTCATATCGTGAATTTGCAGAAGGTGTAGTTCATGGCCTGCCGACTGGCTCGGATCCCACTGGCTGAATGGTCTATGAGATCTCCTTGTAACTGTGAGGTTTTGGGTTTGAACTCCTGTGCTGGGTTGATACTGATGACGAAGCCCCAACCAGGACGAAGCAGCCGTCCACTACTCCTAGTTTTTTCAATAGTTCTCTAACCGATGTCAACTCACGATGAAATCGTGTGACCAGTCAAATCGAATCCCTGCAAACCAACACTTGTATATCTAGAAAGTAAGAAGGATGTTCATTACTATGTCTCAGTGTGGAGATCTAAGGCATTCAACACGAAGAACAAGGTCCCAAGTTTCTACATTAATGTCAATAGAATGCTCCTTATGGTTCAGATACTTAGCATTAGCAACAAGAAAGGCAGTTGCAACAGGTTGTAGACTTACATCAGCAGACAGCCATTCAGAGAGGATAAGTAACAAGGAACTTTGGTTTGTATCAAACCATCCCACGAATATGCAGAGGGAAATGCAGGTGGATAGGACATACTCTGAGGCTACATTCAAGTGACACGGAACTCTAGGCGTTCAAGTAGCATCTGGATGAGAAGCTGTGATTTGGCGGTCCGAAAGTGACGTGGAGGAGATAATTTGAAGATGAATCGAAAGCTTTCGGGCAGTTATGTGACGGTTTGAAGTGATGGCAAATACACGAGTGCAATAGAGGTATGCTGTTGAAGCCCTATGCTCCACTTCTTCTAAACCTCTTGATTTTGACAAAGATTAATGGCTTTGATAAAATTTCTCCTCAGTTTGTGCAGAAAAATGGAATTGTGAATTTCCTTCATGCCAAGCACTTACATAACAGTTATGTATACTTTTGTATGTTGTCGAATCAATTCTGCTCATATTCATTCTTCCTTCACATTCGTGGCAAACACTGTGCTGTCTGTCGGTAGAACGCATGATACCATCGTGATTTTTTGAATGGATGCTCTCGTTTAGAGAGATCTTGGCATTATTGAAAAATTGCCAGTAGCAATTTTATGAAATACTATGTACTCCTTTGTAACAACAGAAGGCAAGATTTGGAAGCCAAGGTATATTTCCAAGTGATCAAACAGCTGAACGGTTTATATTCATTAACCAATCACTGAGCGTTTGACCTTGTTTTACACAAAACGACATGAAATAGAAGGTTCAAATACATGTATAGTATTCTATTGCTAATGCCAAATTAAAATGTGGGAATATGTGGGAATAATATTCCATTGGAATACATTGTATATATGACACCACCACATTTTCATTCACAGTTTCCTCTTTGTTTAGATATGGAACAAAAGAAACCAGTGGTTAGAGCATAACAAACTAAACTTTATTTAGCAATGTGGAGAGTTTTCAACTATGGAAGTTACTTATTATACGCTTAGCTTAGATCAACCTGTTTTCAGGAGTAATAATACCGAAGTAAGCCAAATCTTTACATTATGGATCAGTTTTTAGTGAATTTCAATTGTTGATTAAATCGACAAATCATTAATTCTTGTTTATTTCTAATATTCACCCTACAGTTTGTTTTCTTGATGTAGTTCTTAGTATATGTACGACAGTTTTTTTTTCCTTCACATTCCCCAGTGGAACATAGGGTTTCAAGCTAGTGGCTTGAAGTTTCTGTAGCAGTGTTAATTTTACAGGATGGGATTGCTAGCCTCATGCCCAACCTTTCCTCTTCACCAGCATTATTTCTGGCTTAGCGAGGTAAAGGAGTGAGTCTGTGGCTGGGGATCGAACTCCGAACCATGTGCACGGTCGGCGAGCATCCTAACCGCTATGCCACCGACGAGAGTAATGATTAAATATTTAGTGTTAATGAAGTCAATCGAAATGACCATCACCAAAACCGGATTGTTCCGCTAGAGGATGTTACTCCTAAATACTATGAATAAATATGAATACCAACAAACTGTTCTTACCATATAGCAAAATAAAATGGTACTTCTATGCTTATGATATTTTCTGCTTCTTAAGGAAACAAAAGGTGTTGAAGGTCATAGTTGTTTTTATTGTTGTTTAACTCGTGTATCTTTCATCACACAACCATTCGCCTTGATAATCTTGATCAGAGCAAGAAGAACATATTTTGCAGGATAAAGTGACTTCACCGGCGTAAACCATGAAAGATTTAAAATAAAAATACAAAATAAGCAAATACTTTGATAAATGATCATAAATAGTGGTGGCGGGTATTAATATCACGTGACTGAACAGCTCAATGGGAAGGGCATAAAAGCCACTGTTAAGTTCGCTAGTATACACAGAAATAATTATTAGATGGTTGGAGGCAATCGACGGGAAGCCTTGCTTGACCTAGGTTTCGTGCTAGTTGCCACTCACCAGTCACCAAGGCTTGTCTGCAACCCTGAACGAACTTGTGTCTCCTCTGATATTCGAACCCGCGTCACCCAGTGCTACTAGCAGTCAGAGACGTCACCACTGAGCTATTCGGGCTCGCGACCGGCCTCCTGTAAGACTTTATTGCTTATATATATACATATGTATGTGTTTTGATTGGACACTAGTCAGCAACTAGTGTAATGTGTCTAGTCCTTTGTTCGATGCGGACTGAATTCTCTCAGTCAAGTTTGTAATGTGGCCACCATGCTAGGGGGTTTGCCATCACGGTGCGCTGTGAATTGTCGGTATATATATAATTGGAAGCAACCGGCGGGGAGCTTTAGACCCAGGTCATAAAGTCTTATAGGAGGTCAATCGTAAGCCCAGATAGCTCAGTGGTAACGTCTCTGACTGCTGGTAGCACTGGGTGACGCTGGTTCGAATATGAGGAGAGACATGAATTCCTTCAAGGTTGCAAACACGCCTTACTGATTGGTGAGTGGCAACTAGCACGAAACCTAGGTCCAAGGATTCTTGTCGATTGCCTCGAACCATCTAATATCAGAAATCCAATGTACGCCCTGATGGCGAACCACCTAGAATGCTGGCCACGCTGCAAACCTGACTGAGAGAATTTAGTCTGCACCAAACAAAGTACTGGACACACTACACAAGTTGATAACCAGTGTCATATCAAAGTACAGAAATAATTAAGAAATATTCCAGAATTATGAACGAATGCTACAAACTGAACAGAGGCGTAAAATCAAAAATACAGCTATGTAAAGGTAAAATATTTTGGTTGAACAGGGGCTAAAGGGAGGTTTGGTTGAGAATATGGATAAAGGCTAAATTAGAGTAAGAAATTACACTGCCGAGACAAAATTATCAAAAAGAAACAATTAGGTAACGTAGAGTATTTGCAATTAAAAGTGTTCTCTGAGCTGGTTGGTTTAGTTGCGAGGCTTTCGTCGTCCTTCTGGACAGCATCCCCTTTCAGCGCCATATTTAGCAAAAAGTGAAATGATTTAAATTTCTTCATGCGTGATGTAATTGCGTCTCCTGGTAACTATATTTACATTTGTATTGACCACTTTCTGTTGACTTGGATTTTAAACTTTCTCGTCACGTGATTTACTTTTTATTAGTTGGTATATTTCGCCTACATTAACGTGTTTGTTAATTGCATTTTCGTTTGAGTACCAGAGTTCTAGGGATTTCCTGGCACTTTTCGTGTTTCCTCTGTCTAAGATTTTGACATTATCCCAATCAAACTGATGACCATAATTGTCTGTATGCATTGATACATATCATGTCTTTTCACGGCTGATTTATGTCCTTGGAATCTGATTCGAAGGGGACTCCCACTTTGGCCGATGTAATGTTTGTTGCAGTTCATACAATTTATTTTGTAAATGGTATTAATTTTATCCCTCTTTTTCTGTTGGATCTTTTGGTTTGCATAATATCGAATTAAGCGATTTTACTGGTTTGTGTGCTATATCTATATCTAACGGTTTAATTATTTTAGCTGTTATTTCAGAGATATTTCTCATTTATGGTGGAATGAATTTTCTTGTGGTCTTTGATGATGGTTCTTTGTTGGTGTTTTGATTCGACTTTAAACACTTTTTGATGAAATTTTGTGGGTAACCACTCTTTTTGAAGACCTTTTGTAGGTACTTTTCTTCCATTCTTTTCAACTCTGGAGTGCTACAATGTGCACACAGTTTCGTTTGTGAGTAATTGAATTATTGCTAGTATAGTTGAGTATTTGATCTGCGTGCGTTGATTTTCCACATACTTGTGTTTCTAAATCTCCGGTGTTGGTTCTCCTGATTAAGACATCTAAAAATGGGATTTTGTTATCTAATTCTTCTTCTCTTGTGAATTTGATGTCTTCAAATATGTTGTTTATTAATTTATGAGTATATTCTAAATCACTTCTCTTAATTATTACGAATGTATCATCAAGGTAACGTATCCAGATTTTCGGTTTAATTATAGGTAGAGCTATTAATTCTAATCTTTTCATAACGCCTTCAGCTATTAATCCTGATATGGGCGATCCCATTGGTGTTCCTTTTATTTGTTCATATATTTGAGTACTGAACTGGAAGTATGTTGTAAGGCATAATTCTATGAGTTCTATTCAAGTTGATAATTGCTTTTTTATGTTTTCATCACTATAGAGTAATTGTTGCATAGTTTCTGTTGCTAGTTTTGGACTAATTGAAGTATATAATCCTGTGACATCAAAGGACACCATTATTTCATTGTCTTCTACTTGAATGTTTTTGATTTTCTCTAAAAATTGGATTGACGAATTGATAGAATGGTCGCATGATTCTGTTAGGTAATTTAATTTCCTGAAAAGTTCCTGGAAGCGAAACGATTGGTCATAAGGGAATGTTTGGTTTGTGTAGTTTTGGTCTACCATAGAATCGAGGTAAACTAAACCAACCAGCTCAGAGAACGCTTTTAATTGCAAATCAACCACCTGAGCTACAAATCTTCTCTATTATTTCAATAACGTAAGGTATATTTATTGACGTAAGGAAAAATTAACAGTAGTTGCCTACTGAAAACACAAGTTTGGTTCTGATGGTCTAATTAAAATTACCTCATTGATACGCAGCAACCTAGGGCTGTTAATGAATATTATTTATCCTAGGGGACTGTAATACATCGACTTCATGACTGCTGTTCAACAGGTGGAGAGCAGTTGCAATACTAAGCACATTTGCATCTTTCAGATATTTCATCATCTTCGAATTCAAGATAAGAGAAGACTGGTTTCTTTTCCGCTGTATCAAATTTTGTTTCTGAATTCGATATTCTCCTGTGTTTATCAATGAATTGCTTCCAAACACATTTCAGGGATAGCGAGCTCATCGGCCAGTATTTCTTTCTAACGAAGCTTTTCAGTAAGGTATAACAATGTCTTAACCAGACCTTTCTTTTGGCTTACTGAACAAACGCTACTGAAATTCTTAAATAGTCCATTCCAAAGTTCTTTTTGATGATTTTATCTCTACACTTACTTCTGTATTTCGTAAAATTTCGAGATCCGGAAAATGAAACTTTTCATTCTGTACATATTTCACAGTGAAATCTAATTCATATGTGCCTTGTTAAATAGGTCAAAGAAATAGGAGGCATGTTTAGTGTCACAAAATTTAGGAAATGCGTCTTTAACATTTCGCTTGCAAACAGTCACATCTTGTGTTTCACGTTTGTCTGTTCAAGGTACCCCATAAAAATACCCGCTAGAGTAGTACCTAATGACTGTTCATCGCTACTGCATCAGTCTGACAATACTGAACTTGAATTACACATTTCTAGCGCATATATGGTATGTGTTTAAACTCATGTTCGGGTAAAGGAAGGAAGTAGAAACGTTGACATATAATTTCTAAAGTTTGTTCCAGTGGGATACTCGTGGATAATGAGGAAATATCAAATGATACCATGAATTTGTTGGCAACGTTTAGCCTTTCTAACGTAGCAAAATCAAAGCTCACTATCTAACGATTTGTTGCTAACTTTTCATTAATTGAATCTAGCTTTCCAGCCAACCATCTAGCAAGTAAATAATATAGGTCCCACTGAAAGTCAGGTTTACATATCGTCGGCGAACCATACATTAAAGGTATGTGCGAACCACTTGGTTTAACTAAGACCATCATAGGCTGAATTGCTTATTAGTAGATTCCTCAGAAATTCTCTTAGTTTCTTTGTGATTTGCTACTCTATAGACTCAGTCCTAACTGAGTTCATACTGTTCAATACAAATTTTGAGGAATCTTCTAAAATTAACTTCCGTTTACGTATATAATCGTCCTTATCCACCTTGATGTATATATTATTTAAATCTCCATTGAATTCCATAAAAGAAAAGACGTTTACTTTTCAAGTATTGGTTTTGTAGGGATTTTGTTTGATTGTATGGAGGATTTCATCTTGAGGTGACATCATTTGGAGAACCACTGGAAAACCTGGGAGTACTGGACAGCTGTTTCGTCCTAGTTTGGGACTCTTCATCAGTACGCACCCACTGGGGTTCGAACCTAGGACCTTCTGGTTACAAGGCGAACTCGTAGACCATTGAGCCGCTAGGACCCAATCCAATGGTTCTTGAATTCTATCTTCTGCCAATTCACGTTTAAATATGAGCAGGTTATTTTTAGATATACATACCAGATCGTAAGTTTGATTTATGCGATTTTCAAACTGAACCTGGGATTGAAGCTTCTGAATGCTTGATAAATATACGTAGAATTTTGTACCTAGAGATAATGCCACTAGCAGTACTGTTAGCAGTTTGGTGTTTTAAGTATTAAAAACATATTTTTCTGGATTGCTTGGCAGTGGATTTTCAGTATTACCAGTCGACTTCAGTCTCCTCTGTATATCTGAGACGTTCTTATCACAGTGTTGCTTTGTAACATCTTCGACATATTCTTCAACTGATTGGCGAAGCTCTTGATCTAATTCATGGACTGCTTGAGGTCATTAGTAGATATTTCGTTCTAGTTCAGGAATATGTGACGGAATGGAATTTATGTTATTTAGTGTATATCACCTGGGTTTTCTGGTATATCGATGTACGTGACTGCGTCTGGGTGATTTCCAGCACATGTGTGGATACTGGTGTGGATTTAAAAATCCTCTTAAAAAATGTATCTTTGTCTACACTAATTCATGCTTGATGGGATTTGTCCATCCCCTTCACCGTCACCGGGTCCTTGCAACGCTTAAGCAACTTAAAAATCCTCACAGAGTCATATAGAAGAAAAGAAATTTGGCGAATAATTACCCCTTTCAGCTGCATTATTCTCAAGCTGTACAATCGTATATCTATGGTCAACTGTCTTAGCAACAAAAAAGACATTCCCAAAGATGTGTCATTAGAATTATAAATCTTAGATAACAAATCGCATTCTATTAAAAGTGTCAGTCATTTAGAAACTAAAATAAAATCAAATAAGCAAATTGAATTATTATTGTATTATTGTTGTTTCCTTTAATTCCTAGAGGAACATAGGGCTTCAGCCGTGCGTATCCATTGCGTTCGGTTCTCTGCTACAGTCTTCACTTGGCTCCAAGTCTGTCCACACGTTTTCATCTCCTCGTTACATCACCTCCTCCAAGTCACCCACCCTCGCACTGACGACCAACTCGCCGCTTCCCTTTCATTCGGGTTCCACTCAAGTAATGGCTTGTCTAGTGATGTCACTTGATGGTTTGTTTCCTCAGAGTATGGTCAGCCAATCCATCTCCATTTCTTCCTGCATATTTATTGCACAATCGGTTCCTAGTTGGTTTGTTCATTGACAGAGACCCTTATTGCTCATCTTTTCTGGCCGGCCATCTGATCTTGAGTGGTGTTGAGCGAAGACAACTGTTAATGAAGGTCCGTAGTTTGTTTGAGGTGCTCTTTATGACGCGCAGTGCAAGTCTCTGATCCGTATATTGAGTAGCACTGACTTCACATTGGAGTTGAAAACCCTTATCTTATTTTCATTCCGATGATGAGTGCTGTTGACCTCCACACAGACTTGAGAGTAGTGAAAGCTTGTCTTGCTTTCCCGACCCTCGCTGCTTTGATATCCTCGTCAGTTCCGGATGTATTTGAGACGATGCTTCCCAAGTAGGTAGGCAGGTGAAGGAGGTTGTTTCTTTCAGGTTCCTCCCATTTACGCTGATCGTTGTCTGTTGTTGTTGTTAGTGGTGTTGTTTCCCAGGAATCTTCATTACCTCTGTTTTCTCTATGCTCACCTGAAGTCCTATCTTCTCTGGATGCTTCTTCTGCCAACTTGTTGCTTTTCACTTGCATATCTTCCAGTTTGTGGGAGATCAAACATATATCATCGGCGAAGTTCAGATCCTCCAAGTCGTTTTTGTGTGAATCCATTTTATGCCTGTTTCCTCATTGCTTGCCGCTGTCTGTCGCATTAGCCAATCTACTGTAATCAGGAAAATCATTGGCAATAGTAGGCAGCCAGCTTGTCTTACTCCTGTCCTCACTTCGAAGGATTCCGTAAGTTTCCCGTTGTGGATTACTTGGCATGCAGCATTGTCGTACAGCTGTTGGATGAGATGTATAATTGTCGGTGGCACGCCGTAGTAGCGAAGTAGTTTCCAAATCATCTCTCGATCGATGCTGTCGAAGGCCTTTTCAAAGTCGATGAAGTTGAGATAGAGAGGTGACTGCCATTCCAAGCTTTGTTCAATGATGGTCCGTAATGTGGCGATCTGATCAATGCATGAATTGTTTCTCCTGAATCCAGCCTGTTCCAGTCGAAGTTTTTCATCCAGGTTGGGCATGTTTGATTCTCTCCAGGATGATGCGGCTAAGTATTTTGCTTGGGATGGACAGGAGCAAAAGCAAATTGAATGGACTAATATAACTGACGGGACTGAGTACAACTGAACTAGAATTGAACGAGAGTCAACTTAAAAACAGAGGCAATGGGGCATAGAGATTTGGTAGGGGATGAGGGAAGAAGTTATACAATTAAAAAATCAAAATTACGCATTCAGTATTACGATATACCAGGTTCATTGTAGATTTAGTGACTGAAAAAACTTTTTTGTATACACACTTCACGATCTAATATGTGAATTTCCATTGCTTCTGCAGTTTGAAGAAGTTTGACTCTTTTAGCAAGATTCCCGCGTATTTTGTAGCTGACTTCAGGTACGCTGTTTGGCCAAAGTACATCAAGTAACCCAGTGTACAGCTTCTCAGTATTTCTGCCAATGGGTCTGCATTAAATAGCGAATTCAAGCAGAGAAGTCCTTTAAGAGAAGAAAGAATGGGCTGTTTCAATGCCTAAAGCTTCGTGGATTTTGTGATGAAACATTTGGCGTAGTAATTATTTCCTCCCAAGTTTCAATTTCTTTTCAAGTGGTGGCCAAACAAAAACTTGGCATCAATCCATGAAATCCTTGACAGTTAAACTGAGTCAGGTAGAGAGATGCAGACTTCCGGGTTGGGGACCAACCTCGGGCCTCTAAGAATCAATGGCTGGAGACAATAGGTTACATGGCTCAAAATCGTTGTCAATGGCTTACGCAGATGTATTCAGTCTCTGTAATATTCAGTCTCATATTCCTCTCTACCATTACTCATTCTGTTTCACTCTTATACTTGTCAAAACTCTACTGATTCCCTTCACTCATTTTCTTGTCTACCTTTGTGTGCTATGTGGAACGTGGCAACTCGAACTGCTTCACTTCGATACCAAGTTCTATGTTGAATCCAGCCAATTTCTTTGACAGTTAAATAATTATCCAACTAAAAGTAATCTAAGATACAATTATTACATTCACCATGTGAAAAGTGTAACTGACTAACTAGTCAAGCATTAAAAGTGAATAAATTTGAAAAGGTGAATTACAGTTTTCCATCTCCGGTGACCTATGAAAAATCATTTCAAATTGCTTATCTTATCACAACGAACAGTTATTTACTACAGCAATTAAACGAATAAATGGATGAGCTACAAAGTATTATTATTTTACTGAAAAGTACAACTTACAAGTGCTTAGTATATGAACACTAAGGAAAGAAAAGAGAAAAAAAAATTAGGAAGGATTAGTGTTCCTGTTCGCTTTTTTACCAAAAAAATAAAATAATGAATAAATGCTTAGACATTAGTGCTACTTGTTAAGTGAAGCATAAAATTCAATGCTTAAGCATCTTAGTACTTGTTCATTCTACCGTGAATGTGAATTCTAACCATCGAACACATTGTTATTATTGGAACATCAAATATATTTACGGAAAATATTAACAGAAACATATGGATGCAAAATATGAACTTTAAGAAGTATAACATCCTGAATTTTATTTTGTATAGGCTCTTACCCTTTGTATTAAGCACAGAAATTATTATTATATTATTATTGTTCCCTAGGGTTCCTAGTGGAACATAGGGCTTCAACTACACGTCTCAACTTGCTTCTATCTTCTGCTGTACTTTTCACCTGCGTCCATGTTAGTCCATACTGTTTCAATTCCTCTTCACACGATCTCCTCCATGTCACCCTTGGACGTCACACTCGTCGCTTCCCTGACGCACGATGTCACCCAGCAGCCTCCTCAGCGAGTGTCCAGTCCATCTCCACTTTCTCCTACATATTTGTTGGGCGATTGGTTCTTGTTTCGTTTGTTCCCATAGTTCCTTGTTGGTGATTCTATCCGGCCATCTGATCTTCAGTATAGAGCCAGCGAAGACAGTTAGTTGTTGATAAAGGTCTGCAACAGGCTGTTGGAAACATTCTTTGTGACACACTGGCCAAGTTTCTGATCCATCCGTATATAAGAACTGACTGACTTGACGTTTGTATTGAAAATCCGAATTTTGTTGTTGATGGTGAGTTGAGTGACAGCGGAAGATTTCCAGATTGGTTTCAGGTTGATGAATGTGTTTCTTGCCTTCCCAATTCTCGATTTGACGTCCTCGTCGGTTCCTCCTGTAGTTGAGACAATGCTCCCTAGATGAGTGAATGAAGTAACCTCTTTCAAATCCCTCCCGTTGAAATCATACCAACTAATATTCCATAAATGCGTCGGTGGCATAGCTGTTAGGACGCTCGCCGACCACGCACATGGTCCGGGGTTCGATTCCCGGCCGACGCACTCCTTTACCTCGTTGAACCAGAAATAATGCTGGTAAAGAGGAAAGGTTGGGCATGAGGCTAGCAACCCATCCTGCAAAATAAACACTGCTACAGAAACTTCAAGCCGCTAGCTTGGAGCCCTATGTTCCACTGGGGAACGTGAAGGAAAAGAAAGAAAAAAATATTCCATAATGAGACGCTACAATTGTGTAGTGCTATAAGCAAAAAATTACTGAACTCCACCAGGAACAAGCTGGATTCAGGAAAGGCAAATCGTGTGCTTATCACATTGCAACTATACGCATCGTCATCACAGAATAAAGCATAGAATAGCAGTCATATCTGCCTCTACCTCAAATTCATCGGCTTCGAAAAGGTTTTCGACATACAGCTTTGACCGAGAAGTAATTTGAAAACTACTTTAACACTATGGCATACCTCAAGTCTTTATCAAACTCATTCAACAGCTATATGACTATGGCACGTGACAGGTAATCTTCAACGCAAAACTCAGGGAGGTTTTTGAAGTGCATACAGGAGTGAGACAAGGCTGGCTGCGTATTATCACCGATGATATATTCTTGATTATGGTGGGCTGGATTATGCACCCGACTGTGGAGGGCGAGGAGTCAGGAATACGCTGGACCACCGATTAAAAGACTCTGGAAGATCTGGATTTCGCGCGTCAATGATTTATGTTCAATGTCACACAGACTCGAAGAATTGTAGGCAAAAGCTAACAAACTGGCAGAAGAGACTGGCAGTTAGCGAAGGGAGACAGGACTCCAGGTGAATATAGCGAAAATGGAGACGGGGGTGATGTAGATAAACAACCAACCAGCCAACCAACCAATAGCAACAACAGCCAGCACCAATCACCATCAACGGAAGAGATTTAACAGAGATTACCTCCTTCACTTATCTAGGAAGTATCTATTCATCTACAGGCGGTAGGAACTGATGAAGATGACAAAGCCAGACAACCAGCCAGAATCGGAAAGGCCGGATACGCCTTCATCAACCTGAAAGCAGTTTGCAAATCTTCTGCAGTCAGCCATTATTAAGAATAAGATTCGCATTTTCAACAAAAATGTCAAGTTAGTTCTTCTATACAGCTCAGAAACTGGAACTGAGAGTCCCGAAAAGCATTTTCAACAGGTTACAAACTTTCATCAACATTTGCCTCCACTAACTGCATGCTGAAGATCAAAATGGCCAGTCAGCCAGAAAGAATAAGCAACAAGAAACTTTAGCTTGGGAACAAACCAAGTAAGAGCCGATCGCTCAATAAATATGTAGGAGAAAATGGAGATCAATCGAGCATACATTGAAGAAATCGTCGAATGACATCGCGTTCCAGGCCGTCGAGTGGAATCCGAATGGGAAGAAACTAATGGGTCGTTCTAGGGTGAAATTGAGGAGATCTTGTGGTGAGGAAGGGATGAGAGAATTTGAGCAATCATGAACCCAGCAGAAGAGGATGGAAGAAAATAAGAGAAAGTGGAGATGTGTTGCTGAAAACCTATTTTTCACTCGGAACCCAGGGTAACAATAATTATATTTATCATTGTACCCTTGGATTCCTAGTGGAACATAGGGCTTCAACTACACGCCTCCACTTGCTTCTATCTTCTGCTGTACTTTTCACCTGCAGCCATGTTAATCCATACTGTTTCAACTCTTCTTCACACGATCTCCTCCGTGTCACCCTTGGACGTCCCACTCGCCGCTTCTCTTTCGGGTTCCACTCGAGCGTTGGCCTGACGCGCAATGTCACCCAACGGCCTTCTCAGCGAGTGTCCAATCCATCTCCACTTTCTCCTGCATATTTGTTGAGCGATTGGTTCTTGTTTTGTTTCTTCCCATAGTTTCTTGTTGTTTGGTGGTTCTTTCCGGCCATCTGATCTTCAGTATAGAGCCAGCGAAGACAGTTAGTTGTTGATAAAGGTCTGCAACAGGCTGTTGGAAACATTCTTTGTGACACACTGGCCAAGTTTCTGATCCATCCGTATATAAGAACTGACTGACTTGACGTTTGTATTGAAAATCCGAATTTTGTTGTTGATGGTGAGTTGAGTGACAGCGGAAGATTTCCAGATTGGTTTCAGGTTGATGAATGTGTTTCTTGCCTTCCAGATTCTCGATTTGACATCCTCGTCCATTCCACCTGCCTGTAGTTGAGACAATGCTCCCTAGATAAGTGAATGAAGTAAACTCTTTCAAGTTCCTCCCGTTGATGGTGATTGGCGCTGGATGTTGCTGATGCTGTCGTTGTTGGTTGGTTATTTTCATAACCTCCGTCTTGTCTATGTTCACCTGGAGTCCTGTCTTCTCCAGCTGCTTCTTCGATCAGTTTGTTGGTGTTTGCTTGTAAGTCTTCTATTTTGTGTAACATCAAACATAAATCATCCATGCGCGAAATCCAGGTCTTCTAGGTTCTTCACGTCGGTCCAGGATATCCCTGTCTTCTCGTTTCCCACTGTCTGACGCATAATCCAGTCCACCACAATTAGGAATATCATTGGTGATAATAAGCACCGTTGTTTCACTCCTGTGTTTACTCTGAACGCCTCGCTGAGCTTTCCGTTGTGGATGACTTGACATGTGTCGTTGTTGTACAGCTGTTGAATAAGGTTGATGAATATTTGGTGTACGCCGTAGTACTCGAGTAGTTTCCAAATTACTTCGCGGTCAACGCTGTCGAAGGCCTTCTCAAAGTCTATGAAGTTGAGGTAGAGATTTGATTGACATTCCATGCTTTGTTCTGTGGTGATGATGCGTAGAGTTGCAACTTGGTCAGAACATGATTCGCCTTTCCTGAATCCAGCTTGTTCTGGTCGGAGTTCTGTATCCAGTGCGTCCTTTATTCTCTCCAGGATGGTGCGACTCAGAATTTTACTTTGCGTCGACAGGAGCATGATTCCTCGCCAGTTCTTTCAGAGTCCTAAGTCACCCTTCTTTGGTAGTTTCACAAGGTAACCTTTCTTCCAGTCAGTAGGCACCTTTCCCTCTTTCCAGACCTTTTGCAATAATGGAGTCAGCAACAATAATAGTATGATAATAATAAATGAAAATAGGCATAATTTCTATCCGTCACTTGATAAGGGGATTGAACACGATATATCTTATTTCAAGAGTTCAGTCAGATTTCACTGAAATCTTCATCAAGTGAAAATATTAGTTACTAATGAAGATTCCTGAATCAGGGCGAAATCAAGATTCGGAACCTGAAACAGATGAGAAATAACAAGAATCCAACCAGTGAATTTCAATTCAGTGATATTTCAACCAGTACATGATAGTAATAATAATGTCATATCACCATATAAACACAGATTAAAAAAGTGAGAATCAATCAATAGACTAAATATCGATCCAATACTACTTAGCAATCACAGTTTCAAAAAGATAAAGTCAACTGATCTCCTTCACATAGACCTTTATATTAACACAAAATTAAGGGCATATATATCAATAAAACTAGGGATCTTTAGCACAAAGAAAACGAAGATAGCCAGCTGGCTGTCCAGCGCTTCTCGATGTTCGACAGTTATTCAGCTGACCACTTTCGTAAAATACCTTGAAATCAGGCGAATTCCCCAAAAATTTTAACAGTTTTATACTGGTATTAATAATGGAAGACTTATAAAAAGGAAAAAACACGGTCATAAAGATTAGTGATAACAAATGAATTATTCATATCTAAGCAAATTCGTAATTATCAAAATTGTTTGAATTACACGGACATATCTGTATATAAATTTGGAGGGAAAATTCTCTTCATATAAGTAAATCAATGAATAATTCATTTCCCTTGTGGTGCACCTGCTTTCCTTTAACGCTTGTGAAGGTAAAAATGTAAGCGAAAGCTAAAAATTTGGTTCATTCTACGTCCCTTAACGAAGTTTGTTATTTAGTATATTGTGTATGTATGCTTAAGTGTGTATTTGTCAGCTACGCTTTGATTATTTCTACGTCTAAATTACATTGGGAGCCAAGCATGTGAAAAGCGTTCATTTTATGCACTTCCATATTTCTGTTTCCTTCTCGTGCTCTTGTGATAATACTGAACTATTTCCATCAAATATATCACTCAACGATACCATATTTGGCCCGTGTTCTGAGTGACAGAGATAATGTTAAGCGCGAAACCTATGACTTGCTTTGTTGTTAATAATCACAATTTTAGGCTCTTTTATTTCTCTCTTATTTTGTATTCTATAGTGAACTCCTTCTTAAACATACTTAGCTACCTACATTATTAACACTGGCTTACTTTTTGTTCTTTACTCCATTCATTCTTTTGTGTATCTACTGGCTCCGACTATATTAGCACTATGAGTATCACAAAATTGTCCTGTCATTAACCATCATGTAATTATTAGTTTTGTGGTTGTTGTTTTTTTCGTTCGGCAATATTAACTGACAATCTTGGTTGTGAACGCCATTATCACCACCTTAAAACATTTTGTATTATGCAGGATTACTCACACTACCACTACAAACACTGCATTATACCTGACAATAAAAAACAAAACAACAACCCTGAAATGTCAATTTATGATTGTTTAGGGTTGTTTCAACCTAAATTAACTGATAATCTTGGCGATAAACATTCTTAAATATCATTTCATAACTTCTTATATGACTATAGCTTTACTGTCACCATGCATAATCATACCATAGTTTCCACTACCCAATATTGAGTTGTTATTATTATATGCTGTTTATTTTCCTTTCTACTTCCTGGTATTTTTTCGCATTTTTTTATTTTTGTGATTTTGTGTTTTTTTGCTGTTGTTGTCTTTATATTTATTTTTTTGAAATACTCCTTTTAAATGTTTGATAAAATTAGATGCAAATATTGTAGATATGTGCTGAAAATTCCACACTCTACCACTAGTACTGTTTTTTGAATAAAGCAAATTATTATTATTATTACTTTGTGGACACTAAGGAACAAACAGAACTACACTAACAGATTTCTTTCTAAAGAGCAGTTTCCGCTCTCATACATCCTTCTTTTCGTAGCAACCAATAACAACGTATTCTTCTCCAAACTTAGGGGAACCAATCAATGCGTTCTTCTGTAAAGATAACCTAGCTTCCTCGAATGATTCGTAACAACAAAATGTCCTGACAGTGGCATAGGCTTCTCCCATTCCAGGCATCTTCCTAATTGTCAGCCTGGTGAAAACCAAAAGTGTCTTCATCATTATTATTATTACTATTGTTCCCTTGGGTTCCTAAAGGAACGCAGGGCTTCAACTACACGTCTCCACTTGCTTCTGTCTTCTGTTGTACTTTTCACTTGCATCCATGTTAGTCAATACTGTTTCAACTCCTCTTCACATAATCCCCTCCATGTCACCCCTGGATGTCGCACTCGCCGCTTCCCTTTCGGGCTCAACTCGAGTTATGGCCTGACGCGCGATGTCACCCAACGGCCTCCTCAGCGAGTGAGTGTCCAATCCATCTCCACTTTCTCCTGCATATTTGTTGGGCGATTGGTTCTTGTTTTGTTCGTTCCCATAGTTCCTTCTTGGTGATTCTTTCCGGTCATCTGATCTTCAATATAGAACGAAGACAGTTAGATGTTGATAAAGGTCTGCAACAGGCTTTTGGAAATATTCTTTGCGACCCGCTGCTAAGTTTCTGATCCATCCGTATAGCAAAACTGACTTGACGTTTGTATTGAAAATCCGAATCATTTTGTTGTTGATGCTGAGGAGTGACGAAGATTTCCAGATTGGTTTCAGGTTGAGGAATGTGTTTCTCGCCTTCCCAATTCTCGATTTGACATCCTCGTCCGTTCCGACTGCCTGTAGTTGAGACAATGCTCCCTAGATAAGTGAATGAAGTAAACTCTTTCAAATCCCTCCCGTTGATGGTGATTGGCGCTGGATGTAGCTGCTATTGTTATTTTATTTTTATTTTTTATTGATAAGCCTCTCAGGATATCCATTCTTAGATAAAATATCTTTCATAGTCTTAGTGTTTTTGCATTCGGTTGTACTATGAGGACAGATTTTCCACCCTCTGTTGGGCATTGTTTTCACTAGTTTCCCTTTATTCTAGATGGCAACGAAGCTCTCAAAGTGTATACACTGTTCTGTCTATAAATGCTTTCTAGATATGATTCTTTCCACTATGCCATCCGTCCTTCTCACAAGAGAAACATCTAAATACATCGGATAGTACCGTTGGCTTTGCGTTTCAGTTCCATATTCCTTAAAGCTTTTTTAATTAGACACTTATTTAGAGCTTCTCCAATCACTACGTTTCTCTTCGGGCAGTATGGTTTATTTTTTGACTGCATTGGTTTACGCAGCTATACGCATATGTATATATATGTAAATGTAGCGCATTAATCGAAAATCACGCATAGTGAGCACGTGAGCAGCAGGAAGAGATGGAATCCCAGCAGATGCATTGAAAATTGATCCAGAGACAACGGTGGACTTGATGACGCCACTACTGGAGAAGGTGTGGAAAGAAAGCAAGCTACTCGAGGGTTGGAAGAAAGGATACTTATTCAAACTACCAAAGAAAGCAGACTTAAGCCAATGCAAGAACTGGCGCGGAATTATGCTCCTGTCCATCCCAAGCAAAATACTAAGCCACATCATCCTGGAGAGAATCAAACACGCCACCCCGGATGAAAAACTTCGACCGGAACAGGCTAGATTCAGGAGAAACTAGTCATGCATTGATCAGACCACCACATTACGGATCATCATTGCACAAAGCCTGGAATGGCATTCACCTCTCTATCTCAACTTCATCGACTTTTAAAAAGGCCATCAGCAGACAGCGTCGATCGAGAGGTGCTTTGGCAACTACTTCGCTACTACGGAGTGCCACCGACAATTATACATCTCATCCAACAGCTGTATGACAACGCTGAATGCCAAGTAATCCACAACTGGAAACTCACGGAATCCTTCAAAGTGAGGGGAGGAGTAAGACAAGCTGGCTGCATACTATCGCCAATGATTATCCTGATTGCAGTAGATTGGATAATGCAACAAACAGTGGGCAATGAGGAAACAGGCATAAAATGGACCCACACAAAAAACTTGGAGGATCTGGACTTTGCCGATGATATATGTCTGACTTCCCATAAACTGGAAGATATGCAATCGAAAAGCAACAAGTTGGTGATAGAAGAAGCATCAAAGATAGGCCTACACTTCAGGTGAACATAGAGAAAACAGAGGGGATGAAGGTTCCTGAACAACACCAACAGCAGGAACATTAACAGACAACAATCAGCATAAATAGAAGGAACCTGAAAGAAACAACCTCCTTCACCAACCGACCTGGGAAGCATCGTCTCAAAAACAGGCCGACGGAAGTGACGAGGATATCAAAGCAAGAATCAGAAAAGAAAGACAATCTTTCACTACTCTCAAGTCTGTGTGGAGGTCAACAGTACTCCTCAATATGAAAAATAAGATCCAGATTTTCAACTCCAATGTGAAGTCAGTCAGTGCTACTCACTATACGGATGGATCAGAGACTTGCACTGCGCGTCATATATAGCATCTCAAACAAACTACAGACCTTCACTAACAGTTGTTTTCGCTCAATACTCAAGATCAGATGGCTAGTCAGAAAATATCAGCAACAGAGATCTCTGGCAATGAGCGAACCAACTCAGCAGGAACCGATTGTCAAACAAATAGGCAGGAAGAAATGGAGATGGATTGACTTGCCATAGTCTGAGGAAACCAACCATCAAGTGAGTGACATCACTAGACAAACCATTGCTCGAGTGGAACCCGACTGTATTGGAAGCGGCGAGTTAGTCGTCAGTGCGAGGGTGGGTGATTTGGAGGAGGTTATGTGAAGAGGAGATGCAAGCGTGTGGGCAGACTTGGAGCCAGGTGAAGACTCTAGCAGAGAACGGAACGCAATGAAGACGCACGTCTGAAGCCCTATGTTCCTCTAGGAATTAAAGGAAACAATAGTATAGTAATTATAGTTCACGCAGGTATACACCTTTATATATATGTGTATATATATATATATGGAACACTATTCTACAGAATCCATCTGGTGTTTTTGGGCAATTTAAAATTTCCTACCAATAGTTTTATTACACATCACGGTTATCGGCATCGGAATGGTTTCTCAGACAGGGATCACTGCAAACTGACACCAGTAGCCAGAAAACAAATAGCTACCAAGAAATACTGCAAAAACCGCCTTGTCCTTCTTTGAAATACCCAACTAATAGAAAACTACAACTGCACAACCTAGTGAAACCTAAAGTTTTTCAGATAGAGAATTCAGACAAAACCAGTGTCTGACTGGATACTTCCCAGTCTCATGATATGACTATAGTAGGTCTAAAAATCTATAAACCACAATAAAAGTGCCAGTAACTGCATCTCAGTCTCTGGCGGTTCTTCAGATGTTTTGATTCATAACATAACATGCTATAATTTTAATTCTTATTCTTTCACGTTCCCAGTGGAACATAGGGCTTCAAGCTAGAGGCTTGAAGTTTCCTTATCAGTGTTTATTTTTACAGGATGAGGTTGTTAGCCTCATGCCCAACCTTTCCCCTTTACCAGTTTTATTTCTGGCTTAGCGAGGTAAAGGAGTGCGTCAGTGGCCGGGGATCGAACCCCGGACCATGTGCATGGTCGGCAAGCATCCTAACCACTGTGCCACCGACGCACTGCTTTAATTTTATTTCACTTTAAAGCTGATAATCAGCTTATACTTGGAGGAATCTAGATAAAACGTTAACCGTTTAAAATCGGATTATTTCAAAAAGGAGAAATCACAAAAAGATTAATATGAAATGCAATTGTGGTTGAGAGCGTTTTAGCATCACTTGTGTACTGATAATCGAAATATACGCTAATGTCGTGTGCTTGTGTCTCAAAATCTAATCAATTTGTTCGTATTTTCCTATAAGATCTGGTGGATTTGTTTTTAAAAATTCGAGGGGAAGGATGACGTTTTTCATACTTTGATTTGCCGTTGCTAAATCTAGATTTATACACTGAATTCACCATATTTTAGAAAAATTAATTTTAAGATTTATTTGTACAACACACATAAGATTATAGTGGCCTGTTTAAAACTTGTTATTATTTTTTATTATTGTTCCCTAGTGGAACATAGGGCTTCAACTGTACGCCTCCATTTGCCTCTGTCTTCTGCTGTACTTTTCACCTGCATCCATCTTAGTCCATACTGTTTCAAATCTTCTTCATACGATCTCCTCCATGTCACCCTTGGACGTCTCACTCGCCGCTTCTCTTTCGAATTCCACTCGAGCGTTGACCTGATGCGCAATGTCACGCAGCGGCCTCCTCAGCGAGTGAGTGTCCAATCCATCTCCACTTTCTCCTGCATATTTGTTGAACGAGTGGTTCTTGTTTTGTTTCTCCCCATAGCTTGTTTCTTGTTGGTGATTCTTTCCGGCCGTCTGATCTTGAGTATAGAGCGAAGACAGTTAGTTGTTGATAAAGGTCTGCAACAGGCTTTTGGAAATATTCTTTGCGACCCGCTGCTAAGTTTCTGATCCATCCGTATAGCAAAACTGACTTGACGTTTGTATTGAAAATCCGAATCATTTTGTTGTTGATGCTGAGGAGTGACGAAGATTTCCAGATTGGTTTCAGGTTGAGGAATGTGTTTCTCGCCTTCCCAATTCTCGATTTGACATCCTCGTCCGTTCCGACTGCCTGTAGTTGAGACAATGCTCCCTAGATAAGTGAGTGAGTGAAGTAACCTCTTTCAAATCCCTCCCGTTGATGGTGATTGGCGATGGATGTTTCTGCTGTTGTTGTTGTTGTTGGTTGTTTATTTTCATAACCTCCGTCTTGTCTATGTTCACCTGGAGTCCTGTCCTTGCTGCTTCTTCGACCAGTTTGTCGGTTTTCGCTTGTAAGTCTTCGATTTTGTGTGACATCAAACATAAGTCATCCACACGCGAAATCCAGGTCTTCTAGGTTCTTCACGTCTGTCCAAGATATCCCTGTCTTCTCGTTTCCCACTGTCTGACGCATAATCCAGTCCACCACAATTAGGAATATCATTGTTGATAATAGGTTAGCACCCTTGTCTGACTCCTGTGTTCACTCCAATCGCCTCGCTGAGTTTTCCGTTGTGGATCACTTGACATGTGCCGTTGTCGTACAGCTGTTGAATAAGGTTGATGAATATTTGAAGTACGCCGTAGTACTAGAGTAGTTTCCAAATTACTTCGTGGTCAACGCTGTCGAAGGCCTTCTCAAAGTCTATAAAGTTGAGGTAGAGGTTTGATTGCCATTCCATGCTTTGTTCGATGGTGATGATGTGTATAGTTGCAATTTGGTCAGAACATGATTCGCCTTTCCTGAATCCAGCTTGTTCTGGTCGGAGCTCTGTATCCAATGTACTTCTGGACATCTTACAGTTGCTTTCCAACCAGATACCGTGGATTTCTTTAGGGATACAAAGCAGATATATCATAATGGAATGGTTTGTGTTTCAGCTAAAAGACCATTGTGTCATAGGATATACTGTTTTAATTAATAATTCTTTACTTGAAGATATTGTATAAAAGGAAAATATCATGCAATAAACTCCTCTGAAAATTCTGTACATTGTATAAATGTTGCTTAGAATAAAAATATTACTACTAAGGTGAGAAAGAAGCATCTACTGAGCTTTTGAAGCAAGTAGGTACTCTAGTTGAAAGTGTAGCAGTGTAAAAGTAGGACATACATTCCCTCATATCAACTCCAATGGACGGTGATGGATATCAATTCAACTTGAAATATTTGAAATTCCTAAACAAAGGAGATACAAGGAATACCAGACGATATCTAGAAGCATTCAGAAAACAAAGGACGTGAAAGATTACGCGGGACTACATCCTGTTCTACCTCCAACTCTCAAAGAACTTGTCCTACAGAGACCAGAGACAAATCTAAACAAAAAATTTATTATCGAAATTATGAAATATATTTCAAGATCAGAAATGTAGAGAGGTGACGGTTGCTTGACTAGCTAGAGTTCGTAAACGAACAGCGGAACGTAATACAACAAAGTGCCAAATGTTTTGAATGCTTGACCACGTACTTAATAAGAGAAAGTCAACAACTAATGCTGACTGAAGGATGCCGTAGACTAATAATCTGGGGGGGTGTCTACCGCTACAGGCCTGATACATAGATTAATTTTAGACTGGTTTTACCAATGAAAATGCAATGAGTTACATGATCATAATGTCGTAACTCTCAGGTTAACGATAGAACCACTGCCATAACAGGTGCATATAGTGATAAGAAGACCTCTGGACACAACCAGTCATAATTATTAATTCATTCATGAGGGGTTGTTTTCATCCCATTGCGTCCCACGTGGAACATAAAATTCCAAGCTTAAAGTTTCAGCAGTACTTGTGCTGCTTTTACAGGGTGGGGTTTCTGGTCACAATCACAACCTCCCCTATTTTCTGGCCCCGCTACTGGCTATCCGAATTTTACGAGGGCTTCGGCCAGTAATTGAACCCAGACTACGTGCACGGTTGGTGGTTATTCTACCTGTGAAACAGTGACACACTCATGAAGAATTTCAAAAGCTGAATCCATTTTAAAGTTGTTGCTGGAGATGTTGTCTCAGAAAGATAGTGAAAGCTCTGCAATTTAACCATTCAGATCAGAGAACACGCACACCAAAAACATTCACCTGAGCCATCGATCACTTCAATTACTTAAAAGGCGTGAGCAGTTAACTTGATAAGGGCATAAAGGTAATGATATAATTCAACTCAACAATCGTTAAAATGGCACTATGTTGCAAATTCGCTTTTTGTTTGACTCCAGTCAAGATCTTCATGCACTCCTACTCAATTCTAACAGCTAGAGCTACCTTATGCTATAAATTACTGTCTACTAACAGCCATTATTTCAGCCATTTCAAGATTGTTCCCATATGAATGGCTTCTTAGCTGAAGTTAAGGATTGGTCTGGCTCAAATGGTCTTAAACTAAATCCAACTAAATGTAATACTGTTGATTTCAGCTTGAGAAGTGAAAAAGACATGCATGGATTGATCCAATCTCATGATTGTTGTAATATTGATGGTACCATGATAGAGAGTAAGTCAAGTGTTTCTTATCTTGGCATTAGTTTCTCTTCAAACCTTTGCTGGTCGTCTTATATTCTTATAGTTTCTAGGAAAGTTTTCCGTCTGACTTATTACATTAAGAAGTTGAGGCACTTGGGTATAACCCAATCTCTTCTCATACAATTTATTAATTCATGTGTTTTGCCCATTATTCTTTATTGTTCGCCATTATTCTTCCCTGGGCTACTCAAGAAAGACCATATAATACTACGAAGAACATTGAAGGCTGTAAGTAGGGTCAGTGCTATCCCTTTGATTCAACTAACCGACACTGTTGTCAATAGGCACATGAATTCTTGTAAACACTTAGCTAAAGTTATTTTGTCTGATAGTGAACATCCTCTTTATTCACAATTGTTTCCTTGTATCTCTTCGGGTAAGACTAGAAGAAATTTCATAAACATTTATGCTCGTACTAAAAAATATAAAAATTCGACCGTACCATATTTGGCACGAATATTGTGTGAAGAGACAAATATCAGAAAAGAACTTTTACAACTTTTAAATCATTAACTAAACTATAAAATGTAATGATGCATATTAATGCATGTGTGATTTGTTATATTATTTATTTATTATTCACTATGACCTAGCAATGGTGTGATTTTGTTGGGGTTTTTATTTTTTCCTATTAACTATTAATATTTTAACATTTTATACATTTATATAATTATAAACAGAGCTTAACCATTGCAATATGCAAAAGAAATGCTGCAAATTCCATGCTGTAAATTGTTATTGCTGTGGAATAAAGTGATTATTATTATATGAGGTTTAGACGATGTGAGTCATGGCTATACAGTTTACCAAGAAAAGTATAACGAATGCTCTAGCAATATTGATGATAACAAAGCTTTATTTCAGACAACATGTGAACACATAATACAGAAATTTTCATCGTATCTAGTTCCGAAATATTTCCTCTTCATAAAGAATAATCTGGAGTATATCCTGTGATGTGGCGTTGTTGCATACGAAGAGAGAACCGATTCTGTAAGTGTTCTGCTCATTTCTTTCAAGAACTGCACAGTGTTTAGTTGGAGGCTGATCATAAAAAATGCGCGTGGCTTCATGTAGTGATCATTTGATGTAATTGCACGATTAAAAGAATAAGCCATGCAGAATAGTTTAAGCATCTTGATGGATAGAAATTTCGGTAGCCCACTGATTTAGGCAGGCCATCATTTCAGATACGGTAGTTAAATACAGATCTAGGTTGAAAATCTTAATAAATAAAAGCTCCTTTCTTAGATAAGTGTTACCGAGAAATATTACCCATAGAAATAGTTCTCTATTGTAAATTTATTATTGTTGAATCTTTACATCTACAGAGTCACAGGTTCTCTTAAAACTCAAGTAGCTAATTGATAATAATAATTTGCTCTATTCCAAAACAGTACTTGTGACACAGAATGGAATTCTCTGCATTTTTACTACAGTATTGCATCCAGTTAGTACATTATCAATAAATAGAATTATACATAGATTGAGGAAACCACAGTTCATTATTACAACAACATATTGGCATGTCGGTAGCAAAGACAAAGTTGAACAGTGTTTGAAGGTGTTAGAAAAGTAGGTGCTATCATATTTACTGGCGTAAGCAAGAGAAAGAAACAAAGCTGCACATAACGGAAAAAAGAGAAAAAGAGGGAGAGAAAAGGAAAAGAAAGAAAGAAAATGTTGTACCTATAAATGATATGAGTTGGAAAGACGAGGTCCAGTTGTTCTACTGACTATTTAATGAATTATAGGTGTCACGCATAATGCTTTCTTTACCGCACAGAACACGAGCTAAGTAGGGTATGGTTGAGTTTTTGTACTTGCTGGTGTGAGCATATAGTTTTCTATATAGGCTTCTGGTTCTGCCTGATGAGATGCAAGGGGAGGGCTGTGAGTGAAGAGGGTGGTGTGAGTTAGATAAAATGGATCTGGCCCATTTTTCACATGATTCCATGTGTCTGTCAACCAGAATATTAACAGGCTGGTTAGGTGGCACGTTGCTTACCCTGCTGACAACTTTAACATCCTGCGTAATATGTTATAGTCTTTCTTGAGTAGCCCGGGAAAAACTAAAGGGGAACAATAGAGAATAATAGGCAGAATGCGAGAGTTAACGAATTGTAGCTTACGTATTATTCAGGCATTTTTAAGGTGATCTACATCATAGCCTCAGTTCGACAATTTTAGTCAAACGTTTATTAGAACTACACAATGCCTCAGTATCAGAAATCAAAGAAGGCAAAAAACGAGGTGGGAACTTCAAGTGAAAACTAGCACAAAATAAATCTAGGATTCAATTTGTAAAACAGTTCACAAATCTGCTACCTGACTGAGACACTCAGGTTAATTAAGTAAAGTGCCTGACCAGAAGTGACACTGGTTACCCCACAGTTATCAACCAATGAAACTGTTAGAGTTTTACAGGAGACCAGCCACTGGTTTGAATAGCCTAGCGGTAACGTCTATTACTGAAGCACTGAGTGGTATGACTTCAAACCTCAATCTCTGCAAAATTGCAGATACTCCTGGCTGACGATTGCCAGCAACCACAAGGCCTAAATCCAAGGCTTCATCCCGATTGCCTACAACCATCTCACGTGGAAATACGTATCCGTTTGAAGGAAATGTTGAATAAATTTTGCAAATACAAAAGTATTCACAAAGTATATAGATGGATTTGATAAAGGCTTTCTAATGTTTATATCTACAAATAAATCCAGAGGATTGTTATTGTATCACACTACCCTATACTTCTCAAGTACTACCCAGCATTCATCAATTTTTAAGTAATATTCTGTGCGCTTTACTGGTAGGGGCATTCATGTGAGACTTACAGAAACCGAATTCAGAATTGGTTAACTGAACCATGAATAAAACTCGTGTATTTCAGGAGAAACTCTAACCAGTGTTGAATGCACAAAACAACACGATAGGATTTTTAGTAGTTAGTGCGATCTTAATGGTGTATATATATATATATATTTCATGAGATAGTAGTTCAGTTGTAGTGTGGCATGTGCAACTGATAAGATTTATCAGTAGTATATGAAGAAACGTTCATCTGCATAAAAATATCAAGTAGCAGGGCGATGGATTTGATATCAGAGAAAGCAAATGATACAGCTTTGCGAAGATACATGGGAGATGTGAATGAAACACAATGAAACAAAGTATAAAGGCCAGAAATAGCACAACAAGGAAGATCTGTGAGTCGGTGGCACGGCGGTTAGGGCTCTCGCCAACCATGTACATGGTCTGAGGTTCGATCCCGCACCGACGCACACCTGATATCTGTGGTCGGCCTGCTAAATTTGGGCTACCGATATCACATGCTGAAAATTTCATACTTGTACCAAAATAATGTGTGGAATCAAGCTATAATAAAATAAAATAAAAATAAAAAATATAAATGATGCGTTGAAGATTAGGTGTACATAATTTGCTATACAGAGATACCAAGTCTGTCGTATTCTACCGCTACAGTTGCATGTCTCCTAATCACGCATGTGATACAGAGTTCGTTCTCTGGCTACCGCAGCCCTAAACCTCATCTGTAAGAGTCATATTGGCTTTATTCCAAACAGCGCTCCTCATACAATATCAAATTTTCAGCACGTAGTACAATTTCGTGTCTAATTTTCCCTTTACAATTAAACAATAAGGGGGAAATAGTTTATAGGACATTTGGATTGATAATAATCTCAGTAAGAATTTGAATGTAAAATTAAAATAAATTAGAAATGGTGACAATGGAGAACGAGTCTAGCATTCATTTACTCGATGTGAACTTATCAAGGAGGACCGATGGAACTCTGAAGAGATCGATTTATCGTAAGCTGTCATGGAATGGTCAACTGATAAATTTCTACAGCTACGTACCCATTGGTCGAAAACGAAACCTGATCCGGTCGCTTGCCACTCGTATTCGGCGCATATGTAGCCTTGATACTGTGGAAGATGAGTTATACATCTTGAGAAAAATCCTAATAGAAAATGGATTTCCACCACGATTTATAGATAAGAATATTTATCCAAATCCTAAAAAACGTGAGTTATCAACCGTACCCAAGAAGATACTTTACATGAGCTTGGAATTCAAAGGGGACTTAGCTTCCGATATCATGAAACGGAGGATATCACAATCCCTGAAAAGAACATTCCCTGCTGCATCTCTGAGAATAGCCTTTCCTAGTCGACCATTATTGTTCAATAACCTGAAGGACAAGATCCCGCTGTTGACCAACTCTATGTGTGTTTATCAATTCACCTGCTCTTGTGGAGCTAGGTATATCGGTCGTTCGACACGAGTTTTGTCCAAGAGGGTGCAAGAACACTATCCTGCATGGTTACGAAAAGGTGGTAGTGGAGCAATAAGAAGCGCGATCATTGAACATCTGGTCGATAATGATCACCCTATCTCTATATCCTCCGCCTTCAAAGTTATCTACAAGGCAAAGAGTAATCTACCCAAATCCCTACGTACCCGACTCATCTGTATTGCTGAAGCCATCTTTGGCTATCGAAACAGAAAAGCCAGATCTCTGTGTACAAAAAAAGTTCGTTCAACCCCTCCAACTTTCATGGTCTTAATCCCTCTATGCTAAAGTATGGTAATCCCCAATCATATTTTAGCTCTACCAACTCTCCATTTTTTCATTTTTTGTCTATTCAGTTTGTATACTCTTCCTTATTAAGTCAATTGTTACTTTTACTACTCTCACTTTCAACTGTTCCCGGTATTATTTCACTTGTTCCACTTCTCATTCTAAATCAATTCTTTTTTACAACAATAAATTCTATGCTATTAAGTTTCACACAATATTATGTAACGTTTTTATTTTATTCGATTTGTCCATCCTATGAATTATTCTATATACGACATTAATTTGCTTTGCCACTTGACATTTAACTACGATTATAATCACAAACATTTTAGTTTGAATTGCATTTCATATTATTATTACTGTGATTATTTTATGCATTCACACCTATGTTTCAATTCCCTCACCAGATTTAACTTCTTAAAAACCATATATATACGATTGTACAGCTTGATGATAAATTTGTTGAAAAGAATCTCTTCTCTGAATCATTTGTTTTGATTTGCTATATGTTACAATGGGAATTTTCCATGATATAAAATAATATATTAGTTTCTTGCAGTAGGTGAGTAGTTTCATGTCTCACACTTTTCTCTTTACATAAAACGCATACTAAACAAGGTGTCGAGGTTTTAAGCCTAGTCATCCCAGCATAAAGTCTTTTATAATTACTTTTAGTCCTACCTAATGAGATGCAGGGGGAGAAGATCCTCAGACTCTGACAAGGTAATGCTCACCAGTTTCTTGAATAAGTTTCAAGTGTCTGTCGACAACAGTAATAACATGTTGGTTTAGCGGTAACCCACCATCCACTACCGATACCTCTTAGTGCCCTTCGCAATGCAACAGTCTTTCTTAAGTAACTTAGGAAGGATGGAAGGGGAGCAATAAGGAAGAATAGGTGCAATGCACGAACTAACAACCTGCAAGAGTAGAGGCTAAGTGATACCTGACTGTCTTAAATTCCTCACGTAGAACATTAAACAAAATGTCTTTCTAGAAAACCCAGGAAAGATCAGAGGGAAGAAATAATCCGAAATATTTAACACTCAACTTCAAATTCACAGCCTTCTATGACAGAAGAATCATGCGGACGAACCAGTTCATGTAGGTCACATTTCTGTTTGGAAGTTAAACTAACAATCTGACATTTTCAGCGATTAAGCTTAAGAATATTCGACAAGGACCACTGACTAATGTCGGATAAAATATAACTATTCATTTTACAACAGTCTGACTAAAAAGTAACTGGCATGGAAATACTCAGATCATCAGCATGATAAACAAAATTGCCTTCATCAGAATTAAGCTAGTCAGGTACGAATGAAGAAAACTTGAAAAGGAGAAATAACAGCATCTTGAGAGACGCCAGCTACAGTGAGTAAAACAATGTTCCACTAGGCACGCAACAGTGATTTCCTGTCATTTGTGTTATTGAGCCAAAACAAGGTGCTGTCTATTTGTGAATCATATCTTAGTAGGTGGTTTCGCGTGAGTTAGATGTATTCAGAACGTCAGATGACGACATTAAATGTCATCTGAGTCTCCATCACACATCAAAATACAGGAAAACTTATCAGTTACTAAATCTAAATAGTATGAAGGGTACGTCCTATACTTTACCTACACCTGTAGTCAAGTCAGAAATCAAGAGGAAATGGCCTTCAGATATTGTATACCAACAATTTCTTATATCTTTATTTAATGAATAGATTGAATATAGAGATTCATCAAAAATAAAATGAGATCATGAACATCGTAACTTATGACATATCAAAATACAGACGTTTCTTCCGTTGAAATGTCTGAAAAGTATGTTTCTTCAAAAGATGAAGATTGTTTGTATGAGATAGAGACAGAGAGAAAGAGAGGAACATTATGATTCTTATTTTGCTGTTTTATAGCTTCCTGAATTAGAATGTAGAAAGATTAATTAAGAGAGAAAAAAATTATTTTTGATAGTCAATCTTTTATTTTCCTTCTCAAGATCTGACAGCTGCTTCCTGTTTTTTATTTAATGAGTGAAAAACGGTTGACAAAGGCATCTTGATTCACAAAATTTCTACATGAATACTAAAAAAGGTGTACTAAAGGAGGGATGAGATTGGTGACTAAGCAGTTCACAAGCGCACAGACACTACCGTCAAAAACAATAATGATGCGACAATATTAGTCAATGTTTTTACGAGTTGATCACGGATTGCTATCAGTTAGGGAACCATTGAAAACCAACCATGGAGTACTGAACAGCTGCTGTTTCATCCTAGTTTGGGAATCATCGGAAGTACGCACCCACTGAGATTCGAACCCAGGGCCTTCCGGTTACAAAGCAAGCTCGTATACCATTCAGCCACTGGGACCCGATTCAATGGCTCATGAATTCTAATTTCTACCAATTCGTGATTTGGCGCGACCCCATCCATTGTCGTTGGTGGGACATCCATCCACACACGTGACATCTAATTGGACTTCACTGGTCACGACTTCTCACTAGAACTCCAGGAAACGCTATCCTGTAGTGGCTGAATGGTATACGAGATTGCCTTGCAACCGGAAGACCTTGCGTTCGAATCTTGGTGGTGAATGCGTACTGCCTTTGATTCCCAAACTAGGATGAAACAGCTGTCCTGTCCAGTACTCCCTGGTTTCCAATGGTTCTCTAACTGGTATCAATCCGTGATCAACTCGTAAAAGCATAACTAACCCTTACAAACCAAACTATATAAAATATTAGTCAATTTTTAATGTTGCGGGCTGAAGGATTATCACCAGTAAAGCAGATTCTAAGTTTATTATTTTTTATGAAAAATAGCTTCAATTCTTGAGTGAAACATCTCTTCAGTTTTAAACCTTAACTACTCATTATACCTAAATGCCATGAAGGGAGTTATGCTTAATTCTTTCGACTACTTATTGGATACTATGTTATTTGTTTGTCTGTAGAATAATCGATACCCGTCGCACAAGAAGTGGGTAGCTCTTGTGGCATTCATTTATTTAGTGGATGATGCCTTGGCGTTTAATACAATGGGTCCTGCCTTCGACGTTTGGTGCGAACACCATGAATCAATAGGAAGACAGGTATATCTAGCTGATGAGTTCTAAAAAGGACGAAATGCTAACCCTTGACTCTACTGCTGCTAGGCACCACTGACTAGAACAACTATGTTACTCATAGGAATAGAAATAAAATGTCTGTCCCGAAATCCCTCGATCAAATATCTTAACTGACTAAACCAAAAAATATCTAACCTTCAGCTTAGTTTATATTACTGATTATATTGCAGAGGTCATCAGATTGTCTAGATAAACACTGAGTCGCAGATGTATAGTAGTGTTCGCTTAGCTGTAGAGTTTTTAATTACGAAGCTTTCATAATCCTTCTAGTCAACATTTTCAGCGCTAACTTCAATGTGAAGTGAGCTTTCAGAATTCTCGGTGTGATAACAGTCTCTCCTGATTAGCTTGGAAATGCCTGGTTATCTACAAGGATTTTCTTAGTCTTTTGTTCACACCTGCTGGTAGTGACTGTTCTGTTGACCGGATATTTTGCCATATATATATATATATATACATATCTATATATACCGATTACAGACAACGATAAGCATAAATGGAAGGAACCTGAAAGAAACTACCTCCTTCACCAACCGACCTGGGAAGCATCATTTCAACTACAGGCGAACGGGACTGACGAGGATATCAAAGCAAGAATCGGAAAAGCAAGACAAGCTTTCACTACTCTCAAGTCTGTGTGGAGGTCAACAGCACTCAGCATGAAAATGAAAATAAGATCCGGATTTTCAACTCCAATGTGAAGTCAGTCAGTGCTACTCACTATACGGATCATAGACTTGGCCAGCACGTCATAAAGAGCATCTCAAACAAACTACAAACCTTCATCAACATTTGTCTTCGCTCAATACCACTCAAGATCAGATGGCCGGCCACAAAAGATCAGCAACAGGGATCTCTGCCAATGAGCTAACCAACTCAGCAGGAACCGATTGTGAAACAAATAGGCGGGAAGAAATGGAGGTGGATTGGCTGGTCATACTCTGAGAAAACAGTGCATCAAGTGACATCACTAGACAAGCCATCGTTCGAGGGGAACCTGAAAGTGAAGCGGTGAGTTTGTTAGTCGTCAGTGCGAGGGTGGGTGACTTGGAGGAGGTCATGTGAAGAGGAAATGAAAGCGTGTGAGCAGACTTGGAGTCAGGTGAAGGAAGACTCTGGCAGAGAACCGGAGGCAATGGAGACGGACGGCTGAAGCCGTATGTTCCTCTAGGAATTAAAGGAAACAATAATAATAATATATCGATTTTAGATTCGTGGGAAATTCGCATCCCAGGGTTTCTGTACATAAGTTAAGTTTGTTCCACCACTCCTTCTTTCATGGTCTTAATATATCCATGCTCAATTATTATATTCCCCATTTCTTCCTTGGCCTTATTGATTTCTCGTTTTACTTGATTAATCTTCATATTCATCCCTTATTATTTCTAGTAGTAATATCATTTTCACTGTGACTAACTTCCTGTACTATTTCACTATTCAACCTTTATTCAATTAACTCACTACGGCTTTATCAAGATTTTATCTTTTCGAATTCCCACCTAGTCATGTTAATTCTACATTAGTTGGTTGAAGGCAATTGGCAAGAAGCCTTCTACCTAGGTTTCGTGCTAGTTGGCACTCACGAGTCACCAAGGTGTGTCTGTAACCCTGAAGGAACTCATGTCTCTCCTGAGATTCGAACCCAGTGCTGCAGTCAAAGACATCACCAGTGAGCTATTCAGCCTCATGACTGACCTCCTCTAGGACTGTACTGGATACTTTGATTGGACACTAGATAGTAGTTAGTGTAATGCATCTTGACTGATAGAATTCAGTCTGCACCAATCAGAAGACTAGACACATTACATTGATTACTAACATTTGTCTAGTCTACGTATTTATGCATTTCATGATGCATTTTGTAATTTATATAACCTATTCCGATCTCCTGATGTTTAACCATTGATTATAATTACAAATATTTTGTATCGGTTCACATCATTATTTTCAAGAAAAATCACATCTATGCTATTGTACAAATTGACAATAATTTCATTGAAGAGCTATAAGATCCAATAAAAAAGAAGTGAACAAAAATATCTTCCAATGACTCCTTGGTTAATTATGTAGGTCAAATGTTAACTTCACATAGAACAAGGACAATTGAGCATAAATGTTTAACTTAAGGTCAACCCACAAGAAAGTAAGAAGGTAAAAACTTTGAAAACAGTTCACCTGTGGCTGCTCATCTGTGAGATTCGAAAACAACATATTTATAAAGACAATACCTGTATCGTAAAGTTCACTATGAACAAATAGAAAGGAAGATTGGTGAAATAATCTGTATTTAACATGCAAAAGAGGTGACTCAACACAAATTATCATATCTTGGCGACTTCTAAGAAAATATTCCTTTGTATCTTCTACATCAAGAAGTTAAGACATTCTGGTATAACCCAACCCTTACTCCTACAATTCGTTAACTCTCGCATTCTGCCTATTATTCTCTATTGTTCCCCCTTAGTTTATCCAGGGCTACTGAAGAAAGACTATAACATCATATTACGCAGGATGTTAAAGGTTGTCAGCAGGGTAAGCAACATGCCACTTAACCAGCTTGTTAATATTTTGGTTGACAGGCACATGGACTCATGTGAAAAATGGACCAAATCCATTTTATCTAACTCACACTACCCTCTTCACTCACAACTCTCCCCTTGCATCTCATCAGGCAAAGCCCGAAGCCTATATAGAAAACTATATGCTCGCACCAGCAAGTACAAAAGCTCAATCATACCCTGCTTAGCTCGTGTTCTGTTCGATAAAGAAAGCATTAGGCGTGACACCTATAATTCATTAAATAGTCAGTAGAACAACTGGACTTTGTCTTTCCAACTCATATCATTTATAGGTACAACATTTTCTTTCTTTCTTTTTCTTTTCTCTCTCCCTCTTTTTTCCGTTATGTGCTGCTTTGTTTCTTTCTTCCGCTTACGCCAGTAAATATGATAGCACCTACCTTTCTAACACCTTCAAACACTGTTCAACTTTGCTTTTGCTACCGACATGCCAATATTTTGTTGTCATAATGAACTGAGATTTCCTTAATCTATGTAGAATTTTATGTGCTGTATTTATTTGTGTATTATGCATTTTGATAATGTACTAACTGGATGCAATACTGTAGCAAAATGCTGAGAATTCCATTCTGTGTAATAAGCACTATTTCGGAATAAAGTAAATTATTATTGTCAGCAACACAGTACAACTATTTCGTTTAGAAAAAACAAGCGATTCAGCGAAGAAATATATTCCTTTTCAATTAGTTGCTCATCATCAGCTGGCTCTACACTAATTTATAGACTTTTACATCAAAATGCCTTCACCAATCAAGTGGTTATTTTAGTCAATCAGTTTTAGGCATATGCAGGGGTGAAATGAAGAGGTTAAACGTCATCAAAACAAATAACCAATAGATAGATGTTAGTAACAAGATATCTAAGTTTCAAAAGAGGGGTGGAAATTAATTACGGAATCTAAGACAGGTTGATTCTTAGGCGTTGGCAACAAGTTATTACATAATCGAGAAATGTGTGAAATAGCAGTGTTGACTAAGGAGAATAGGATGACTCTTCTGAGTCGAATTTCTGAACACCTCCCATCTACGTTTGGTGAAAGTCCGAATAAAGCTATATGCAGCTCAATACTAGATCATCTCGTCGATACTGACTGGACATCAAATTGACTCTAACAAAGATTTTAAAGTTATTTATCAGTCGTATATCAGCCAACCTCTCACATGGTCTCCTAGTAAGAGTTTTACATACAGAAGGGGCGATTGAAATCCATCTGAACAAGCCAAATCTGTGGGTTCAAAAGAGATTTGTACAGCCCCTTTCTTTTCCATGGCCAACTGTATAATAAGTATGACGTTTTTAAAAACAACTATCTTTTGACTTTGTTAATTTTTACAATTCTAGCTAAATCTATTAACTTGTTTGCATTTTACGTAACTCTTCTGAGTCACTGAGCTCAGTGGTAACGTCTCTGACTGCAGCACTGGGTGACGCGGGTTCGAATCTCAGAAGTTCCTTCAAGTTGGTTGCAGATACGCCTTGCTGACTAGTGAGTGCCAACTAGCACGAAACCTAGGTCGAAGGCTTCCTGCCGATTGCCTCCAACTATCAAATATCATCAAATCAATGTGCACAGTGATGGCGAGCTACCTAGAATGGTGGCCACATTACAACCTGACTGATAGAATTCAGTCTACACCAAAGAGAGGACTAGACGCATCACACTAGTTACTTGTGTCAAATCAAAATATTCCCGTTTATAATATTACAACAAGACACATAAGCGAACAATATTGTTTTCAATTAGATCTTCTTCAGGCTTTACTCTAATTTACATAGACTTATATATAAAATTTTTAACCAATGGCAGTGATTTTGGGAATCAAATAATAATAATGTGGCAAATGTTTTGAACGAAATGTTTTGAAAAAACGGTCAAGGACGATTACTGAAATACGCTGAGGCTATAGCCATTCATAAACTTAAGTCCCACTTGTGTATTCAAAAACAGTTTATTATTACCCTTAACCTACCTTGGTAATCCTTATTTGATTAGATTACCAAACGTTTGTGTTAATTATTCTTAATTCTTTTTTTGTCACCTTGTTTAATTTAAGTTTTTCATATAAATTGACTTAACAAGTAAACGTGTGATCAGATTGTTCCAAATGTATAGCGGAAATACATCGCATTTTTCAGATAATCTCCGTCTTCTAATAATGCTATCAAAATTTATAAAAGGGACTAATTGTTTAAAATTAATAACGATGATTATAATGATAACAAAATATTGATAACAAGGTTTATGCAGGTGATAAGAATAACAAAGATAGTATATGTATATAATGTATATGTAGACAATTTAATAAATAAATAAATTAGGGCAAATCTTAAAAAGTGAAGTGGAACGATAATCAGAGTTTAAATAAATGTTATAAAAGTACGAAGGAGATGGAAGATAAGAAAGGGTGGGAGAGTTTTGATTAGAATTAACCTAGGCCAGGGGAGAGACAAAGGTAGAACAAACTTCTTTTGTGTGCAAAGACTAGGATTGTTCTCTCGAATTCCTATAGCTTCGGCTAGGTGTAAAAGACGGGTTCTGATTCCGTTCGAAAGACTCCATGGAATGCGATAGATAACTTTGAAGACACTATTGTAGTCTATTTGGTGACCGCTATCAATCAAATGAGCCAAAATAGAACTTCTTATAGATTTTATTTGACCTTTCCCAAACCATGAAGGAAGATGCTCATTAATGCCTTTGTTCAGCTGTCTAGTTGTTCGCCCTATATAGCTTTCTCCACAGGAGCAGTTAAATTTATAGATACACATATACGTAGCACAGCTAGGTAGCTTATCTTTCACTTGAGCAATCAAAATTGGTCGACTGGAAAATGATAAACAAAGGGTGGCGGTAGTATAAGTCCGTTTTATCGCTCTCGATATTCTCAGATGTAAGACTTCGCTAGCCACGTCCCCATTAAATTGCAGTTTCATGAACAGTTGTTTCTTTTCAACTGTTGTCAGTTTCTCTATATTGTACTAGGTGTTCATGTGTCTCGTTACAAATCTACTAGGATAACCCATTTGGACCAACGTATTTTGGATGTATCCTATCTCATTTTCTAGGGAATCATCTGTACAGATACATCTTGCTCTATTCGTAAGGCATCTGACCAAATTGACTTTGTATCGGATTGGTACGAAACTGAGGATATGTGTATATTGTCCTACAGATGTAGGTTTTCTATAGACATCTCTCTTGAGTGAACCATCTAGTCTCTCTTCTGCTCAATTGGACGTCAAGGAAATGTAGTCTACCATCATGTTCTTCTTCACAAGTGAAGATGAGCGATGGATGTGCATCATTAAACTTTTTTTAACATTTCATTCTTGTTAGTTTTCACATAAAGAATAATAAATGTATCATCAACATAACGAAAATAAGAATCGGTTTTCTCTATTACTTGTCTCAATGGACCATTTTCAATCTTGGCAAGAAAGAAATCTGCCGCAATTGGCCCCAATGGAGAACCCATGGCAATACCGTCGATTTGCCTGTAGTAAAGGTTGTTGAATGTGAAATATACATTTATAGTACATCTTAGAAGCAACTCTTTCAGACTAATAACTGGAATTCCGATGTCGATCTGTTTTTCTAGTATCTGTTGGCATGTGAATTCCACAGTCTCCATAAGTGGTGCATTGGTAAACAGTGATGCTACATCTAAGGAAAGCATTTGCTTCCCATTTACATTGATATCATCCACGTTAACAATAAATTCTTCTTAGTCAACACTGCTATTTCACACATTTCTTGATTGTGTAATAACTTGTTGACAACGTCTAAGAATCAACCGATCTTGGATTCCTTAATTAATTTTCACCCCTCTTCTGAAACTTAGATATCTTGTTACTAACATCTGTCTATTGGTTATTTGTTTTGATGACGTTTAACCTCTTCATTTCACCCCTGCATATACCTAAATCTGATTGACTAAAATTACCGCTTGATTAGTGAAGACATTTTGATGTAAAAAATCTATATATTAGTGTAGAGCTAGCCAGCCGATGATGAGGAACTGATTGAAAAGGAATATATTTCTTCGCTCAATCTGTTGTTTTTCTAAATACATAAATGGGAATTTCGTTATATATAATTAGATTGTTACCTACAAATATTTGAATCTGGGAATTCCAAAAAATCGTGATCTCGAGTAGTAAACTGACTCTAAATGTCATATTTATGCGTAAACAACCGTTACAGACAAAATTATAATGCCTAAGTTATTTTGCACACCCACATACATTGATTTCTATCCTACCTAAATATTGGGTCCCTTTTAACATGCTTTAACACGTCTGAAAGTTAACGTGATGTTATCTGGTAGAAAGGTTATTAGTCATGGAGTCAAAGATACTCATTTCGTCCTATCTCAGACCTTTCAGCTGCAAGTACCTGCAACTTTAGTGAGTCATGATGTTCCCATTTAGAGCTGAACGTAACAGTCATAATTTCAAACTGATACAATGTAGTGATTATTAACCGAGTGGTTTGTTCGTTTCGTTTACTGGCAAAGATTTTGCATTTATCTAAAATTTATGTAGGCCATATTATGATGTCCTCACTATTTATGTCTTCTTTATTTTCACAGGAATTAATGTGGACATAGAGAAGACAGAGGTGATGAAGGTGCCCAACCACTGACAAAAATAAAAGGCACCAATCGACATTGAAAGCAAACATTTAAAGGAGGCTGCACAGCTGAGGTCAACGAAGCCATCCAGGATCCAAAAAACAGGACAGACCTTCATTAATCTGAAAGCAGTGTGGAAATATACTGTACTCGGTACTATTTATTATTATTATTATTATTGTTTCCTTTAATTCCTAGAGGAACATAGGGCTTCAGCCAACCGTCTCCATTGCCTTCGGTTCTCTGCTAGAATCTTCACCTGGCTCCAAGTCTGCCCACACGCTTTCATCTCCTCTTCACATCACCTCCTCCAAGTCACCCACCCTAAAACTGACGACCAACTCGCCGCTTCCCTTTCATTCGGGGACCACTCGAGCAATGGCTTGTCTAGTGATGTCACTTGATGCATTGTTTCCTCAGAGTATGGCCAGCCAATCCATCTCCATTTCTTCCTGCCTATTTGTTTCACAATCGGTTCCTGCTGAGTTGGTTCGCTCATTGCCAGAGATCCCTCTCTGTTGCTGATCTTTTCTGGCCGGCCATCTGATCTTGAGTGGTATTGAGCGAAGACAACTGTTAGTGAAGGTCTGTAGTTTGTTTGTGGTGCTCTTTATGACGCTCAGTGCAAGTCTCTGATCCGTATAGTGAGTAGCACTGACTGACTTCACATTGGAGTTGAAAATCGGGATCTTATCTTCGTTTTGATGCTGAGTGCTGTTGACCTCCACACAGACTTGATAGTAGTGAAAGCTTGTCTTGCTTTTCCGATTCTTGCTTTGATATCTTCGTCAGTTCCGTCTTCCTGTAGTTGAAACGATGCTTCCCAGGTAGGTAGGTGCGTAATGTAGGTTGTTTCTTTCAGGTTCCTCCCATTTGTGCTGATCGTGTTAGAAGGAGATGAGAGCTTATAGGCGATCGTCGAGACAGACAAACACGACTACAGAACATCTAGTGAAATGGTGGTATGCTGCCTAAGCTAAATGTTCTAATCAGAACTCAGGGGAATAATAACATAGTATAATATGAAGTCTATGGTGCTTACTGGTCCCTTTCCGCATTTCTTGATTAACCTAATATCTCCACCTTCCAACTCTCAGTTTTATTGCATTACAAGTATCGAATATGAGTACCTTAACAGAAGACATAGTCATATTCAAGCTCTTTTTCCCCTGTGTCCCCCTGACTTTCCTGATTGCAGTAGATTGGATAATGAGAAAAACAGCGGGCAATGAGGAAACAGGAATAAAATGGACCCACACAAAATACTTGGAGGATCTGGACTTCGCCGATGATATATGTCTGATTTCCCACAAACTGGAAGATATGCAAGCGAAAAGCAACAAGTTTGCAGGAGAAGCATCCAGAGAAGATAAGACTTCAGGTGAACATAGAGAAAACAGAGGTGACGAAGATTCCTGAACAACAACAAAAACAGACAACGATCAGCATCAATGGGAGGAACCTGAAAGAAACAACCTACATTACGCACCTACCTACCTGGGAAGCATCGTTTCAACTACAGGAAGACGGAACTGACGAAGATATCAAAGCAAGAATCGGAAAAGCAAGACAAGCTTTCACTACTCTCAAGTCTGTGTGGAGGTCAACAGCACTCAGCATCAAAACGAAGATAAGATCCCGATTTTCAACTCCAATGTGAAGTCAGTCAGTGCTACTCACTATACGGATCAGAGACTTGCACTGAGCGTCATAAAGAGCACCACAAACAAACTACAGACCTTCACTAACAGTTGTCTTCTCTCAATACCACTCAAGATCAGATGGCCGGCCAGAAAAGATCAGCAACAGAGAGGGATCTCTGGCAATGAGCGAACCAACTCAGCAGGAACCGATTGTGAAACAAATAGGCAGGAAGAAATGGAGATGGATTGGCTGGCCATACTCTGAGGAAACAATGCATCAAGTGACATCACTAGACAAGCCATTGCTCGAGTGGTCCCCGAATGAAAGGGAAGCGGCGAGTTGGTCGTCAGTTTTAGGGTGGGTGACTTGGAGGAGGTGATGTGAAGAGGAGATGAAAGCGTGTGGGCAGACTTGGAGCCAGGTGAAGATTCTAGCAGAGAACCGAAGGCAATGGAGACGGTTGGCTGAAGCCCTATGCTCCTCTAGGAATTAAAGGAAATAATAATAATAACTGTAATACCTGATAATGAAGTTATCGAATAGCGTATTCTCTGTTCAGTAACCATTCTTTGGAACAACTTACATGATTTTTACAATCTAGCTAGCTGATGAGAATTGCTTGAAAGGAAAGAAACTTCTGTTCACCGTGAGATGCCATTTTGGTTGAGTTTATTCATGTGAATGACTTTATACTACTATTAGCAGTCAGTAGTATATACTGCTCAAAACAATTTTCGTCATGAAGGTTGTAGCGACTGGCGCGGTAGGCTAACTACATAACTTTAAATCTATTCTTCAAAATTATCTTAACAAATATATAAAAGTGAACACTAACTATGAGTACGAAAAGTGGCTTTATTTCAAGAGTTAGCTTGTTGGAATTTGATTCGCTTCAAGAATTGATAAACAAAAAACTTGAAAATAATCAAATCCCTACAAACTAACTCTGAAAAAATTATCTGATTTTCGCTAGTAACTGTCTACAAGATGAAGCTGCCGGGAATTCGAATGGGGAGTCGTAACCACTTGGCTTCATGTGATCAGGAGTTGGGATAAATACTCATCAGTGACGTGGGGTGGTGATCGCTCTAATATCGTGAACAGACTGAAGTTAGAACTGATGGGCCATTGAGTTTGGTCCTCCCATTCTTGGAATAGTCTATGAGCTTGCCGTTTGGCCTGATGCTTCAAACTCTAGCGGTGGGTCCATGCCGATGATGAGTCTTAAACTGGGACGAAACAGCTATCCAGTACTCCTGGTTTCCGATGGTTCTCTAACTGATATCGGTCCCTGATCCTATTTAAGACAGATTTTATTTTTCAGTAGGCCATTTCAATTAAAATGTATAATTCTAAAATGAACGCTGTCGATACACGTGAGGAGCCAGCGCACAGCGTACACTGAACAAGTAATTAGAAAGAAATATGTGATAAGTATTTATGTACCAAAATAAGTTTCAAATTTTGTCAGCATTTCGAGTAATTATTCTAGCCATTAGAAATTTTATATTCTATGTAAATTTTTTAATATTCCTACACACTGGTTTCCCAGATGAATAGAACTAAATACCCAAGACTGCAGCCTGGGAGCAAGCCTAACAGGTCAGCACGAAGCCAGGTGCATGCAGGACAGTAAACCCGTGAAAGGCAAGCCAAACTGGGTCACTTAAACAGTGTAAAAGGTGGGGTAAACACCATCAGGAAAAGGTGCGTGCATACAGCACACAGCCTCCTTCAAACCTGCCACAAAACCATTAGGTTGTGTACTACTCTATCACCCTTGGCAGATCTGGCAACAATGTCATCAGAGCATATGAAAGGCTAAGTGCGTCAGTGGTTCGCTGGTAGGACACTGTCCAACCAAGCCAAGTGGTTCGGCGGTTTGATCCCCTGCCGAAGCATGCCTTTACCTCGGTTAGCCGGTAGTAAGCCCGGTAATGAGGGAAGGTTGAGCATGAGGTTACCAACCCCATCCTGTAAAATAAGCACTCCATTGCTACTGAAACTTCAAAGTTCTAGCATGAAGCCCTATTTTCCAATGGGAACTCAAAGGGATAAAATAAATAAATAATAATGCAAATTCATTTGCAAAAAATTGTTTAAAATCGCTGATAAAGTTATTCAGTAGTTCCTAACTGCGACACCTTGTAGATACGGAACACAAGACGGATAAGAATTCAGACTTTGCAAATCTATACAACATGCCACCTCATTACTCTAGATTTGTACACCTTCGACTGCTAAGCACAATCAAGGCAGCTGTTATCAGAAATTTTCAACCCAATCTATGTGTTCAACCTAGAATATTTAATTCAATTTTAGATTTTCCCTTCGACTGATTGGACCGAAGTGCTCGGTCTCAAGTTGACATGTCGGCTACTTGTGCGGATGCTTCGACGGTGTCTGATCATGTAACTTGAAGTCAGTTGGTGGCTGGTGGCTAGCCTGCAGGCACATCCGGCTGATGAGTCAAAAGGAGGACGAAATGCGCACCTGGATTCCACGACTAGTCACCATCCACCAACTGACTTCAGTCTAGAATAGTTTCTCTTCAGGCGAAACCAGGTAACTGCTAATTTTAATACTGTCATCTTCATTATCATTATCCTACTGTTTTGAAATTGAATATTTTTATGTTAATTTTAGAACTTATTATAAAACCAAACTCTGTATTGTCTAAATGACATGAAGAAGTTTTTACTTCTCTTTCCCTATACATTTTACCTAGACATTCACAATGTCTGGATGTCTACATTGCATGGTTACCTCAATAATTTTCCACCAATTCACATGCCTCAGTTCCAATTCTAACCTACTATGTAATTGTAAAGCTTGACGAGAAACTGCAGGGAGTTCTTATTCGCTTAGATTTTATCCTCTAATTTAGGAGGAATTAATTGACTTGCAGGTGATATAAGAATAGAAGTTGTGCACTGTGGTAGAGTATAATTTCATTATGGAGAAAATTTATTCTGATAAAGTGTTATACAGTGTTATGCAGTAATATTTACACCCGATATCTATGGTCGGCCTGTGAAATTTGGGCTACCGATATCCATGCTGAAAATACCATACTTGTAATGAAAATACGGTGTGGTATCAAGCTGTAATCAGCACAATTCATTGTCTCATAATCATATCAAGGTACTCACACAACTTTCCAACTCCGTTTATATAATTCCATCAATTTTCATCGCTTCACTTGATTGGTAGTAGTATTTTCCATATTTCCGGTATGAGTGATGAGTCATTCACATTGCACGTGTGGGGTGTAGATTCTATGAATAAAGATTCAATAATCAACCTCTCTCTTCACCTACCTAGATTACTTTTTAGAATTTTGACTGTATCCCACGCACCCTGTTGTGTGATTGTGTGTTAATGCATGCAGTGCAATTGCTGAGCTTTTTTCAAATTGCCCATCTTCTCTGGGTCAAGCATTCTTCCCTTAGCTAAATTCTGATGTTCCCACAATCTGACTACCCCCGACCTACTAGTTTGATCTATGTAGTTGACCTCACAGTCATTGCAGGGTATTTTGTAAATTATGTTATTTTGTTTAATTGGATCATCTAGGTCCTTTAACCTACAAAGCTTGTCTTTGCCTGAGTGAGTTTATAGGTTTAAATGCCACCCTAATTCCTGCTTTTTAAGAATTCTACGTAGGGTCTCAGATGTCCCTTGCTTATATGGTATAACAGTAGATGCCTTATATTCTCTATTATTTATGTTATCATTATCAATTTCACCATTATTTTCCTTTGACCTTTTTTGATCTTCCTGGTCAATTTTATAGGATAGTTATTTAGAATTAACGCTTCTTCTATCTGTTTTATTTCATCATTTAGGTGTTTTCTTGTACTACTTAGTGCTATTGCTCGGTTTGTTAGACACTTAACTAAGCCAGCCTTTACAGATGACGAACGGATGAGATGAATTAAAGTTTAAATATCTGTTAGAATGTGTTGGTTTTTTATAAACGCTAATGTACAGTTCACCTTCTTCTATTCGTTTTATTTTACAATCTAACATAATTAATTCTTCTTGTTCATTTTCTGATTCAAATGTGAATTTTAATCCCTCTTCTAGCGAGTTTATATGTGTAGAGAAGCTAGAGATACATTGTGTTTTTAACACTGTGAAAGTGTCATCCACATAACTCCACCATATTTTTGGAGTTCGATTATATGTATTAAGAGCAATATTTTCCCAACTGTCCATAAAGATATGCACTACGATAGCGGATATTGGTGATCTCATTGCTACACCTTTTGTTTGTCTACATATTTTTTCCTGGATTTTAAAGATAGTAGATGCGAGGCATAACTGAATTCCTAGAATAATTTCCTCAATGGGTAGCTTTGTCCTATCATTAGGTTCGGTGATTTTTGGTGACTAACTGATATGTCAACTGGAGTGACACTAAAAGTCAACAATGGTGTTCAACTCCGCAGAGTGATTAAAACTTAATTGTATTCAATTAAAGTAAAGTCGATTACTTTCATTTATTTCACGTCTGATCACCGATTGATATTAGTTAGAGAACCATTAGAAAATAGGGAGTACTTGACAGCTGTTTCGTTACAGTTTAGGACTCTTCAACACCACGCACCCATATAGCCATTGGAGATCTAAGCAACCTCGTTGACCATTCAGCCATTGGGACGGAATACAACCTCTATCAGTTCACGATATTTTAGAGCGATCACTACCCAATGTCACTGATGAGTATCTGTTCTTACAACTGACCTGATGGATGCCACTCGCCACAAATTCTCACTAGAGCTCCATACAATTCCATCTTTCAGTCAGTCACTAGTGAGCATCGGATCAACCTTCAACAGTTTTATGATAATTTATGATGAATCGACAATTATCCATCTCATCCAACAGCTGTACGACAATGTTGCATGCCAAGTAATCCACAACAGGAAACTCACGGAATCCTTCGAAGTGAAGACAGGAGTAAGACAAGCTGGCTGCCTACTATTGCCGATGATTTTCCTGATTGCAGTAGATTGGATAATGCGACAAACAGCGAGCAATGAGGAAACACGCATAAAATGGACTCACACAAAAACCTTGAAGGATCTGGACTTCGCCGATGATGATATGTCTGATTTCCCACAAACTGGAAGATATGCAAGCGAAAAACAACTAGTTGACAGAAGAAGCATCAAAGATAGGACTTCAGGTGAACATGGAGAAAACAGAGGTGATGAAGAGTCCTGGGCAACACCACCAACAGCAACAACAACAGACAACAATCAGCACAAATGAGAGGAACCTGAAAGAAACAACCTACTTTACGCACCTACCTACCTGGGAAGCATCGTTTCAACTACAGGAAGACGGAACTGATGAGGACATCAAAGCAAGAATCGGAAAAGCAAGACAAGCTTTCACTACTCTCAAGGCTGTGTGGAGGTCAACAGCACTCAGCATCAAAACGAAGATAACATCCGGATTTTCAACTCCAATGTGAAGTCAGTGCTACTTACTATACGGATCAGAGACATACACTGCGCGTCATAAAGACCATCTCCAACAAACTACAGACCTTCATTAACAGCTAGCTGTCTTCGCTCAATACCACCCAAGATCATATGGCCGGCCAGAAAAGATCAGCAACAGAGAGGGATCTCTGGCAATGAGCGAACCAACTCAGCAGGAACCGATTGTGAAACAAATAGGCAGGCAGGAAGAAATGGAGATGGATTGGCTGGTCATACTCTGAGGAAACAAACCATCAAGTGAGTGACATCACTAGACAAGCCATTGCTCGAGTGGAACCCGAAAGGGAAGGGGCAAGTTGGTCGTCAGTGCGAGGGTGGGTGACTTGGAGGAGGTCATGTGAAGAGGAGATGAAAGTGTGTGGGCAGACATGGAGTCAGGTGAAGACTCTAACAGAGAACCGAACGCAATGGAAACGGTTGGCTGATGCTCTATGTTCCTCTAGGAATTAAAGGATACAATAATAATAATAATAATGAATCACCTCTTTTTTACAGAATATTTAAGTCACTTAAAACACTTCATCTAACTGTATCAAACACCCAACTAATGCTTTACTCTTACTTGACAATTAATTTGAAGGATTAAACATGAAACTAAGTGATATATATTCCATTAGGAGACAAAACATTGCAAAAGTTTGTCACAGATAAAATATGAATAAAAATGCCTACCACCCTACTACTATTATGTTGACGAGACATTAGGAACTTTGCTAGCATGTACATTAAGATTATGTATGATGTAAGCAAAGCTGTGGCAGAATTCATCAGATAAGGAGACAGTTTCATCTTCACTAAATTTTCTTTTATTATTTCAGACTAAGTTGAGACGAATGGGTGAGAAAATAAAGTGCTCTAAGGATACTTTTCATTCTGGTGATTAATTTCAGAAAATTGTCCTCCTCTTTATCTCTTTTTTTAAAAATTCTTTTCTTTCCATGTCTCAAATTGAACAACTACCTGTCTTCCTTTCAATAACAAGAAATACTGTCTGCCTGTATGAGAAGTAGCGTTTGTAACTGCCTCTTTATAGTCTAGTTATTTTCAAGGGAATTGAAACAAATGATCAATATGAAGTGAACAGCTTTCCCAAATTCATATTGAAATAAAAAGCCAATAATAAATAAATTATCAAGAATATTTATAACATTTTTGAGAAATTTAATTAAATATTATCTTCTCGAGATATTTTCTTATTTGAAATCCTTGTAGGAATAAAAAGGGATGCGGAACGCGAAGGCATAAAATGAATAAAGGACCTCTCGAATGAGATCAAGCTCCTGAAGTCCAGGAAGGCAGCAGGACCAGACGGAATTCCCCTCCCCCCTCAAAAACACTGTAAACGCACCCAGAGACTGCGGAGGATGTGTTCACGCTATTATTGCAAAAGGTTTGGAAGGAAGGAAGCAAAGATACCCACATACTGGAAGAAAGGCCAGTTACCTTGTCAAGCTACCCAAGAAGGGAGACTCAGACCTCTGCAGGAACTGCCGCGGAATAATGCTCTTTTCCATGTTAAATCACATCATCATGGAGAGAATAAAAGATGCATTTGATACAGAACTCCGCCCCACCGGAACAAGCTGGATTCAGGAGAAGTAAATCATGTGCTGATCAAATTGCAACTCTAATCATAGTCATCGAACAAAGCACAGAATGGCAGTCAAATATCTACCGCATTTTCAAGAATGCCATTGAAATACAGCGTTGACCGAGAAGTAATTTGGAAACTGCTTCAACACTATTGCGGGCCCCAAGTCTTTATCAACCTCACTCAGTAGCTATATGACAATGCCACGTGTCAGGTGATCCGCAATGCAAGACTCTGAGAAGTCTTTGAAGTGCATATAGGAGGATGACAAAGCTGCCTGTGTACCATCAGCGATGATATTCCTAATTGTCATGGACTGGATTTTGCGGAAGACCATGGAGAGCGGAAAGACAGAAATATACCGGACCGATAAGAAGACACTAGAAAATCTGGATTTTGTGGTTCATTTATGCCTAATGTCAAACAAACACGAAGACTTACAGGCGAAAACCAACAAGATAGTAGGAGAAGCATCAAAAGCAGGACTTCAAGTGAACATACGGAAGATAGAGGTGAGGAAAATAACCAACCTTTACGACTGTTCTAACATATGCCTGTCCTCTATGCTCTCATTGACTCCCTCATGATCCAGTTCACCACAGTTAGGAACAGGATCAGTGGCAATGGGTAGACAGCCTTGTCTTGCTCCAATCTTCACTTCAAAGAATTCGTTGATCTATCCATTGTGAATCACATGACACGCAACATCATCAGGTAGCTATACAGCGAGGTTGTTAATAGTTTCAGGTAATTAACATTGAGACACTTACTTCTTACTGTCGTTACATATACTGACTTTTACACACAAATACCAGTCATATACCGTGCATATATCTATTCCTTCATAGTGTATTAGAGCTTTGATCAAATGGACTTAAACGTAGATTTCTGCACTAGCCACAATATTCACTACTTCACTCATGTACACAGTAGTATGCATAGGTTATTGTTTTTCTCCAAATGAATAATTAACTTTGAAAACCCTAATTAGAAGATGACTTTCATCTGTAAAATCTTCACTAATTGCTTAATAATAATAATAATTTGCTTTATTCCAAAACAGTACTTGTGATACAGAATGGAATTATCAGCATTTTTACTACAGTATTGCATTCAGTTAGTACATTATCAAAATACATAATACACAAATAAATACAGCACATAAAATTCTACATAGATAAAGGAAATCTCAGTTCATTATGACAACAAAATATTGGCATGTTGGTAGCAAAGCCAAAACTGAACAGTGTTTGAAGGTGTTAGAAAAGTAGGTGCTATCATATTTACTGGCGTAAGCGGGAGAAAGAAACAAAGCAGCACATAACGGAAAGAAAGAAAAAAGAGATAGAGAATAGGAAAAGAAAGAAAGAAAATGTTGTACCTATAAATGATATGAGTTGGGAAGACGTGGTTCAGTTGTTCTACTGACTATTTAATGAATTATAGGTGTCACGCCTAATGCTTTCTTGATCGCACAGAACACGAGCTAAGTACGGTATGGTTGAGTTTTTTGTACTTGCTGGTGCGAGCATATAGTTTTCTATATAGGCTTCTGGTTTTACCTGATGAGATGCAAGGGGAGAGTTGTGAATGAAGAGGGTGGTGTGAGTTAGACAAAATGGACTTGGCCCATTTTTCACATGTGTCCACGTGCCTGTCAACCAGAATATTAACAAGCTGGTTAAGTGGCACGTTGCTTACCCTGCTGACATCCTTTAACATCCTGCGTAATATGTTATAGTCTTTCTTCGGTAGGCCGGGAAAATCTAAGCCCGGGGAACAATAGAGAATAATAGGCAGAATGCGAGAGGTAACGAATTGTAGGAGTAAGGGTTCGGTTGGGTTATACCAGACATTCGTCTTAACTACTTGATGTAGAAGGTGAGACGGAATATTTTCTTAGAAATCGTCAAGATATGAGACGACCAGGAAAGATCAGCAGATAGAATGACGCCTAGGTATTTGATTTCCGACTTGGTTTCTATCTCAGTGCCATCTATGTTGCACACCTCGTGAGAGCCAACCAGTTTGTTTAGGTCGGATTTATGCCTAAAGGTGAAATTGACAGTTTGGCATTTGGAGGGGTTTAAGGTAAGACCGTTTTCCTTGGACCACTGGCTGATTTCTGATAGAAAGCCATTAAGTTTAGATCAGTCGCTTTGACATTTGTTAGGCAAAGATACAGTCAGGTCGTCAGCATATTTGACAAAATTAATGTCATTTGAAGATGGTAAATAATGTAGAAAGAAGGGAAAGAGAAGTGGGGAGAGTACAGCACCTTGGGGGACATCAGCTTCAGTGAGCGCAGTAGAGGAGGATTTACCTTTGTATACGGTGTACTGCTTTCTGTTAGAGAAGTAGGAATGCAACCAGTTAGTGACCCAGGACTCAGTTTTTGTCATAGAGAGCTTATTTAGCAAGAGACATCTAGGTACAGAGTTGAAAGCAGAAGTGAAGTCAAGAAACGTGCAGCGGACGTATTTGGCACCTTTATCTAATGATGAGACGATACTGTTGTGTAAGACGTCTGCAGCGTCTAAATTATAACAGATTTTATCACATACCTAAATGCCAAGCGAAATTATGCTTAAACTGACTGAAATGAGTAGTTGTATACGACTCTGACCAACCGGTAGTACTTGCCAGCCGGATTGAAGTGATCTAAACGCCGGAGGGGACGTTTATCTCCTTTGCTGACCAAGTTAACCAGTGGTGAATTCAGTTTAAGTCAATTCAGAGAGCTGGATAAGTCCTTACTGATTCGATTTGGCAGGCGAGCACTCCCCGCTGATATGAGTGATATAAAACTAGTCATCTCAATCAGTCAGTAGCGTATCGCATTTGTCACTTACGCCTGATTTTGTAAATACAATTTTGCTTGAAATATTACCAAAATAGAACTCGACCTTGACGCGCTTTTCGATTACTACGTTGCATTTACATAGTTACCTAAAACTCATATTTTTATGGAATATCTTGCCAAAAAGTTGCAAAAACTACTGCAATTATTTGACTTTGAAACACTGAATCTTTGGATATAAACTTTGTTGTTGGATAATACCTATAACTATCTATTTGCCACTCTGTGCTTGCTTAATTCCATATTAGTTTGTTTATTAGGTATATCACACAGTGAAACAGTATTATTTACTAATTGGACAAGGTAAACACTCACATACAAACAGGACCATATGAGGAAAACAGTGTTAAAATCTAATGTCACAGGGTATAGGGAGAGATTGATAACAGAAGCTTTGTTTATCGAATCGACTACAAATACATGTAATAAGAATGATTCATCACTTGTCCCCGATATTTGGAAAATTCTACTACCCATACGACAAATAGGAGAGAACAAAGAAAACTATAAAACTCAAGTGTCAAAGTCGTGTGATCACAATTGATATGATTATGAACAATAAATTTTGTTCGAAACGTCATCCAGTAAATAATACTGTTTCACTGTGTGATATATCTAATAAACAAACTACTATGGAATTGCTTACTACCACAGTGCCCAAGTTTTACACATATATTAATGTGCTTGCTTAACACTAACTAATATCTATAATTGTATATATTGATGGATTTACATGTTCAAGTTGGCTCAAATCAGTGAGTCTATGATTTTGGTATCATTTTGGTTAAGTGTACTTGACTGTGATATTACTATTGCTGTTGTCACTTGTAACCCTTCTTGTTGTGGATTATTTTCCTGTGCTGGTGTTGTTCTGATTGTTTTATTCCTTGTTTTCCTGTTTTTAAGGGGAGCAACCCACAAGGTCGCTTTTCGCTAAACTATATTTTAATGCAGCAATCGTCTTCTCAGGCGTGAGGCTAGCAGGCGGAACTGGCGAGTATATCAAAGCAAGAATCAGAAAAGCAAGACAAGCTTTCACTACTATCAAGTCTGTGTCATGGTCAACAGCACTCAGCATCAAAAATAACATCCGGATTTTCAACTCCACTGTGAAGTCAGTCAGTGCTACTCACTATACGGATCAGAGACTTGCACTGCGCGTCATAAAGAGCATCTCAAACAAACTACAGACCTTCATTAACAGCTAGCTGTCTTCGCTCAATACCACCCAAGATCATATGGCCGGCCAGAAAAGATCAGCAACAGAGAGGGATCTCTGGCAATGAGCGAACCAACTCAGCAGGAACCGACTGTGAAACAAATAGGCAGGCAGGAAGAAATGGAGATGAATTGGCTGGCCATACTCTGAGGAAACAAACCATCAAGTGACATCACTAGACAAGCCATTGCTCGAGTGGAACCTGAAAGGGAATCGGCGAGTTGGTCGTCAGTGCGAGGGTGTGTGACTTGGAGGAGGTCATGTGAAAAGGAGATGAAAACGTGTGGGTAGACTTGGAGCCAGGTGAAGACTCTAGCAGAGAACCGAACGCAATGGAGACGCAGGGCTGAAGCCCTATGTTCCTCTAGCAATTAAAGGAAACAATAATAATAATAATGATTACCAAAATAAAAAACTTATCATTGAGCGTAAACTATTGAAATATAATTAAAATTTATTTGACCTATTCCACAATGTCCAAACTTTTAACTGACATTTTTTATTCCTTCACGTTCCCAGTGGAAAATAGCGTTTCAAGTTACCGGCTTGAAGTTTCTATAGCAGTGGTTTTATTTTTTTACGGGATGGGTTTGCTAACATCATGCCCTACCTTCTCTAATTGACAGTCTTATTACTGGCTTAACGAGGTTTTGGAGTGCGTCAGTGGCTGGGGTTCAAAACGCAGACCAGCTACATGGCTGGCGGGCATTCTACCGCTGTGCTACCGACGCCCTCACTGACACTAAGACTGCATATTGCAATCTGAATATTTTTCGTGTCCCAAAGAAACTGTGGTAGGGACTGTGTGAGAACATTGTGGACTGAGAACAAATTTGCAAATCGAGAATTTGATTCAAGTTGGGTAATGACAGTTGACAATTCGTACAAAAGTCCATGATGAAAACTAGAGAAACTACATCAGTGACAAACGGTTGAATAATTTCGGTAGAAAAGAGTATTCAAATACCAAGTAGATTTTGAACGAAAACCGAAAATTTCCAATAACAAACTTGTAAAAATGAGCAGATGAAATTGATATAAGAAAAAAACTTGGGAATTGTGGTAGAGCTGAATTTCGTTATGGAAAAAATTTTATTTTGATAAAGTCACACAGTGTCACAGAGTAATATTGACTGATGACGACGTTTCGAGCACAATTTATTGCTCATAATAATTTCAAGGTATATCTTGCAAATAAACGAAGCGAAACAGTCATGTGAGTACCATTATATCATTCTGAGCAATAAATTGTGCTCGAAACGTCGTCATCAGTAAATATAAAACTGAATAACGCTGTGAGACTGACAAATTAAATTGTATCCATAGTGATGTAAATAAAATGCCTTTGAAATATTGTATCACATTTCTATACACTACTTACTATGAATAAGTAGCTTAGAATGAAATCCAAAATTAAAATGCAAGGGCTGTAAAATCATTTTGTGGAATTTCGTCATGAACCGATATCAATTAGATGTCAATGAAAACAGCGGACAATGAGTAGATATTTCCAATTATCAATGGACTACTTTTCACCAAAAACCTAAAATACCATAAAGGTACACGAAGCGAAAATTAAAAACACGAGAAAATGAATTGGACTATGTCAGAACCAAGTTCACATCGATAAGAATGGCCTCATACGGAAGAACGATGATTATGCTGTCATATATAACATGAGATTTTGTATAATATGATTTAATGAAACTTTCATATTACCAATTTATATTTAAAAACTGATATATCAGTATAAAAAATACTGTTTCCTTTTCATTAATTTGAAATACAAAACACATCACACCAGAAAACGAAATAAAATTACACAGATAATTTCTCAGTTCGTCTTCCAAAATATCTTACAAAAAGATTCCTAAAACCTGGTTAAAAAATCCATCAGGCTCAGCAACACAATATTCACAATAAACAGGAAAACAGTCCATGGTGAAATAAGACGGTAAACAAAGGAAAAACGATAAAAATACGCGAAAAAATATAAGGGGAGAAAACCGCACACGAAAACACCAAATAGCAAAAAACGCCAATATATTTCGCCCTCCCACAGATATTATTGCCCAAAAGCATCCGCCTTGAGAAGTGTTGTTCGGATGGCTTGGGGAATTCTACAGAGGTCGGTGTGTGCACGTGGAGAGTGAGACACGTGCACACAGACAGACATCTGTTGGTATGTGATCTGCTAAAAGCCGTGTGCGCCGGCCGGGAGTCGAACCCGGGTCGCAACCGTGGGAGGGTTGCATGATACCGCTACACTACCGGCGCGCGTCTCCCACTCCCACTCTCATTCTCTTCAAACACATACTCCACTACCATACACTCTTTCACCTACAAACTTCAACCGCCTTCATCACAACCAACTCCATTACAATTACATCATCATCAATCACAATCATCACTACCCTCCTCTCACATCACTACAACTCCATTCTATCTCTCTCTCTCTCTCTCATTCTACAACTCAACACTCACCCTTCATATCCATCCACTCCAACACACATACACCGACATGCATAATACAAACACGACACTACACTACACAATGCAACGCAACGCAACGCGACGCCTGTGAGCCTGGCGTCAATCTTCATTGATTCGTAGAGATTCGCACTTCCCTCTCTCCAACCTTCCTTACACTTCCACATTTATTCAATTAGTCAGTCACAAAATGGTGCATTATATTTCCCACATCACTCAGCACCACACAAACTGCACTATAAGCGTTGCATTCATTCATTCGTCGTTATTATTATTATTATTATTATTATTATTGTCATTCAAGCCATTGATTGTTTCAATAACATCTGATGAAATAGACTTGGATATTTTACATTGTGCCGATTCTCTCGTCTTGCATAAGTATCACTGATGATGATAATAATAGTGTTATTATTATTTCTGAGCAGATTGAACACTCGTTCGAAGTATCTACTCTTCACTCTTGTCAGTGTGTGTTCATGGAAATGTTCACGAGGCGAGTCACTTGACTGATTGGCATCCAGCTGCAATGCACACACATGTGAATACTCATGTGAATCTATGTGTGACCTTGTATCTTCGCAAGTATTCAGGTGTGTTTGTCTGTGTGTTTGTGTGACCATGTGCGTGTGTGGGCGTGAATGCAGACTGTTGTCTGGAAATGGTCAAGGCACGACTGCGCTTGCAACGAGTGGGTGTTGAATGTGAGCATCCGTCGATTCGCGGTTATGACGAGCGAGGACTAGGACAGGAAGGGTTCCGTCACACTGTCGACCGCCCTCTCCACGTGGTCGGCAGTGGAGTTGGCGTGATCGATTGACATGACTGTCGAACTGCCCGTCGCCTTGAGAAGTGTTGTTCGGTTGGGTTGGGGAATTCTACAGAGGTCGGTGTGTGCACGTGGAGAGTGAGACAGACACAGATAGACAGATGTGTATCTGTTAGTATGTGATCTGCTAAAAGCCGTGTGCGCCGGCCGGGAGTCGAACCCGGGTCGCAACCGTGGGAGGGTTGCATGATACCGCTACACTACCGGCGCGCGTCTCCCACTCTCATTCTCTTCAAACACATACCAAACACTACCATACACTCTTTCACCTTCAAACTTCAACCGCCTTCATCACAACCAACTCCATTCCAATTACATCATCATCAATCACAATCATCACTACCCTCCTCTCACATCACTACAACTCCATTCTATCTCTCTCTCTCTCTCTCTCATTCCACAACTCAACACTCACCCTTCATATCCATCCACTCCAACACACATACACCGACATGCATAATACAAACACGACACTACACTACACAATGCAACGCAATGCAACGCAACGCGACGCCTGTGAGCCTGGCGTCAATCTTCATTGATTCGTAGAGATTCGCACTTCCCTCTCTCCAACCTTCCTTACACTTCCACATTTATTCAATTAGTCAGTCACAAAATGGTGCATTATATTTCCCACATCACTCAGCACCACACAAACTGCACTATAAGCGTTGCATTCATTCATTCGTCGTTATTATTATTATTATTATTATTATTATTGTCATTCAAGTCATTGATTGTTTCAATAACATCTGATGAAATAGACTTGGATATTTTACATTGTGCCGATTCTCTCGTCTTGCATAAGTATCACTGATGATGATAATAATAGTGTTATTATTATTTCTGAGCAGATTGAACACTCGTTCGAAGTATCTACTCTTCACTCTTGTCAGTGTGTGTTCATGGAAATGTTCACGAGGCGAGTCACTTGACTGATTGGCATCCAGCTGCAATGCACACACATGTGAATACTCATGTGAATCTATGTGTGACCTTGTATCTTCGCAAGTATTCAGGTGTGTTTGTCTGTGTGTTTGTGTGACCATGTGCGTGTGTGGGCGTGAATGCAGACTGTTGTCTGGAAATGGTCAAGGCACGACTGCGCTTGCAACGAGTGGGTGTTGAATGTGAGCATCCGTCGATTCGCGGTTATGACGATCGACGACTAGGACAGGAAGGGTTCCGCCACACTGTAAACCGCCCTCTCCACGTGGTTGGCAGTGGAGTTGGCGCGATCGATTGACATGACTGTCGAACTGCCCGTCGCCTTGAGAAGTGTTGTTCGGTTGGGTTGGGGAATTCTACAGAGGTCGGTGTGTGCACGTGGAGAATGAGACCTGCACACAGACACACATCTTTTCTGTTAGTATGTGATCTGCTAAAAGCCGTGTGCGCCGGCCGGGAGTCGAACCCGGGTCGCAACCGTGGGAGGGTTGCATGATACCGCTACACTACCGGCGCGCGTCTCCCACTCCCACTCTCATTCTCTTCAAACACATACCAAACACTACCATACACTCTTTCACCTTCAAACTTCAACCGCCTTCATCACAACCAACTCCATTCCAATTACATCATCATCAATCACAATCATCACTACCCTCCTCTCACATCACTACAACTCCATTCTATCTCTCTCTCTCTCTCATTCCACAACTCAACACTCACCCTTCATATCCACTCCAACACACATACACCGACATGCATAATACAAACACGACACTACACTACACAATGCAACGCAACGCAACGCAACGCGACGCCTGTGAGCCTGGCGTCAATCTTCATTGATTCGTAGAGATTCGCACTTCCCTCTCTCCAACCTTCCTTACACTTCCACATTTATTCAATTAGTCAGTCACAAAATGGTGCATTATATTTCCCACATCACTCAGCACCACACAAATTGCACTATAAGCCTTGCATTCATTCATTCGTCGTTTTTATTATTATTATTATTGTCATTCAAGTCATTGATGGTTTCAATAACATCTGATGAAATAGACTTGGATATTTTACATTGTGCCGATTCTCTCGTCTTGCATAAGTATCACTGATGATAATAATAGTGTTATTATTATTTCTGAGCAGATTGAACACTCGTTCGAAGTATCTACTCTTCACTCTTGTCAGTGTGTGTTCGTGGAAATGTTCACGGGACGAGTCACTTGATTGATTGGCTGGCGTCCAGCTGCAATGCACACACATGTGAATACTCATGTGAATCTATGTGTGACCTAGTATTTTCGCTGGCATTCAGGTGTGTTTGTCTGTGTGTTTGTGTGACCATGTGCGTGTGTGGGCGTGAATGCAGACTCTTGTCTGGAAATGGTCAAGGCACGACTGCGCTTGCAACGAGTGGGTGTTGAATGTGAGCATCCGTCGATTCGCGGTTATGACGAGCGAGGACTAGGACAGGAAGGGTTCCGCCACACTGTCGACCGCCCTCTCCACGTGGTCGGCAGTGGAGTTGGCGTGATCGATTGACATGATTGTCGAACTGCCCGTCGCCTTGAGAAGTGTTGTTCGGTTGGGTTGGGGAATTCTACAGAGGTCGGTGTGTGCACGTGGAGAGTGAGACACGTGCACACAGACAGACATCTGTTGGTATGTGATCTGCTAAAAGCCGTGTGCGCCGGCCGGGAGTCGAACCCGGGTCGCAACCGTGGGAGGGTTGCATGATACCGCTACACTACCGGCGCGCGTCTCCCACTCTCATTCTCTTCAAACACATACTCTACTCCACTACCATACACACTCTTTCACCTTCAAACTTCAACCGCCTTCATCACAACCAACTCCATTCCAATCACATCATCATCAATCACAATCATCACTAACTACCCTCCTCTCACATCACTACAACTCCATTCTATCTCTCTCTCTCTCTCATTCCACAACTCAACACTCACCCTTCATATCCACTCCAACACACATACACCGACATGCAGAATACAAACACGACACTACACTACACTACACAATGCAACGCAACGCAACGCAACGCGACGCCTGTGAGCCTGGCATCAATCTTCATTGATTCGTAGAGATTCGCACTTCCCTCTCTCCAACCTTCCTTACACTTCCACATTTATTCAATTAGTCAGTCACAAAATGGTGCATTATATTTCCCACATCACTCAGCACCACACAAATTGCACTATAAGCGTTGCATTCATTCATTCGTCGTTATTATTATTATTATTATTATTATTATTATTATTGTCATTCAAGTCATTGATTGTTTCAATAACATCTGATGAAATAGACTTGGATATTTTACATTGTGCCGATTCTCTCGTCTTGCATAAGTATCACTGATGATAATAATAGTGTTATTATTATTTCTGAGCAGATTGAACACTCGTTCGAAGTATCTACTCTTCACTCTTGTCAGTGTGTGTTCATGGAAATGTTCACAGGACGAGTCACTTGATTCATTGGCTGGCGTCCAGCTGCAATGCACACACATGTGAATACTCATGTGAATCTATGTGTGACCTTGTATCTTCGCAAGTATTCAGGTGTGTTTGTCTGTGTGTTTGTGTGACCATGTGCGTGCGTGGGCGTGAATGCAGACTGTTGTCTGGAAATGGTCAAGGCACGACTGCGCTTGCAACGAGTGGGTGTTGAATGTGAGCATCCGTCGATTCGCGGTTATGACGAGCGAAGACTAGGACAGGAAGGGTTCCGTCACACTGTCGACCGCCCTCTCCACGTGGTCGGCAGTGGAGTTGGCGCGATCGATTGACATGATTGTCGAACTGCCCCTCGCCTTGAGAAGTGTTGTTCGGTTGGGTTGGGGAATTCTACAGAGTTGGGTGTGTGCACGTGGAGAGTGAGACACGTGCACACAGACAGACATCTGTTGGTATGTGATCTGCTAAAAGCCGTGTGCGCCGGCCGGGAGTCGAACCCGGGTCGCAACCGTGGGAGGGTTGCATGATACCGCTACACTACCGGCGCGCGTCTCCCACTCCCACTCTCATTCTCTTCAAACACATACTCCACTACCATACATTCTTTCACCTTCAAACTTCAACCTCCTTCATCACAACGAATTCCCTTCAAATTATATCATCATCAGTCACAATCATCACTACCCTCCTCTGACATCACTAGAAATCTCATCAGTCTCTCTTATTCCACAACTCAACACCCACTCTTCATATTCCGTAGATGTCTGTTTCTTTTTTTTGTTCGCTTGACGTATCGCTTTATTCCTGTCTCATTGTTTTTTACTCGATGCTTCTTTTAACTTATCCTTGTCTTTCTTATTTGAATTTTGAATTGTTTGTTCGCTTCTCTATATAATTTTTTTCTTATGCTTTACTTATTTATTATCTTTCGTTTTTGTACCTTTCGCATTTAATTTTAATTCGTCGAGTTTATTTGCCTATTTGTTGCAATTTTCTTTCTTACCGAACACCTGATATCGTTTTTCTTCCTCAATATGTGTTACTCTGTTTATTCCACATCCCAGGGATCCCCCTAATAATACAAGATTAATATTATATGCTTTGTGATTTTCATTCAAATTTTTATTTTATCCATTGATCTCATTATTATTATGATTATTTTCAATGATATTATTTTCATTCTAAGTTTTGTTGCTGTTTCTGTTGCTCTAATCAACCATCTTGTATTCACTCAATCTCCTGGTGTTTAGCATTGAAGCTACCTAATGTCTGCTGTCAGTTCTCACTGATGCTTATAAATTGATAGTGCTCTCTTCCCTACAAAGCTTTTGTATTCAGATGCCTGGTAAATAGTATTTCTTATCGGGCGTTGTTCGTTGGTAATCATGCAAACCTAATGTGTCAGTGACACCTGTTTTTCAATTCCTAAGTGATCTTATGATTCATATTTCATTACTTTTTTCTTTTTTCAAATGTTACAACGTTTAATAATTCAAGGAATTTCTAAGATATGCTCGATATCTAATGGATTTTAGGATCTCTCTTGTGGTTTTTTGATACACCTTCGTTTCTGTGTGATTATTTTTCGTGATCTTTTCTTTTTCCTGTGTGTCCCTTCTTTTCTGTCGACGTTTCTTCTGAATTCCTATATTTAAATCAATAACCCCTATTTGAAACATTCAGTCTACTCTTTTGGCAACATTTCACTCATATATTGTTTCCATCCTATGATATTCACATATTCACATTTTCGAGTATACTTCATTTTCCAGTCATCTGTTTCACATTGGCCGTACTCACAGGGTTTTACCCATGCGCGCGCGTGAACATGTACCTGTATGGTTGAATAAAGGAGTAACCAAATGCGTAAATAGTGCAGTCTTAGCTCACTTGGTAGATACTGGACACCTGATAAAACTTGACCAAGCGTTCTCAGTTATTTACCGCGTTCCTAGTAATTTATCTAGAGGAGCTCGACTACGTCTTCTGTCAGTAGCTGAAGAGGTTGCAATTAATACCAGAAGACCACCTCTTTGCATACAGAAGAAGTATGTTCAACCTCTATGTTTACCTTGGCCTACAATAAAGCCAACAAATCCTCCATTAACACCATAAACTCCTTTCACAATTTTCTTTTCTCTTCTTCTTCTTCTTCTATTCCTCTGTTTCATTGACAAACGCTCACTTTCGACTTTTATGATTTCATGACCTTTCTTATGATGTAATTACCTTAGGTTTAAGTAGTGCTTTTCTAACTTGTTATCGTATTTACAAAATCCTGTTCATTCCACTTCATTATATTCATTATTATTATTTGACAATCATTCACCAATAGTGCTCGTAATTTCACACCATATCATCGTTATTATTTTACAATCATTCTTATTGTCGTTATTTTCAACCTTGAACTTATGTCTAGACCGCCCCATTCGTTGGTTTATTTTCATATTGTCTCACACACCCTGATTACACACACTCTCGAAACCTGTATTTTCTGTTGACTACATTTATATATATATATATACACACATCATTAAATTAAATTTACTTCATCTCATTTTGTCCCATGTTCTCATTGACCATGCATATTAAAAAACTATCTGACTATTGTTCCATCCCATCTTATACTTGTTCCACAATACACTTTCTCATATGATTCTAATTTACCTCTACTGGCTGGCTATTGTATGCTTAAATTAATGGATTTATAATTGTAGAGCCTGAAGAAGAATTTATTGACAACAATTGTTCGCTCTAAATATTTTGTTTCACATATGTCTATTGAACTTTGCGTTGACTTTAATTCATTCATATATCTAATCATATACACCAATATTATCGCACCTTTGTATTTCCACTCATTGTTAAAATTTAACACACACGCATACACACACACACAAACTTATTGTCTATTGTAATTCAAATTAACATACGAATATACAGCAATCAAAAATAAATCCTCGGAAAGGAAATTTTCTTCATTGAATTTCTACTTATTTTCTTTTTGTCACTGTATTATTATTATTATTGTTCCCTTGGGTTCCCAGTGGAACATAGGGCTTCAACTGCACGTCTCCACTTGCTTCTGTCTTCTGCTGTACTTCTCACCTGCATCCATGTTAATCCATACTGTTTCAACTCCTCTTCACACGTTCTCCTCCATGTCACCCTTGCTCTGACGTCCCACACACCGCTTCCCTTTCGGGTTCCACTCGAGCTATGGCCTGACGCGCGATGTCACCCAGCGAGTGGCCTCCTCAGCGAGTGAGTATCCAATCCATCTCCACTTTCTCCTGCATATTTGTTAAGCGATTGGTTCTTGCTTTGTTTCTTCCCATAGTTTCTTGTTGGTGATTCTTTCCGGCCATCTGATCTTCAGTATAGAGCCAGCGAAGACAGTTAGTTGTTGATAAAGGTCTGCAACAGGCTGTCGGAAATATTCTTTGTGACCCGCCTAGTTTCTGATCCATCCACACAGAAGAGCTGACTGACTTGACGTTTGTATTGAAAATCCAAATTTTGTTGTTGATGTTGAGGAGTGACGAAGATTTCCAGATTGGTTTCAGGTTGATGAATGTGTTCCTCGCCTTTTTGTCACTGTACCATACTTTTATTATTACACATCATTCTGTGTCTTTAGTGATTTGTTTTATATTACAAATCCCCTTCATTTTCCGTGGTGTCTGCTTTCTGATTTTTCCCGTGTGTCTAATTTACCTGCTTCTTTTTATTTCTGTATAGGTAATCCTTTTCTCTGTGTCTTGCTTTCCTAACTATTGAATTTCTCAAACAAACTCGAAGACTTAAAGGCAAAAACCAACAACTATTGGCGGAAGAAGCAACCGATGAAGACAGGACTCCAGGTGAACATAGAGAAGACGGAGGAGATGAAGATAACCAGCTAACTAACAGTAACAAAAATAACAACCAGCACCTATCACCATCAACAGGACAGGTTTGACAGAGTTTACTTGCTTCACTTATCGAGAAAGCATCTACTCAACTACAGTCGGAATGGATGAAGGAGTCAAAGCCAGCCAGATTCGGAAACACCAGATACACCTTCATCAACCTGAAACCAGTTTCGAAATCTTCTGCACTCAACCAGCATCAGCAACAAGATTCGCATTTTCAAAACAAATGTGAAGTCAGTCATTCAATTCTTCTATACGGGTCAGAAACTTGCATTGCATGTCACAAAAAGGATTTCTAACAGGTTGCAGACTTTTGTCAACATCTGCCAACTTCTCCGGCTCCATAGTGAAGATCAAATGGCCAGAAAGAATCAGCAACAAACCAACCAAGAATCGATCGCTCAACAAATATGTAGGAGGCCGTCGAATGAAATCGCGCGCAATGCAAGCCATTGCTCGAATGGAATCCAAATAAGAGGCGACATGGAGGAGATCGTAAGAAGGGGAGGTGAGAAATTATGGGCAATCGTGGATCCAGATGAAGAGGATGACAGAAAGTAGAACAAAGTGGAGAAGTTTTGTTGAAGCCCTATATTCCACTGGGAACCCAAGGGAACTTTTGAGAGCATATGATGTCTCCTAGTTTATTTACTCATGAATTTTTTCAGTCATTATTTACATGTCACTTTTAATGCCCATATCTGAGACAGTGATTAAGTATTTTTATAATAATTTTGGTTCATTATTTCAATACAAACGTCGAGTCAGTTCTTCTACACGGATCAGAAACTTGGCGGGTCACAAAGAATATATGCAACAGCCTGTTGCAGACCTTTATCAACAACTAACTGTCTTCGCTGTCTCTATACTGAAGATCAGATGGCCGGAAAGAATCACCAACAAGAAACTATGGGAACAAACAAAACAAGAACCAATCGCCCAACACATATGCAGGAGAAAGTGGAGATGGATTGGACACTCACTGGCTGAGGAGGCCGCTGGGTGACATCGTGCGTCAGGCCTTGGCTCGAGTGGAACCCGAAAGGGAAGTGGCGAGTGGGACGTCCAACGGTGACACGGAGGAATTGAATCAGTATTGACTAACATGGATGCAAGTGAAAAGTACAGCAGAAGACAGAAGCAAGTGGAGACGTGTAGTTGAAGCCCTATGTTCCACTAGGAACCCAAGGGAACAATAATAATTTCCTTGCGTTTCCTTGCGTGGTACATACGGCTCCAGCAACTCTTGGTTCTCTGATGTTTGTTTAAGCTATTTTCACGATTTCCTATAAGCATTCGGCATTTCCTCACATGATTTCCTCCAAATCACCCTCTGATATTCAACCCGTCGTTTTCCATTCATTTTACAGTCTAGGACATAGTGTATGATGTCACTCAGAGGTCTGCTCAGAGTCTTCCAGGTCCATCTTCATTTCGTTTTGCAGAAATGTATAACTCCGACCTGTGATTTCTAACATTGAAGTATTTGTCAGCTTGCATCCGAATGTGTGTGTCAAAATGATCTATATCGAGTTTGAATACTCTTCAACCTACAATGTGTTCAATACTAAGTTGAGATTCACTTCTTTATCACAGTATTTTATATTTCAACTAACTGAACAGTCTTCACAGGAATCCGCTTTCAGATCTTGGTAATCAATGAACAAAATTAAACACCCTGCATACATAGTTCTGAATTTTCTGAGGTCTGAAAATGTTCAACTACATCTTAATATTGTATAAAACATCGAAGTCTATCACATACAAGAATATTGCAACGTTAAACACAAAATCATAAGATTTGAGCTAAGTTTACCATAGTATCAAAACGCGATTTATTTGTCTTCTAATAACACTATCCAAATGTATAAAAGAGGCTAACTGTTTTATATCTGTAATCCTTTTACTAGGATAGATTGTAAAAATTTTCTAAAAAGGTACTGTTAAGAAATTAATGATTATCGATGTGAGATGACAAATAATATAATATGCTAAACATTAGGGCTAACATCAGTTAACACTTGTTCTGCTTTCAGTGCAATGCTTGATTTTCCTGCTGTTGCAGTTCCCCTTACTTCATGTTACGCATCCTTCTTGAATTACATGATACCAACATTCAGATATTGCCGTGTCAACATTCTCAATGTACCATTGCCATTCTGTTAATTGAAACCTATGCCTTGTTGGCATACAGGAACTCATTCTGAAGATCTGACTTGAGCCCAGATATGAGAGTTTAGGGGGAGGGGCGGTGTGAAAGAAACTTTTTAATTCAACTGAACCTCAGTATTTCATCTTCAATGATCGATTTGTTTATCTATGCCGACTGAAACACATTGGTGATAAATGGATATTCAAGGGAGAAGGGCTCGTTTGCTGAGTTGTGGCGTAGTTGTGTATTCCTGTGTTCTATTTTTACTACCGCTGACGAATACATCCTTGAACAGCCTGTTAGGAGCAACGTGGTCATCAACTGAGGTGACCTCGTCTGCACAGTCAGCAGCTAGAGTGGCGAAAGCTCAGATTCAACCGAATAGATGGCGACAGAGCCATTGTTGAAGCCATTTGGTACGACGTAGTGACACGTTCGTTCGTTCGTGCACGATCCCTAGCTAGTTAAGCGTCTTGAAGAACTATTTCGCAACGTGGAGTTAGGTGATCAGTCGGCTGAGAGCATGTTGCGTGTTCTATTTGACTAAATTAGCGTACACGTATTTTCTAGTACTTCTTCACGTTTATCAATGCGCGTAGACGTTGTGGCTACTCGACGCCCACAACGTAAAATCAGCAGGCACTTGTGAAGAGTGTAATCGTGTATTATAGCAGTAGTCGAATTTCAAAATTGTATCAAGATAACGTTCAACAGTAAATTGACAAATGGTTACGAAGTACATATAAAATCGGTCTGTGTAAACATATAAGTATGCAAATTAGATTAAAAACGTATGTTTATAGTTGGTATAGGGGTACTACATAATTCCCCCACCAGAACACTGAAATATAAAAAAAACATTTAGGTGTTCGACAATAAAATGCGTCAGCGTAATAAGTAGCAGCGATAGTACATAGAAAGCGATTTATTAAGCTGAAAAAATGAGCAGTTTAATGCGGTTAATAAGATCGATATTAAATGCGATAATAATGAAAAAAAGGATTGATAATCATGGTAGAATATATAAGGAATGATAAAATCGGCCGGGGAATCTGTAATCTGTAGGCGGAAAAGATAAGTGAATATTAAGCGCTATATGATTAAACGTAATAATACAGGAAATATCGATGTTAAAATAGTAGTGACGTGATTGACGTATGAAAATATTAATCAGTTAAATGAGTAGTTAAATGACAATTACGAATAAAGATAATAAAAATGAAAATTCATAATAAGTTATATATTGATGATTTGTACATAACGTTTAGGCCAGTGAACTCTCCTACTAGAGCGTGTTGTTTTCATAGGTTTCTCTGGCGACGTTGAAGCTTGCGTGGATATAGGTTTTGGAACGTCGTTCAGCTGGTCTTTATCGTTGGCTTCGAAATCGTCGATGAACGCTGGTTTGACTCTGTCGACACTGATGGCTTCTGCTTTATTCAGTCGTTCTATCGTGATAACTTTATCATTTCTATTTGGAACTTTGAATGGGCCATCGTAAGCGGGTTGAAGTGGTTGTTGTACACCCTCTCTCCTGACAAAGACGTGAGTGCAATCTGTCAGTTGTGGCGGGATGTATGACGTTCGTTCCTGCTGGCGTGGAAGTGATATCTTAAGTTCGTTCATATGTTGTTTTAGCTGGTGCACATAACCAGTCATATCTTGTGGAACTTGGTTACCCGGGGTGAAAAATTCTCCTGGTAATCGTAATGTTGTTCCATAGACTAGTTCGGAAACACAGCAGCCAATATCTTTCTTTAGAGCAGATCGTATACCAAGCAGTACCAGTGGGAGTTTGGTTGACCAGTCGTTTTGAGTCAAAGAAGCAGCGAGCGCAGCTTTGAGTTGTCGATGAAGTCGTTCAACCATACCGTTGGAACTAGGATGGTAGGCGGTTGTTCGTATTCGTTTAATGCCCAGTAATTCAGTTAGCTGGTTAAAAAGTCGGCGGTTAAAAACTGAGCACCTCTGTCCGTAGTGATAATGGATGGGACACCAAAATTAGCTATCCAGTTTTCGACCAAAGCTTTAGCTACCGTTTCAGCTGAGACGTCGGCTATTGGAACTGCTACAGGCCAACGAGTGAATCTATCGATGCAAGTTAGAATATAGTTGAAACCATTGGAAGGAGGTAGTGGACCAACTTTGTCTACATGTATATGTTCAAATCTAGAGTCAGGGTTAGGAAAGCGACCAAGTGGTGCATTGGTGTGACGGTTGATTTTGACTCTTTGACAGGAAAAGCAATTTCGTGTCCACTTTTTAACATCGCTGTTAATGTTCGGCCATATAAATCTTTCTTTCAGTAGTTTGATAGTAGCGCTGACACCGGGATGAGACAAGTTATGTAACTTCTCGAATACTGTATGTCTCATAGCTGCTGGAACGAAGGGTCCATAGTTACCCGTAGAGGTGTCGCAGATTATTTTTGTCGTGCCAAAAGGAATTGCGTCTAGCTTTAAAGATGTTGTTTTAGAAGACATGATCTTTTTAAGTTCGGCATCATCTCGTTGTAAGTTTGAGAGACGTTCGTAGTCGATGTCTGAGCATACAATGTTGTCAATGTGCACACGTGATAAAGCGTCTGCCACTTCATTGTGTTTACCCTTCACATGTCGCAGATCGGATGTGAACTGAGATATAAACTCGAGATGTCGTAGTTCACGCGGAGAGTAGTTATCCTGTTTTGCTGATAAGGCTTTCGTTAGAGCTTTATGGTCTGTAAAGACAGTAAAAGCTGTACCTTCCAGCATATGTCGAAAGTGCTTGATTGCTAAATAAACAGCCAATAATTCTCTACCAAAAGTGCTATAGCGACATTGAGTAGGATTCAGTCGTTTCGAAAAGAATGCTAGGGGTTGCCATTCGCCGTGTACTTGCTGTTGTAACACCGCCCCGATGGCAACGTCTGAAGCGTCTGTCATGAGAGACAGGGGGCGTCATTTTGGCGTCTGACTAAGAGCGTCTTGTCATTTAACAATTGTTTGACATTTTCGAATGCTTTAACAGCTTCTGCGGGCAAATGGAATGAACGACTATGTCCACGTAAGCAATCGGTTAATGGTTGTAAAGCTTTAGCACGGTTTGGGATAAAACGCCGGTAAAAATTAACGAGACCCAAAAATCGCCTTTATTTCTTAAAAGAATCTGGTAACGGATAATCTTTGATAACTTGTACGTCATCAGGGATTGGTCTGATTCCTTGGCTATCGATTAAATGACCGAGGAATTTCACTGAGGTCTTACCAAATTCGCACTTGTCTAAGTTGATAGTCATGCCGTATTGGTGAAGTCTTTCAAACACTGTCTTCACATGTTTCAAATGCTCGGCTTCGTCTGCACTTGCAATTAGTAAGTCGTCGATGTATGCGTAGACGAAAGGGAGACCACGGAGTACTTGGTCGATTAGGCGTTGAAATGTCTGAGCGCCGTTCATTAGTCCGAAGGGCATGCGTACGAATTCGTATAAGCCAAATGGTGTGGTAATGGTGGTTTTCGGAACGTCATCCGGGTGGATGGGGATATGATGATACGCTCTGAAAAGATCGATTTTAGAGAAAACTTTAACATCTGTAAGTTGCTAGCGGAATCGTGGATATGTGGTATTGGGTATCGATCAGGTACCGTTTGCTTGTTTAAAGCTCGATAATCACCACACGGCCGTATCTCACCAGAAGACTTTTTGGGTACCATGTGAAGTGGTGAAGACCAAGAGCTGTTGGACGGTCGAATAATACCAAGCTCTAGCATTTTATCAAACTCTGTTTTGGCGATTTTAAGTCGATGTGGGTCAAGGCGTCGTGGACGTGCAAAACCGGCGGTCCAGTGGTTTTAATATGATGAACCACGTGATGCTTTGGTTCTGTTCCTCGAAAAGAAGGTTGTAAAAGGTCAGGAAACTGATTTACCAAATTGGTATATGGAGATGCTGGTGTGCGTGTGATCATCAAGTTCAGTGATGATGCACGGCTAATCATACCAGCAATGTACGTTTTATTGAGCGAGTCTATAAGCTTGGGGCTCATCGGATCAACTAGCAGTTTGTGTTGCTGTAGAAAATCAATACCGAGGATTGGGGATGGGACGTCTGCAATGATGAACGACCAAGTGTAGGTATTTTTCATACCAAAATCTAAAGTCATTCGTTTACTTCCATATGTAACGATACTGGACTTATTAACGGCTTGGAGCGTAACTGCTGGGTAAGGATGTTGACGTTCCTGTGTAGACGGAGGGAGAACACTCACCTCTGCTCCTGTGTCGACTAAGAATGTAGTACCGGTATTTTTATCAGTTACATACAACAAACGACTGTTAGATCTTAGATTGCCAACAGTATTTTTTACACCTGACGATATATCTTTTGGTTTAGTCTGAAAGTTGCAAGGTGAACGGCACCGTCGTGCATTGCTTCCATAACTACGGTGATACCAGCAAATATTATCACGATGTCGAGACGCGCTAGGGGACCGAGAAAGACGTCGACGAGACGAGCTTCTAGAACGACTTGGTTGTGTGCGTGTGGTCAGTTTTGCTAACTGACTCAGTAAGGTGTCGACTCTGTGTTCTAGAGTCTGTATTCTATCGTGAGTGTCTGGTATTCTGCTAGTGGAAGCGACAGATTGAGGTGTTGACCTCTCGTACATGCGATCCGCGATTTCGGTGAGCCTTTCTATGTCAATGTCGTCGTCTCCGAAAGCAAGAACCTGCTGGATGTTTGCGGGAAGTCGTCGTAGCCATATTTGGTAAAAGAGACGTTTATCGATTTCTCTTCCTGCAACTAGGCTTTGCATATGTCTCATGAGTTGCGATGGGGTTTTATCACCTAACTCAACATTGCTTAACAGGCGATCGAGTGCTTGCCTATCCGAAAGCGAAGTGCATCGCAGTACCTCTTCCTTCAACTTGTCGTAAGGCGCTTCTGTGCTGGGTTGAACGATGTATTGCCGTACCTGCTCGGCGACTTCGTCTGGTAGCACTGTACTCAAAATGCCAAATTTAGCTGTCTGTTATGTGAGCTAATTGCTAGCCAAATAATGTTCCAGTCGAGCAAACCAAAGATGGGGGTCTCTGGGCTTAAAAACTGGTACAGTAAGAGAAATAGTACCAAAAGATCCCAGCTCTAAGTTATCAGAGGTATTGGAAGACATGTTACAATTCGTAAAAAAGTGGTTTAAGAGTAGCAAAATGGCAAAATTTGTGCACAATAAGAATATGGCAAAACAGAATAACGTGCAATGCAGATGCTTACCGCAATTTACTGCAGGTTGTGTTATGAGCAAACACAATAATGAGTTCGAGATGTCTAATGAATATATAGGTCCGCGAAAGTTAGAGTTTTAATAATCCAGCTAGTGTAACGACGGGTCGAGGTCAAAAAGTCGTCGTCGTCAGAGTCAGCAATTTGTCGTCGGGCTCACCAATTTGTTGCGTGTTCTATTTGACTAAATTAGCGTACACGTATTTTCTAGTACTTCTTCACGTTTATCAATGCGCGTAGACGTTGTGGCTACTCGACGCCCACAACGTAAAATCAGCAGGCACTTGTGAAGAGTGTAATCGTGTATTATAGCAGTAGTCGAATTTCAAAATTGTATCAAGATAACGTTCAACAGTAAATTGACAAATGGTTACGAAGTACATATAAAATCGGTCTGTGTAAACATATAAGTATGCAAATTAGATTAAAAACGTATGTTTATAGTTGGTATAGGGGTACTACAAGCATACTAACGAGAATGAGGGAAGTTACCAGTCAACGTCAGTTCGATGAAGGACGTTTTAGAGAACTGTTCTTATCCCAACTGATGCAGTCAGTACAGGCTGTGCTGGTGACACTTCAAGGTGTTATAATGGACGACTTATCTACCTCCACCGACAAAATTCTAGAAATAAGAGAACGGCCAGTCATTGAAATATGTTCGATTGCTGAACAGACTTCGAGTAGGGAATCTGCAGTGATAGAGTTATGCAACTCCGTCTAGCAGCTATTTAGGTCAAATAATCCTCATATTTCCTCCCATCGTCGTCCGAACTTCCCTAAACGGTGAAACCCACGTTGTCCATCTAAATTCATGCCACGTTCGCTAAAAACCGCTGACTTGTGTTGGTATCACAACACCTATGGTCAGTAAGGGAAATGTTGTCAAAAACCTTGTAATTTCGCAATTTCTCAAACTATCCCGCCGGCACACGTTACAGGCGACCGTCGCCGGTGGCACTAGTCGCCTACTTTAAATTCGCGATGTGGTCAGCCAGATCCGATACTTAGTCAACACAGGCACCTAAGTCGGCGTCCTTCCTGCTACAGCAGCAGATCGATGGAAGGAACCTACCTTCAACTTACAGGCTGCAAATGGAAAACCAACTGCAATCCTTGGTAGGAAATACATCTACCGAACTTAGGTTTACGCAAACCTATTCACTGGATTTTCCTTTTCACTGACGTCACAATGCTCACCATTGGCACAGACCTACCTAACTACTTTACTCGTAGATGTCCACCGAAAACGACTGATAGACGGTAATACCAGACTGTCTATTAAAGGCATCAACCACGTAGGCCATAGCTTGTCACTCGTTAAAATGAAGACAATCCTTGATCCAACTCTTCAACCGATTGTTGATAAATATCCGGAACTCAATTGCCCGTCTGACGATCTCCCGTGCATAACCAGCAATGTTATGCACCACATCATAACCTCAGGACAGCCCGTGACATCTAAAGCACGACGACTGGCGCCTGACAAACTGAGAATCGCTAGAAATGTTCACCCTTGGCATCATTCGGCCATCGAATAGTCCATGGGCATCCCCACTGCATATGGTACCGATAAAGGATAGCAACGATTGGCGACCCACTGGTGATTAGTGGCGAGTGAACGCCAAAACAACCCCTGATTGCTACCCTTTGCCTCAAATACACAACTTGACGGCAACTTTATCAGGAGCATCTATATTCTCCAAAATCGACTTGGTTAAAGCGTATAACCAAATCCCGATGGCAACAGAAGATATTCCGAAAACGGCTATCATCACGCCTTTCGGACTTTTTGAATTCCTACGTATCCCATTCGGCCTCCGGAATGCGGCCCAAACATTCCAACGCTTCATCGATGAAGTATTTCGCGGTCTCAACTTTGTATACGCATACTTAGACAACTGCCTCATTGCCAGCCCAGACAAGGAAACTCACCTTAGACACTTGGACTTCGCATTCGAAAGGTTACGCCAACATGGTGTTACCGGCAATATTCAAGTGTCAGATAGGCATTGGCTCACTCGACTTCCTGACCACACCACTGATTGCAATAGTATTCGCCCACTGGTTAGTAAAGCTGAGCCGATACTGAACTTTCCAGAGCAACAGAGAGTTAAAGGTCTGCGCACTTTAATATAACTCGTAATTTGGACGATCAATTCTGATGTTTTGCTTTGCCCTTGATCTACACTAAACGAATACTAAAGAAATTGTGGGTGGCAGATCATGCGTTAGTATGCTTCGTACTATCCGTGGACGTCAATACCGTCGGCCTCTAAAGACCTAATCGAAACTAAAACTGTATAAACTTGTCAAGCTAATCTCAAACAAGTTTACAAATCGACAGTGGCATACTCCAGTCGTCATTCTCAGGATAATCTTAATTTAGGCCAATTCTTTTTAAAGACTAAACCACATGGAAAATAGTTACACGAATATCTGGTTCATGACCGAATTCCTCAACAGCATGGGCAAGTATATATGGGAATATGGAACGACTTAGTCTTGTGTTTGTAAGTATGTCCAATAATTTTTTCTCTTGTTCCACAAGTAATTTTCCAGCCTCATTCATAAGTGAAAACTTGTCTTTGTTCTCACTTGAATGCCAAATGGAAACGATGGCGATTCTACATCTTATTCGATGTTTCCACACCCATATAATAACTGACGAAATTGATGTGATGACATTAAAGTATCTACTCCAACGATCTAGATATGAAATTAACCACTCGTAAACTCGTTGTAGGTTTGGCTAAATGTATCTTGCAGAGACTACTTTAACCGAAGCTTTTTCTCCAGGATTCGAGAAAGAATGGCAATCGTTGAATATGGGTTTCCTCACAGTTTTAGGTACTAAGGGTCAGAGATAATCTTTATATGTGTCACAGTATGTTAAGTTGCCATCTACAGGAGATGATAGTTGCTTTTATTTGAGGCTAGAGTTGTTTTCAGTGAGTAGGTGCTTTAATTCCTTGTCACTCCTTTGATGTTCCTTCAGTGCTTAAAAGCCCATGGTGGTTTGTTTTACTGTACTCACGTGTAGACTGTGCAATGCATCAGCTATGCAGTTCTCTGCCCCATTCACATGCATAGATCATTAGTAAACTGCGATATAAAGTCGAGGTGGTGAATCTCGCGCAACAAGTCATCCATAAATCTCTGAAAAATTGTGCAGATTTCCGAAGACCAAATGGCATTCGCACAAACTCACAAATCCCGAATGGGGTGGCAATGGTTGTTTTAGGTATATTTTGCTCAGCTACTGGGATGTTGTGGTAGGTGCAAACTAAGTTTACTTTAGAGAGTATTGTGGCGCCACGGAGGCTATTAGTAAAGTCCTGAATTTTGGTGGTGAGTATCTGTCTGAAACGGTTAGTTTATTCAGGGCTCTGTAATCACCATAGGGTGGCCAGTCAGTTTGATCCTTCATGGGTACCATTTGCACAACGAAGCCTATTGATTACATGATGATTGGATAATCCCCAACTGAAGCATGTAGTCGAATTCTGCTTTGTCTATCTTTAGCTTGTCTGCGGCTAACCTCCTTGGCTTAGCGAAAACAGAGGGACCATTCGTCTTTATGGTATATGTAATCTTTGGACCAACCATGGAATTTTGAGGGTTGTTTGTCGTTAGATTGGGAAATTACATCAGTATTTTCCGGAACCTACCAGCTGATACTGGTGGTGACAGAACCAAGTTTAGTGAATGGTGATCGCTCATCTTACCATACCTGGACGTTTCTTTCAATGTTAGTCGTCTCTTACGAGTATCCACTAACAAGTCAATGATTGCTAGGCCCAGGTCAGCAACGGTGAAAATCTGTGGGAGCTGTTGCTTGAACTCTAGGTGGAGTATCACTGTTTTCTGCCAAAAAGTTGTGACTTTGGTTTTGTTGACAGCTTGTAGTGTGACGGTGGATATTTGTCGTTCCGGCTCTGATTTTGCTTTCGGTATGATGCTGAGTGCAGCTCCTGTGTCAACCGAGAAATCTGCCAGAGTTTTCATCCTTGACGTCGAGTAAGCGACTGTAATAATAATAATTTATATTTCGTATAAACGGGTAAGTGGACAAGAAATGCATGCCATTTTTACAGACACGATCAGTAATGTTATAAATTACAATCCTCAAGTTTCATAAATTAATACTTTTTCAAAAGTTTGAATTGTTCAATGATTGTACAAGCAATCAGAACAAGTTCTTATAAGTGTTAAATTGTACACCGTTTACTAAGGTCACCATCAAAGTTGAGCGACAACCCAAACTTCGTTCTGTTTCCTGCTGATCGTTATGGTCAACCAGTGAACAGCGTATATCTGGGTGAATGCTATGCCTTCACGTGATTGAACGCTATTTCAAGAAGAGGAGAAAATTCTGCGCAGCTGCAAAATGGTACAAAACGCGATTATGAATAATACATTATTGGAAGTATATTTACAAGACAAATACAAGGGGAGGAAGCTATATAGTACTTGAAATGATAGTCTACATTTGCAATGTTTAATGCTAACTATATAGGTCTTAGCATGGAAACTATCACGTTTCCGATGAAAATACAGCTTTGTTCAAACATTGGTGTTGTTGTGTTTTTAATCAAAGCAACCAGACTTAAAGCAAGCAACAAATATGAATCAAGAGCATGTTTCAGCTTCAATAAAGGCCTAGGTAGTTAAGATTAGATAGAGTATAACAGTGCATAAATAAAAAGATTATTGTGAGGTAGGTAAGTGATATTTAAGTGAGGAGTGAATTCAAAGATATGGAAAATTAGGTGCCGTAGAACAAGCTGACCTGTAAGATGCCTCACGAAATTCTGTAGGGCCCAACGGGTAGCACCTTGGGCCCCATTTTTCATCAGCCGCTGAGAGGGGGCTACTAAAAGCGGTGCTCTGGGAAATCAGTAAGTTAGGCTGCTTGGACAACTTTGAGCGTGTTTCTGATTGGCTTCAACTAGAGGCAACCCTCACAGTTCTTGTGTGGTCATCTACCCTGCTACATATGAGTTGAAGCTACACTTCCCCTGACTACTTAGCCTGGCCTACCTAAAGTGATGGCTAGGCTGATCTCAACACCGCTTCCAACTGGAGGGGGAGAATGTAACTTTTACATCTGCTCAAGGATGGGAGCGAAATGGCTGTGACTCAACTGATTTGACGAACTTCTTAGATCCCTTACAGGACTAGTAAATGCAGGGGGATGATTACTTTCGACCACACGTAAGCTTTGACAGAAATGCCAGAATTAAGCCCAACACACTGAGATCTCTTTTCGTAATCTGGCTGGTGACACGAATTTAACTATATAGTGTACGAACGCTTGTAGTCTTAAGAACCGGAGAAAGCTTCCTTGGGTCTGGAAAAGAAGTGATGACCGTTGCCAAAACATAACTATTAGGTGAAGTGTACCTATTGATAATCTGTTGATGCATAGGTGTATTTGCGTGAGGGCGATATAGTCATCAGGCGTAGATGAGGCGGATTAGCTCTGTGTATCTTAATGGCCAGAAGTGCCATATTTGCACGCAAGCGGTGCATATCAAGCTGCAGGCTGGTGCTGCTGTGATCGAAATCGTACGCTGCGGTCCTGTGTGCTAAGATGATAACTTCGTATCAGATCTCCTGTGTGTATAGGATTTCAGGCGTAGGCTGAGGTTGCTGCTAATTGATTCTTGTAGATTCTTGCTAGTGATCATTTTCTGGCTGCTTTCTGTTAACATATTAGGGAGAGGAGCATCCAGTTTCTGCACGCGAGGGGCATGCACGTGACCTTAGACATACAGCCTTTGAAAAGTAGTAATCGCGTGGGCTCAGCAATAAGGTATGATATTCGGGGGTTCTACAAGACTAACATTAGTAAACAACGTATGAGGTATGACAGACATTTAGTGCAAGGCCGTTAACACTATCACATTGAGTTCTACCCTTACATAAGATGTAGGGCGTGAGTAAATAAGACAGTTATACTTACATAGGAGTGGATGGAGGAAAACGTGGCAAAACGTGAAATCGTTGACCACTGATCTCAGCCACGTATGGAGATATATTTTCTATTTCTATTATATTTCTATTTTCTTCAGCTGACCATAGTTTTATCACATTCCCTACCTTCCGGACATTTATTTGTGCTTTTATGAAGTGTGTTGCTTGAACTGCTGCACTCCTGCCTAAAGCCCCATTTTCAAAATTCAATTAAGCTATTGTGTAAAAAAAAGTTGGACACCTAAATCAGACTCAGTGAGAGCGAGAAGTCACTTCGAGTACTTAGGCGATATCTTCATTTGCGATTGTAAGACCTTGGTGTTCAGTGATGTTAATATGGATTTCCCAGAAATAGCTCCTACAAGTTTGGCCTTTAAACGATGATCAGATTGTTACATTGCTTGAAGCCAAGCCAGACTAATAGAGCTTACATGGAATGCGTGCCACTTTTACAGGCACGATCAGACATCGTGTAAATTACAGTCGTGAAATGTCAATAAGTTAGCAATTCCCAAGATAGCTCACAATAATTCCAAACTAATTTGAACCAATAGGTCGATAATGTCTTTTTATGGTTGTTGAATATTTTATCTACCCAAAATGAACCCATTATGTACCGAAATAACGCTGGTCGTTCTTGAAAAGAGAACTGAATGCCTAACTAATGCGACGAAACCCTTATAATAAGATTTGAAGCTGAAATAATGCCTTAAGGGCTGAAATAAAGGTGAAAAATTGACGCTATGTTCTGAACCAAGTGTTTTTGTTCTGAAGGTATGCTAGTTAGTGCTTAATCTGAGCTGACAGGGCTGAAACAACGCTGATTAGCAAACTTAGCAGGTTCTGATCTACTTCTGAGAATGCCTAGAAAAAGCACAGGGCGCTAAATTAGTGTCAATCATTTTGGAAAACTAGCACTGAGTTCTAGCTTTTGCAATCAGTCAAACCATTTCAGAACAGTTTCAGAATTTACTTGCCATAGAATGTTAGAGTCAGTTCAGAATTAGCGAAATTTAATTCGGCATTATGATAAGCTTGGTTTTTTCAATAGTTTAAATAAATGGATTGTAATACAGTCAGAACAAGTCCGTAGAAATGCTAAACTGTAAACTCTTTACCAAGGTAGCCATCAAGGTTGAGTGCTAACCCAAACTTCGTTTCTTGCTGATGGTTACGGTCAACCAGTGAACGGCCTATATTTGAGTAAGTGCTATGTTTGCACATGATTAGAAGCTATTTTAGGAAGAGGATGACGACCTGAGAAACTTCAAAATGGTATAAAACACAATTGAGTATAATGTATCATTGAAAGTACATTTACAAAAAAGAGCCGTAGTGTCCTTGGAGTGCTAACTATATTGGTCGTGCTATGGAAATTTAGACCTTTTTGATGGAGATGCAGCCTTCCCCAAACACTGGTGTTGTTGTTGTGTTTTTTCCAGCAGCACAACCAGACCTCAAGGGAGTGAAGAACATGAATGAAAAGAGTAAGTTGTAGTCCCATTAAAGGCCTAGACAGTTAAGATATAACACAGAGTGTAATAGTAATTGGATAAAAAATTATTGCTAAGTATATATGTGACAGTTTAGCCAGGAGTGGCTTAAAAGACTTGAGAAATTAGGACTTGTGGGACACGCTGACCTGTAGGGTGTCTCATGAATCTGTGTAGGGCCCACGTGGTGGCATCTCGACAAGAATCTCAGCAGATTTGTAGGTGTTGGGGAAGAAACACTTTTTATTTTGACCTAAAAAATTATTATTGTCTTCTTGAGTCAAGGATCTAAATTCATGTTTAATTCTCGAGCTGTCACAAACGCATTTTGCCATTTATATTTGTGGCCTCAACCATATATGCTGATTGGCATGCGCCACCCTACCTCATCTTTTGATGTTGAGCTCGGATTTTTTCGAAGAACTGTAGTTATAGTATCGAACTGCTTTGAGCCCATCCCTACCATACTGCACACCGCACATTAGTAGCTTTCGTGAAAAGTGCTACCCATTTGGTCACCAGGCACATCGATGCATGAGGGGATTCTTTGCAGCATCACCTTTATGCATGCATACATGTGCACAAACAGATCATTACCAACTACTGGGAAATTAAGATTTTCTTAAATATTTATTAAGTATAGAAGTAGTTAGTATCACAGCAAACTAGGTTACAGTCTATTTAGCAGAGTGAAATGAGTAGTTGAACAACTAGTGGTAAAGTGAAACGAAGCTCTACAGAAATCATTGAGACGCCACAAACAGGAGGATTTTAGGTGCACCCTATAATTTTCACATGAAACACATTCTCAAGCATCCTCCTGCACCATAACTGCCTTCAGGCCTAGAGGCAGCTTTTGACGACTATTCTTAACAAAATCAATACAGTTCAAGCCAAATAGAAACCAGAATCACGTCAAATGCAGCTACCTAGATCAAACGAAACAGATCAGCCAAACTGAAATCAACTAGACCGAGCAAATGTCCTCAAGGTAAAGGTGGAGGCGCCACTTCAAACAGGGGATATGCTTTATCAACGCCCAAGTTATGTGGAATAATTCTGAGGAAGACAGCTGGATAGCAGAACTGGTTATGTTTAATTTTCATGATCGCTTTTTATATGGTATGTGTTATATATTGCAAAGTGACTCATCAACTTATATTATATAGAAAAATACGAAATGTCTTAACATTAGACATTTTAGAAGTGGATTTGAAAGTAGTTAGCTGTTGACTGTAGGAAGTCATTTCCACACAATATAGCAGTGTATTGTAGCAATTATATACACATGTGTAAAATAATAAAATACACGGTTGCTATTACGGTTATTTTTAGAAACAGTTACACTGACCCCATTTTCTGAAGATTATAGGTAGGAGAAAATCAAAGAAATGGTTGAACATTCGCCGCATAAGTAATAGAATTGAAATAAATGTAACTGACAAGGCTAACTGAACTGTCTTCGGTTAACCATGCTCCCGAAAATTATGATATTTAAGTTTAACTCGAGTGGACATGTTAATGTGTTTTTCTGGACTCCGTTTGAGCCCACTGGTCTCTTCGTGAGAACTAATTTCAGATGCCAGTTGGTTCCGATGGGCGCAATATTTAATCGTGAAAACATTGCCCTAATGTTTTTCCTGTGGGTAGCAACCTTAAGGAGGCAGCCTTCGCTGAGCAACTCATATGATTTAATTTTTGTTCGCGCGAGGTTGCAGGTTTTGTATGAATTGTTTCTTAATAAATTCGAAGAGCAGAAATAACTTGCACTTCACACTCCTTAACCTTACTTTTCCTAGTATGATTCCTGTACACCTGTCAGGATATTATATTCATTGGCCTAACCTTGCTTTGCTTTTCGTGAGGAGCTTCTTGATATTTTCAAATTTATTTCGGTCCTCTGACCTTAGGACACTATATAGGCTGGCACACTATTGAAGCTTCAGGTGAATACCTGTCTTATATATAGCTAATCTTGCTTTTTGAGTGTAAAACTTAGACAGCACGAATTGAGTAAACCGTTTGCAGCCAGATACTACCTTGTTTTCATCATCGGAAAAGTTTAAATCTGAGTATGTTGTGCCCAAGATCTGTGACTGTGTTCAGGTTTTACGGGATGTACATGTATGGACACATGCTTGGTGACCAGCACCTAAAGTAGGCTATACTTCAATCTTCGGCCACTATTTTTTCGCTCCAGCCTCCTAGAGTGCTTGAGTCTTGTTGGATTTATTTTTCAGCCATCATGTAGTCGTGCCTGAAATCATGCACTATCTTGAGATCATCAGAGAAGAGCTATGGCTTGTCATACTTGATCACTGAGACTATGTCATGTATAAATAAAAGGAATAGAAAAGGGTCGGAAACGTTTACTTGTTTTATCCCGCTGGTCTTTGGCTTAGGTGCAGATAAGTGGTAGCTGATTTTGAACAACTGTCCCCTTTCTGTGAGAAGAGAACTTACCTACTTGAGAAGCTTTCCAGCTATTCCGTAGGACTGGAGTTTCACTCTGATATCTGTAGCTTTTCAAAGGCTTTTCTAACGTCGAAAAATAATACTGACATGGAGTGCGCACTATCTGTGAATTTCGTATTATGGCCAAAATAATCTAAGTGGCAAGTAATGAGGGATCTTCTAAATAAGAAGCCATATTTGAGTGGGAGCAGTAGGTCATTAGGAAGCAAATAAATCGTAAATTAAACGGCCCCTTGGATGCCACTCTCTAATCTTTCCTTCATTAAAATACGTGCCTGAGAGGTTATCACAAACCTTTCTGAAAGAGTCAAGCAAGTTGATTCTGAGATTCTGTCTTTCTTATAGAGACGTCAACGTCTGAATCCTATCAATGTAGTTAATGGTATCCACCCCTTCGTGTAACACTTTCAGGGAAACGCTGGATTTTTTAGGGGTTATATAATGCAGAAGTTATGACAGGCCACTAAAACTGTCCTATTTTCCTAAGTGTCGAGCACTAGGTTCATGCATTGAAAATTGAATCCACACAATCTGAGTAACTTTTGAGTGCGCAAAATACAAATGGTGTGTTACGTGAGTTTATTCAGTGTGGTGTTATGATATTCCGTACACAACCGGTTTAAAGCTGGACAAATCCTCATGTATATAAAACTCTTATCCAATAATTAAAAGTTATGCCTGGCCACTCTGTTAGCATAGAATAATTCCTGTTTTTTCATAGTCATGAGATAGCACATTTATCACATTATTTATTGGGCTGCATGCACCTCATTAATATAAGGCATTATAACGCTTTATACCCCAATGGATGTTGGGTGTGCACTAGAGTTTTGCTATATCTTTTGTAACAGGAGTTTAATCTGTGTGTTATAGAAAATACCGGTTATCAACTTCGATGCAAATGGATACTGAAACATCCTCTAGTTACGCAACAGTTATCATGTGATTGAGGTCAGTAACTTTGTGGCTTTCTAATAGATCACTTCGTTCTGTACCTACAATTTTATTCGTCATCTACGAAAAGAGGTTTTCCGCAGTTAAAAATTGATGCCATATGGCATTAACTTGTATAAGTCGAAAGTAGAATAGGGACTAGAAAACACACTTAACTTTGAACCTGAAAACTTATTCGGCTGGAATTTAAAGCATTATACTGTTGATTTGCACGAGAAATGGGTTCGAAGTCGGGTTAATGTTAGCATTAGAGTGGTGTGTCAAGTTAGTTTTCGGAATTGAATTATGGATCATCAGGGTTAATTTCGGTCTACAATTATGAATCCCTATTTCTTAACTTCGCTGAAAATTATCTACCATAACAAATGCTACCATCTGCTTTGTTGAACTTCTCAAGACAGAAACTACAAAGATTGAGGCAGGCTGCTTGTCAAACTCCGTATTGCTGAAAACTAGTGTCCGATCATAGTTGTAGAACTTAATGAAACAGTGGATAATTGTAATCAGAATGGCAGTACAGGAGATAAAAATTCAACCTGAGAGACATCGTTAAAGTGACTAATTTCGGGCACTCAGCTCATTATTCGCTTTAGTTGAGCAACGTGAATGTTGTGCATGGCATTCGATATCCAATTATCTCACTTAGTTGGAACTAATTTAGGCGGAATACATTTTTAATGGATTAGGTTTCAGGCCACATATCTCATATGACCTAGTTGCTAAGACTGAATTCGGTATTATGGAACCCCATTCTGGGCCCTGTTGGCTGCAAGCTGAGTGCTAAAGTTAGTGAGTCACATCTCAACTGTTCAGTCATCACCTTTCTCTGTATTAATAATAAAATTGTTACCTGACCGCCAATATAATCTTTTGCTATTACTAATATGTGTAGTTGTATGGCTGATTATGTCATGTGTCTAAAGCCCGCTTTACCTATCGACGTTTAGTCAACCGGATAGTATTGCCAGCCTTCATCCTATTGGTGTGGCTGTTTGTGAAGTGCACTAATATGCACTTGCTTGTCTTGTAACATTTGAACTTGCGATGTGTAATGTGTTATCACGATTCGTGAAACGTAAGATGTTATTCAAGTGTCAAATGTGAAGCATACACTAGTTTCACTGACTTAACTTCTAGACGAGAAATACGAGCTGAGCTGTTGACTAAAGTATGCCATGTGAGTACGAACTTTTTATGACCACTAATTTGAAGTCTAGATTTTCTCAATTTCCTTTGTGAACACTTCACATAGGGCTCAAATGATTTGGAATAAGAATGGTCAGGAGATAGAGCGATGACCAAAATTAATTTTTTGTAAGTACACGTTTGCAATTAAAAGTGTTCTCTGAGCTGGTTGGTTTAGTCGCGAAGCTTTCGTCGTCCTTCCGGACAACATCTTCAGCGCCATATTTAGCACAGAGTGAAATGATTTAAATTTCTTCATGCGTGATGTAATTGCGTCTCCTGGTTACTATCTTTACATATGTATTGACCACTTTCTATTGACTAAGATTTTAAACTTTTTGGTCACCTGATTTACTTTTTATTAATTGGTATATTTCATCTATATTAACGTGTTTGTTAATCGCATTTTCGCTTGAGTACCAGGCTTCTAGGAATTCTCTGGCACTTTTCGTGTTTCCTCTGTTTAAGTTACATATGTGTTTAAGTTACATATCTTATGTGAGCTGTAGTGATAATACCTAATTGCTAAGACTGAATTAGTTAGTGTGGAAACCCATTCTGGGCCCTATTGGCTGCAAGCTGAGTGCTAAAGTTAGTGAGTCACATCTCAGCTGTTCAGATATCATTTATCTCTGTATAAATGGTAAAATTTTTACGTGACTTCCAATGTAATCTTTTGCTATTACTGATATGTGTAGTTGTATGGCTGATTATGTCATGCGTCTAAAGCCCGCTCTACCTGTCGAGGTTTAGTCAACCGGATAGTATTGTCAGCCTTCATCCTATTGGTGTGGCTATTTGTTCAGTGCACTAATATACATGTGGTTTTTGAATAAGACACCAGTATACACTTGCTTGTCTTGTAACATCTGAACTTGCGATACGTGATTCGTTATCACGATTTATGAAGAGGAAGTGAAGAGCCATTAAGTAGAGGAGTTGCATTAGTAGAAGGAAGGTAAGATAATAGAGATGAAGACAAAGGTGAGTGAGGAATAGAGAGGTTTCGTGTGCTCTTCGGGTTGTGAGGGCGATTGTTACTTCCCGGCTGCCCACACCGTGGAAGTTGGTTGTGTGACCGCAGAGCCCAGGGGACAACTGCTTGAGGCCGGTCACACACGGCCTGTTTTTGTTTGTTGTTTTTTATTTGGTGTGTCTCAGTAGCGTATTTATCACTTCTGCCCTGTGACACGGCAGCAGAAAGCGCGGTCGTTGTTAATCCGGGCCCCGACCGATCCGGCATGAAATTTTGTGATTTATTTGAAGTCATAGGATTGGGTTGGGTAACTGCTTTTAGTCTAACCGCTATCCGAACAACCTTCCTGGCATGGTAGGACCTGCAGGAACATAAGTTCCAGCCAGTATAGCTTGTTGGATCATTGCGGTGTTCAAGCCCGACCACCACGTCAAGGTAGCAGCTTTCGGCCGGGTTGATTTATGAAACTTAGGATGATATTCCAGTGTCAAAAGTGAAGCATATACAAGTCTCACTGACTTAACTTCTAGATGAGAAATACGAGCTGAGCCGTTGATTAAGGTATGCCATATGAGTACGAAGTTTTTTATGACAACTAATTTAAAGTTTAGATTTTCTCAATTTCCTTTATGAACACTTCACATAGGGTTTAAACGATTTGGAATAAGAATGGTTAGGATATAGAGTGATGACCACATTTAATTTTGTTGTGAGTACACATTGTTCTTTCTGTTTCATGTGTTAAGATTCCTTTTACTCTAGCTCGCGATCATCTAAAGAATTTTATACGTTGTTGTAAGTCCGTGATCGGAATCAATAGACTATGCGGTGGATGTTGATTAGTGCGACTCAGTAAAAAGTGTAACACACAACTTTTTGTTTTATTTTATTGTTTCTTCTGTTATGCTTCACCCGTACCTTGTTAATTAATAACGTAGTGCTTTTTATTTCCTAAAGACTTCAGTAATTATATTTATAGCTCGACCAAGTAATTGAAAATGTTTTTCCGAAATATATTCATTTCAGATTGAGTTTTAAAAATGTCATCGAAACCGATTTGTGACCGTGTTAACACATATGCTAACAGAACTATTGGTATACCGGGATATGAAGGAATACCGCACAATTTACTGATCAATGTTGTTGGTTGGGTGGTATGTCGCGATTAAAATCCAATATGCGCATAGGTTTTAATGTTTGGATTTTCATTGCTAAGGAAACTTGCATGGGACTATGGACGTATGGCTATGGTTCAACCGAAGAAAAATAGGTACGTCCAAAGTGTATGGTTTCATTATTTTCTTTATCATTAAGCATAATTTACCTAAACAAAACTCTTAGTAATTAGTAGTGCACGCAGTTATTAAAAGGCGAGAATTCAGGATAAAAGTTGTTTTGAAATTACACTGTAGTAGTGGTGGTGTTTCTAGTGTCTCGCTGAATGAATTTAACAGTAAACACTATCCTGACTGTTTTCTGCATTCGCTTTTTTTTTCCTTCACGTTCCCCAGTGGAACATAGGGCTTCAAGCTAGAAGCTTGAAGTTTCTGTAGCAGTGTTTATTTTTACAGGATGGGGTTGCTAGCCTCATGTCCAATCTTTTCTCCTCATCAGCTTTATTACTGGCATAGCGAGGTAAAGGAGTGCGCTGGCCGGGGATCGAACCACGGACCATGTGCATGGTCGTCGAGCGTCCTAACCGCTATGCCACCGACGCACTGCATTCGCTTATTTCACATAAAACCAAATGACTAACACCATATGACTATCATATTTATCTTGCTAGGAAGCTGAAGACCTTTCTTCTTATTTACCTGAGATGTTATGGATAATTAGATTTCTGTAACTGCTATGAAGGCAGATTAAAGTTAAAAACAAGAATTCATGTGTTCACCTTTATGTACTTGAGGATAAATCACAATTTGTGTAGCAGGGTATATGGAAGTAGTACATGTTTGTCTGTAACAACGATATATTCTGTTAAAGTGAGGACACTAACATTATTCAGAGTCCTCTCAAATGTATGGTAATGCTACAGGACTGCTGTGCACCTGCACCTAGCTTAAGGATAGAGGGCAAGATGTTTAGGTGAATTGATCACTTCGTTTATTTTGTAAGTCTTTTTGATCCCGATTAACTGATTGCTGACGGTAGCAAAGGTTAATTTGCAACAAACCCAGTGAACTTCTTACTGAAAAAAGGTGAATACAGACATAAAAAGCCTGTTTAGCATTCGCCAAATTGCGTCATTTTTGGCGTAGATGTAATTTATGGCTACCCATTGAATTGCGTGTTTACGGTAGTTCTCTGTGTCCTGAATGGCGGTCCTCGAGATGCTAAGAATGAATGATTATAGACTATAAGTGACATGGGCGAAGATCGTTTGTATTGACGCGGACGTATGCAGTCCTTGTCATTATCCTGATTCTGATGAGCAACACTAATCTTTTTTTCTTTGTTCCCTCTAATGCACTTCCTCATCCACTTTAGGTTTCTTATTTTCTACTTTTATGTTTACTTTCCACAAGGGTGACAATTTAAATTAATGTACTTGCCTGTGACGTTATAGGTTGTCAAGTCAGTCTTTTTTTTTGAAGCGACGTTCTAGAGTTAGTTGGTGGCTCATTGTATAAATTAGCATATAAGTATTTTGTCGTCTTGGTGAGGCTTCGAGCTGAGCACGTTTGCTTCCATAAACAACCTGGCACGCCCGAGGGTGGGTAAACTCCGGTCTTCCTCCACTGGATGCTCTATTGTGGCCACACGTTAGTGGCCTCTACCAGATAAGTTCTATTCACTGCCTTCGCACGGCGCCGGGGGGCGGGAGAGGAGTTGCTGACATAAGTCAGAAGGCAAATTTGAATATCTGGCACGGGCTGGTGAACGTGCTTGTTTAACATTTAAACCGATTCAATTCAGATGACATCGAACCACAAAATAACAAGTATTCATTTTTACATGTATTACTATGGAATAAAAGTAGATGTGTGTATACACAAAATATGTTAACACATTAACGTCAAATTCTTGTGAAATGTGTATATTTAAGTGAGTTTTTTAGTAGTAATGGAATCATGTGGTCCTTAGAGGTATTTCTGAGTAGTCTCTGTAACCAGGAATTTCCCTTGTTAGCTTATCTTAACAGATGTTAAATCAAGGAATCCGGTTAGCAGTCGAATTTTTTTATATACTTTTCTGTGTGTATTTATTATTTCGACTGTTGTTACTTATAATCGAATTAAAAATATCAATAATAATGATAATAATAAAAAAATTATTATTGACAATTGAAATGTTTACATTTGCAGATGGACCACACTGTTCTACGCAGATGTACAGAGACGTGTTAGTGAAACTGGTTCAGTTGAAAGTTTAGAACAAAATATACCCATGAATGATCCTGTAAGTATTTTTCTATAGTTTGGTTTGTAAGGATTAGTTATGTTTTACGAGTTGATCACGGACTGATATCAGTTAGAGAACCATTGAAAACCAGCATTGGAGTACTGGACAGCTACTGTTTCATCCTAGTTTGGGAATCATCGGCAGTACGCACCCACTGGGATTGGAACCCAGGACCTTCCGGTTACAAGGCAAGCTGGCTCGTATACCATTCAGCCACTGGGACCCGATTCAATGGCTCATTAATTCTAACTTCTACCAATTCGTGATTTAGCGCGACCCCAACCATTGTCGTTGGTGAGACATCCATCCACATACGTGACTTCTAATTGAACCTCACTGGTCACGACTTCTCACTAGAACTCCAGGAAACTCCATCCTGTAGCAAGTCACTAGCGAGCATCAGATTAATTTTCTATAGTTTGGTTTGTAAGGATTAGTTATGTTTTACGAGTTGATCACGGACTGATATCAGTTAGAGAGCCATTGAATCGGGTCCCAGTGGCTGAATGGTATACGAGCTTGCCTTGTAACCGGAAGGTCCTGGGTTCGAATCCCAGTGGGTGCGTACTACCGATGATTCCCAAACTAGGATGAAACATCAGCTGTCCAGTACTCCAATGCTGGTTTTCAATGGTTCTCTAACTGATATCAATCCGTGATCAACTCGTAAGTATTTTTGTTTGCATTTTGTAATTCTACAACATTACCTTGTTCCGTCTTGATTCTCGTCTCATAGAAAAAAAAGTGTGTGTGCACATACACAGCGCTAATATTCATTTCTATCTGTTTTAGGGCTATTTCTCATGGATAATCAGCTATTTTAAACTGACGTAAGTTGTTTTCTCTGTTGTTTTTTTTTATATAGATAACTTTGTACTCATTTGTTGTTTATCATGCTCAATGTGTGAAACACGTGTTGACTTTCTCTTTCACAATAATAAATGCTAATATTTACAGTTACTTTTTATGACTATGCCTTTGTATTTTGTGGATTTAATTTAATCCTTTTTTGTGATAAGATAGATAGATAGATTTGACAAAAGTAATACATAATCAATCTATCCGTTGATCAATTTATCGATCGTTCGTGCAGGACGTGTAGACAGAGAAAGAGAGAGAGATGTTAGTTGCCTGAATAAAGTTCTTAAATGTCATGACTCATTGTCGGCTCCACTGGTTATGGATGATGCTTTTCACGCCTTACTCTAACAAACAACATGCTAATTTCAGCAGCATGTTTCTTTATTTAATACTTGCTCATCATTTTGTCGTGTGACGCTGTAAGGACTTTAAGTTGCATTGTTTTCATTCCATTGTCTTTGTTTGTATTACTGTACACATGATGTAGTGACGTAAGGTGTCTTGCTTTTGACTGACAAATCGTATGTTGATAATATCTGCTTATGTTATGTATATATATATATATATATGTATATATAGTGTAAAAGTCTCAAATAATGCTTTTTCAAATTAACGTATACGTATTGTCATGATGAATAACGAAACATTTGTCCTAGAATAAATTTGCACCAAGAAAACATTTTGAAGTGTTGCTTTCATTATTCATTCGCTTCATTTAACTAATCTGTCACTATAAAACACAAAATAATGGAGAGCAAAGAATATTCTTTTCGATAAATTCCTCTTCCAGGCTCTACAATTATATATATGCATATTTATATACACAGAATATTTTAAATTAGTAGTTAATAACAATATCAGCGCTTTTTAAATAATATCGATTTGTAAAGTAAGATAACAATGGAATTACCACAGTTCATTAAAGATGCTTAAATTATAATAATAATAATAAAGATATAATAGCGAATAGAATATCAACTGAAATTAGGGAAATTCCACAAAAATTCCGGATTATTCAAACCTGGATGGCCAAGGTAATGATAATGACTGAACTAACTTCTTTTGGGTGCTAAATTAGGCTTATTAATGTGGATCCCCACAGCCTCAGTAATATTTAGAAGTCGAACTCTTAAAGCGAATTTGAGATTCGTAGGTATGCAGTAAATGACCCTGAAAGCATGGTTAACGTCAATCTTGTGTTCTGTTTCCACACGATGAGACAGAATAGCGCTGCGAATAGATTTTGTTTGACCTTTGCTTAACCAACCACGCAGGGTGATGTTCGGAAATTCGACGAGAAACATGCCTAATTGTACAGCCTATGTAACTGGCTAACTCCACAGGAGCAGTTAAATTGGTATATACACATGGAAGAGACGAAATTAGGCAGTTTGTCTTTTATTCTCGAACGCAGAAGAGGATTGGTTTTAAAGATACAGCGTAATTCAGCAGCAGGGAATGCTCTTTCAACCGCATTTCTAAGTCGCTGTGTTAGTATCTCACTGGTGTTGTCTCCTAGGAACTGTCACTGTTACACTGTTAAATTCTTGTGTTTTCGGTGTATTTAAAATGTAATTCATCTGTAACTCATAACCCATGTGAACAAACTTTATATAATAATAATAATAATAATAAAACCATTACTATTATCCTCATAAATGTTAAGCATATCTCTTATGATTCTAGCATTTCACCAATACAAACTTAGCTGGGATTCTGAAGTGTCTTGTGTGTGGAGAAGTTTTCCGCAAGCTTATTGATTATTTCTCTGTCATTTACAGCAAACACATACTAGATAGTTCATCTTGACTTGCACTCTTTCACTCCACTTTCCAAGTTTCCTCCGAGCATGGCTAACTAATTTTTAAATCAAAGTGTTTATGTATTTTAGGAAACATTTTTACTTCAAAGGCATTAAGTTTAAATTTAGTGACACGTGGGGAGTCAGTCAGTGTATGATAGATGTTATGTGCTGCGGGTTGGCCACCCCTCCGCACACCTCTTGAAATGCTCCCATATGACCGGGCGTCTTACATAGCCTCTCCTGAGGAAGTCCTACTCACTGCCTTCACGTGGCGGAGGTGTTTTTCACCACAGTGAGAGGGCAAAAGTGGATGCCCGGCGCTCTTCACCAGGTTGACTGTCCATTGGATGACAGTCTAGGGGAGATGGCTAAACCCTGATTCCAAACCTCCAACGACTGGCATATGAAGCTCACTGGAGCTCACCGGCACACGTATGGACAAAGGGCTTGTTGGATGTCCTGGATGTCTGGCCCCATTCAAAAAGGCGTATGAACCGAACTCCGGTCACCGGCTGCCAATGGATAGTGGACTCCCTACTCCACTCCTACTGCCTTGTAGGTCACACTTGGTTGTGTAGAGGTTAGAGCTGCACTCTCAGACCAAAGGCCGAGCGATTCTGGGGACATCACTCGTACCAAATTCCCATGAAACTTCATGAACTCTCTTACAAACGACTCTCACTGTAGACCATTGGTGCCTCAGGTACATTCTGCATGTTCGTTGGCAGGACAAACTCTTCAACGAAGAAGTGCGTCGTCGTTGCTACAACATCAACCAAATTCCAGTACTGGTTCAACAACGTCGCCTTCGGTGGTTTGGCCATGTTCTGCGCCGACCAGATGACGATCTGGTCAAATCAGTTCTAAATCCCTCGCCATTACCATCTTGGCGGTGTCGCAGGGGTGGACAGCTGAAAACATGGCTTTGTACAGTCAAGGCTGATATGGAGTGCCTGGGGCTACAAACCGTCTACGGACTCCGTCTGTGGAACAAGAATTGGATAACCCTGTCGCAAAACCTTGCATCAGATCGCCGCGCCTGGGCAGCGATGATTCGAGATATTCATGAAGCCGGCTCATCCTCCCGTAGGAGATAGCCGAAGTAAAGTAAGTAAGTAATTTAGCAATCATCAGTGCGATATTAACACAACGCCTGAGAAATGCGGTAAAAAGAGCATTCGGTGCTTCTGAATTATACTGTGTCTTCAAAACCACCTCTATTTTGTGTTCGGGAGTGAAAGCTAAACTGCCTAATTTCGCCTCTCCTATGTGTATCTACCAATTTGACTGCGCCTGTGGAGCCGTATAATTAGGCGTGTTTATCATCGAATTTCCAAACATCATACTGCATGGTTAAGTGAGGGACAAACAAAATCCATTGATAGCCCTGTTCTATCTCATCTTGTGGATACAGAACACAAGATTGATGTTAACTAGGCTTTCAATGTCATCTACCGCATACCAACTAATGTTAGCTTTACCTTAAGAGTTCGTCTACTACATACTGCTGGGGCTGCTGGGGGATCTATATTAAGAAACCTAACTTATGTATCCAAAAGAAGAAACTGGTTCAGACACTGTTCTTACCTTGGCATCCTGGGTTCTAATGATCCTCAGTATTTTGTAGAAATTTCCTTAATTTATTTTGATATTCTATTTGCTGTTACGTATGCTTATTATAACTTAAGCGTCTTTCGTGAACTGTAATTCCATTGATCTTACTTAACAAATCGATAGTATTTAAGAACACCAAAATTGTTAATGACGAATATCCTAGAATATTCTATGTATACAAACATATATATATATATATATATATATACATAAAAAATTGTAGAGCCAGAAGAAGAAATTGTCGAAAAGGATATTTTCAAGTATTAGTTTTGTAGGGATTTTGTATGATTGGCTGGTTTATTTCATCATGAGCTGACATCAGTTAGCGAACCGTTGGAAAACTACCAGCTGGGAGTACTGGACATCTGTTTCGCTCCAGTTTGGAACTCCTCAGAAGTACGCACCCATGGGGGTTCGAAGTCACGACCTTCTGGTTACAAGGCGAGCTGGCTCGTAGACCATTAAGCCATTGAGACTCGATCCAGTGGCTCATGGAAACGTGAATGATACTCTCTCAGGTGATGTACAGATGAATTATTAGATGACTTGGAATTAGAATCAATGAATGTCTTGCATCTGAGTCAGTCAGTTGGTACAGCTGATAAGGTAATTACCAGAGTCAAGAGATTAGAATAAATATGTGCATGGTTGGTGCACACTTTTAAACAATCTTTTATGTCCAGTTAACAAACTGTGTCATGTATTATTATTATTGTTTCCTTCAATTCCTAGAGGAACATAGGGCTTCAGCTGTTCGTCTCCATTGCGTTCAGTTCTCTGCTAGAGTCTTCACCTGGCTCCAAGTCTGTCCAAACCCTTTCATCTCCTCTTCACATGACCTCCTCCAAGTCACCCTTGCACTGACGATTAACTCGCCGCTTCCCATTCAGTCGGGTTCCACTCGAGCAATGGCTTGTCTAGTGATGTCACTTGATAGTTTGTTTCCTCAGAGTATGGCCAGCCAATCCATCTCCATTTCTTCCTGCGTATTTTTTTCACAATCGGTTCCTGCTGAGTTGGTTCGCTCATAGCCAGAGATCTCTGTTGCTGATGTTTTCTGGCTGGCTATCTGATCTTGAGCTAAGTATTGAGCGAAGACAACTGTTAATGAAGGTCTGTAGCTTGTTTGAAATGCTCTTTATGACACGCAGTGCAAGTCTCTGATCCATCCGTATAGTGAGTAGCACTGACTGACTTCACATTGGAGTTCAAAATCCGGATGTTATCTTCGTTTTGATGCTGAGTGCTGTTGACCTCCACACATACTTGAGAGAAATGAAAGCTTGTCTTGCCTTTCCGATCCTCGCTTTGATATCCTCGTCAGTTCCGTCAGCCTGTAGTTGAAACGATGCTTCCCAGGTAGGTGAGTGAAGTAGGTTGTTTCTTTCAGGTTCCTCCCATTTATGCTGATCGTTGTCCGTTGTTGTTGTTCTTGCCCAGGAATCTTCATCACCTCTGTTTTCTCTATGTTCACCTGAAGTCCTATCCAAATAATTATATTTCATTATAGTTTGAGATTATGTCATGCGTATTAACTTTATTTCATTTTTCATACAATATGTAGTAATTCATGAATAATCCCCATCCACCCATTAAATAAAACAAAACACTTAGTTCAGTGAAGAGTCTCATTCTGTACAATCGAATTTATATACAATTTCTTCATGACGTGGGGGGGGGGGTAGTAATCAAAAGTGATAAGTTGTCACAAATATGATTGTTAATATTAGTCAATGCATAAAAGAAGTTGAATAAGTGCAATAGAGTTACGTAATAATAATAATAATGAATAATTTAATGAGTGAGTTGTGATCATGATGCGTATAGAAACGAAGGAAAATATGGAGTTACGTAAGAGTTCTAAACAAATAATAGAGTTACAAGGAGTTAGAAGTAAAAAACAAGCAAACAAAAATCAAGTCAGTAGAAATCAACAAAGTTGTTACCATGACAGTAGGAGTGGTTGAATTATTTTTTTTTTCTATGCTTAGGTCCGATTTCTCTAACTGAATGATTAAGGCTTCAGCGCTGCAAAGGAGGCGAAAGCGTATCACCTTTGGTAGGTTGTTCTTCATTTTATAGATTACTCTGAAGGAGGTGTTCGCTGAGATGGAATGGTCAGCGTTGACAAGGTGCCATTACTGCCTTTCCACAGCCATGCCGGGTAGTGTTTTTGAAAGCTTTTAGACAGGATACACGTCGAACGACCAGTGTACCTGACACCACAGCAACAGGTGAACCGATATATTCACACAGGCTTTAGTAGACCAGAGCACGACGGGGGAATCACTACTGTTAGTGTTGCTGAGAAGAATATTTTGCTCAGAGATGTTGAAATTCTTTTCTTAAGCATATCTCAGGTTAAGTCTGCTTTGAGATCCAGGTCCATGTAAGGTTTCTTTTTTTAGAACAGGCAATGTTTTGCTCTTCTGAACTTTTGTTTTGATACTCCTGTGTATGAATCTTGGTGGGTATCCATATTGAATGAAGGTTCCTTTCAGAAGATCCAGTCATTACGTAACTCTAATACGCTTATTCAACTTCTTTTATGCATTGACAGCGTCGGTGGTATAGCGGTTAAGACGCTCGCCGACCATGCACATGGTTCGGGGTTCGATCCCCGGCCGACGCACTCCTTTACCTCGTTGAGCCAGAAATAATAGTGGTGAAGAGGAAAGATTGGGCATGAGGCTAGCAACCCCATCCTGTAAAATAAACACTCCTACAGAAACTTCAAGCCATTAGCTTGAAGCCCTATGTTCCACTGGGGAACGTGAAGGAAAAAAAAAATTATGCATTGACTAGCAGTAACAATCATGTTTGTGACAACTCATCACTTTTGATTACTACCTCCTCCCCGTCATGAAGAAATTGTATATAAATTCGATTGTACAGCTAAAGAGCAAAATGAATTTGCCATGAAAGAGACTCTTCACTGAACTGAGTGTTTTGTTTGCTTTAATATCTAATAAGTCTAATAAATTCCGCAAAATGTCGATGTTTTCATTTCTCTCTAGCCTAGTATATGTGTCACACGCGTGCACTGTCTTATTCACTACATAAACAATAATCAGGAATAAGTGTTATTATTGTGTAGGTGTTTTTTTTGTTGTATTAGTAGTGGTTTGATTATATATAACTGTAGCCAGTAAAGATATTTATTTCTATCATTTTGAGTCGCTGTTTTTTTTCATCAATGTAGGCTGTTATCTTTCAACGACTAGATTATCTACTTAGTTTTTCTCCTCTAGCTCAAAGCTGTTCTCAGTTACCCAGATGCATTCACACTCCTTTCGGCCTTCCTGACTTATTAGATCTTTATTCTTCTTCTTCATGTGATTATTCTTTCCACCGCCTATTTCCTTGGTGATTTTATGAACCATGGCAAGCTGGACTGTTACACTTCTGTCATATTTGAAATTTGGACAATCAGTCATATAACAGGCATTTCCTGTCGCGTAGTGAGTGATTCCATCGACATGCATCATAAACTTGTACTCAACAGTTTATTCAGTAGTACATGTTGGCCGGTGATTATCGTGAGTTCACTATTTGCACATTTCTTAGAGTAGAAATTAATTAAGCAGTTTAGTTTTTCTTCCACACATAATCTTCTTCATGTCACGCTTGGACGCCCAACCTATCACTTCCCCTTTGGGTCCCACTCAAGGGCGTTTGATATCACACAAATGTCTTCATTTCTTCCTGCATATATACTGAGTAATAAGCTCTTGTCTTTTGTGATATGCGTAAAATTGCGATCGTACAGTCTGTAACTAGTGGAATTGTCGACAGAGATATATTCGCTAGACTTTGTCTTTATTGTATAATGTATTTTTTAGGTTTTGTATCTAAAATTACCCACTTTTTAAAATAACAGACAAGCTGTTTAGCTGTTTATTTTGAAATGTTTAGGCGTAGTTCCTAGTATTTACTGATGATACGCGCATTGATAATGAAGATGAGGCATTGAGAGTAGAGGTCGTATGTGCGTACTCACCATTGTTATAGAACTCATTTACCCAGGACAGGTTTCTCATGTACCAGACTCTGAGCCACACTTATTACGTGACACGTGACGTTTGATGATACTGTCAAGTTGTTGACGCGCTGCACTAGGTGTAGCAGGGATATGCAAACTTGAGACCCATTGGTTAAAAGTCGAATGCTCAAGCGAATGAGTCACTTCTCCGCGTACTTATCATTGTATCATGCTGGTTCAAGTTGTGACACCGTAATTCTGCACATGAAGTATTTATTATTACGATTATTATTTTATTTTATTCAAACACAAACATCGTGGGCACGCAAAATCGGGTCATTTGTGCAAGGGCTGAGATACTGCCCGGACGCCTTTGAGACCTAAGCAGGTGGTTGTCTTAAGTGACCACCTCCCGTAAGCCTTTGACTTGATATCAGATCCACAAGGCAGCACAGCAGCATCACGAGTTGTGTTCCCTTGGTTCCTGGTGACCCGAACAGGTTCATATACCAATCGATCCGTTTGGATTCTGGAGGCAAGGTTTTCCAGTCCCTTCGCCTCCTAGGTAGATGCAGACTTCCGGACTGGGGCCCTCGGGACTCTAAGAATCAATGGCTGGAGACAATAGGTGACGTGGCTCAAAATCGTTGTCAATGGCTTACGCAGATGTATTCAGTCTCTGTAATCTTCAGTCTCATATTCCTTTCTACTATTACTCATTCTGTTTCACTCTTATACTTGTCAAAACTCTATTGATTCTCTTCACTCATTTTCTTGTCTACCTTTGTGTTCTATTTTGAAAGTGGCAACTTGAACTGCTGCACTTCGGTGCGAAGTTCTATGTTGAATCCAGGCAGCAGGTAGACTAGCACCTCCACCAGTCCTGTTGTAAACATCACACGTGTTTGAGTTCATCCTTCCACTTTTGTGAAGAACACCCTGACACTGTGTGAAGGCAGTGAATATGAAATTGCCTGGCAGAGGTAGGCTGTGAACGTGTGACCACGTGGGAGCATCTTGGCTAGGAAGACTGAACTCTACCAACCCTCAACCCTATCAATTCGTTTATGTGAGCTACATGTGAATTAGCAGGTAAGACGAAATAAAGACAAAGAGATGAGAATCGTGCTGTGTCACATGGGAAGGATAAATCTAGTAAAGAAATAATACGTTTGAATACATCTTCATTGAAATAGATTTCCAGCTATGTGTCTGATGATTTTTAATCATAGTTTCTTCCAGTCTGACAACATATTCAGTTGAAATTAATCGACAATAATCTCATTCTTCATTTTTATGCATTTTTATCTTATGTGAGAAGTGGTCATACAGACGTAGACTAATATTTGTTTACCTTTCAACTGTATATCGTGTGATTTTAGCATGAAAAATGTTTATTATCTTACTAAAAATATTAGAATGACTAATGTTTACAGGAATTTATAAGTTTGTGCGTGTCTGTGTGTTCGGTCAGGCTAATATTTATAGATATGTAGGCATAGAGAGCTATGTTACGATATTTAATTCAGATGGTTATTCATAATTGTGTGTGTGTGGAAGCCTAAACTGTATGTTACTTCAAGAATTGGATAACAGAAATCTAACCTAAATAATGTAATACAAAGTAGTATTGAAAACGAAGACTTGTTAAAACAAGGAATATGTTGAGACTGGTATCTCCACATAGCCAAATTATGTATACCTTATCTTCAACGCACCATTTGCACAGATTTTCGTGTTCTGGTACTTCTGGACTTCAAGTTGTGTTTCTTTTTGTTCCTTTCACTTCTTCAATGCATCTCCACAAGACTGTATCATTTTTTCCTTCTCTGAAATCAAATGTATCTCCCTGCTATTTGATATTTTTTATGCCAATGAACGTCTTTTTATATACTACTGATAAATCTTATCAGTAGCACTCGCCACAGTTTTAGCTGTCATAGCGATGTACTCAAAGTTCTTCAACCACTGAGTTGTGTTGTAAGGGGTTGATGAAATTCCGTTAATGTTTTAAAACCGTAGAATCAATGCTTTTATTATTACTCTTATTGATTTTTTGCATTCCGAGTGGAACATAGGGTTGGTTTCAGCGGCTCATCTTCATTCCACTCTATTCTTTGCTATCACTTTCAGCTGGCTTCACAACTGCCCACTAGCTTCCATTTCCTCCTCACATGATCTGACTGATATCACTCTTGAAAGCCCAACTCGTCGCTTCGCATTCGGATTCCACTCGACAGCCTAGGATGTGGTTCTACCTGATGGTCTCATTAGAGTATTTGCTCACCATAGGTTTTTTGGGAACTAGATTCTTGGCTGGTTCATTGTCAAAGTTCCTTCCTGGCTGACCACCTGGACTTTACTATCAAGCCGGCTATGGCAACTGTCAATGAAAGTCTGTGGTCTGTTGCAGATAACTGTTGGTAACGCGCCCATTAATTCTGTGAATCATTATAAAAGCGCTGACTTGTCATTAGTGTTAAATAAAATTCGTATGTTGTTTTCTTGTGCTAAGTACTGTGGATCTCTACACTGATTTCAGAGTAGAGAACACCTGAGTAACTTTCATGATGCGCTTGCTTTAAATCTTCATCCTCATTTAGTAAAATAAGGACTAAAAGGTGTAAGATTGATATAATTTTACCTTGCTAAGTTTTAGCCACAGTTTACTTACATTCAGCCAGTTACAGGTTCTATTTCCAATCGATTGTGCAAATGTGTAGGACGCAACCTGGCGTTATTAATTCTCATGGGACATCCAGCTTACTGTCTAATGTGTGTGTGTCTGTTTAGAGGAACTTCGACCTTCAATCGTAGCTAATTAGTTTTTCATTTTCTTAGTGTTGGTGTGTAGGGATTTGATTGGCTGCACGTTTGATCGTGGGCTGAGATCAATCAGAGAACCAATGAAAGACCAGGGAGTACTAGACAGCTGTTTCGTCCTAGCTTGGGACTATCAAGCAATACGCATCTACAGGGTATCAATTCCAGAACCTTGTGGCTGAAAGGCGAGCTCATAGAGCATTCAGTCATTGGGAGCTGCTGGTCCAGTGGCCCATAAATCCCATTTTCTATCAATCCACGATATATGTAATAACTGTCATCTTGGTGTACTCCTCTGGTTACGACATTTTTTGTCGTTTTAGTTAGTTATTTGGAACTGACTTTTTCATATGGCCGTGACAGGCTATAAGCCACTCTTGTTATGTAAAGATTGGCTGTTATTATTTATTATTATTATTATTGTTTCCTTTAATTCCTAGAGGAACATAGGGCTTCAGCCATGCGTCTCGATTGCGTTCGTTTCCCTGCTAGAGTCATCACCTGGCACCATGTCTGCCCACACGTTTTCATCTCCTCTTCACATGACCTCCTCCAAGTCACCCTTGCACTGACGATTAACTCGCCGCTTCCCATTCAGTCGGGTTCCACTCGAGCAATGGCTTGTCTAGTGATGTCACTTGATGGTTTGTTTCCTCAGAGTATGGTCAGCCAATCCATCTCCATTTGTTCATGCCTATTTGTTTCACAATGGGTTCCTGCTGAGTTGGTTCGCTCATTGCCAGAGATCTCTGTTGCTGATCTTTTCTGGCTGGCCATCTGATCTTGACTAGTTAGTATTGAGCGAAGACAACTGTTAATGAAGGTGTGTAGTTTGTTTGAGATGCTCTTTATGACGCGCAGTGCCAATCTCTGATCCGTATAGTAGCACTGACTGACTTCACATTGGAGTTGAAAATCTGGATCTTATTTTTCGTGTTGAGTGCTGTTGACCTCCATACAGACTTGAAAGTAGTGAAAGCTTGTCTTGCTTTCTCGATCCTCGCTGCTTTGATATCCACGTCAGTTCTGTCGGCCTGTAGATGAAACGATGCTTCCCACGTTGGTAGGTAAAGAGGTTGTTTCTTTCAGGTTCCTCCCATTTATGCTGATTGTTGTCTTTTGTTGTTGTTCTTGTCCAGGAATCTTCATCACATTTGTTTTCTCTATGTTCACCTGAAGTCCTATCCAAATAATTATATTTCATTATGGTTTGAGATTATGTCATGCATAATAACTTTATTTCACTTTTCATACAGTATGTAGTAATTCATGAATAATCCCCATCCACCCATTAAATAAAACAAAACACTTAGTTCAGTGAAGAGTCTCATTCTGTACAATCGAATTTATATACAATTTCTTCATGAAGGGGGGGGGGGGGCTAGTAATCAAAAGTGATAAGTTGTCACAAACATGATTGTTAATATTAGTCAATGCATAAAAGAAGTTGAATAAGTGTATTAGAGTTACGTAATAATAGTAATGAATAATTTAATAAGTGAGTTGTGATCATGATGCGTATAGAAACGAAGGAAAATATGGGGTTACGTAAGAGTTCTAGAGAAATAATAGAGTTACAAGGAGTTGAAAAAAAACAAGCAAACAAAAATCAAGTCAGTAGAAATCAACAAAGTTGTTACCATGACAATAGGAGTGGTTGAATAATTTTCTTTCCTATGCTTAGGTCTGATTTCTCTAACTGAATGGTTAAGGCTTCAGCAGTACAAAGGAGACGAAAGCGTATCGCCTTTGGTAGGTTGTTCTTCACTTTACTCTGACTGTTCCCAACCAACAGTGGGGTTAGACAGGGTTGCCCAATCTCTCCATTTCTTTTTAACTTTGCCATCGATGACATTCTGGAGTCAGCTCTGAAGGATGTGCGTGAAGGTGGTGTAGATCTGCTACCTGGAGATAGACTTTTCAACCTCGAGTATGCAGACGATATCGTCTTACTGTGCGATAGCATGCAGGTTGCCCAAATCGCACTTAATCAGTTGGCGATCAGTGTCTGTAAGTATGGTATGTGCTTTGCACCGTCTAAGTGCAAAGTACTGTTACAAGATCGGCAGGAGCCTGTACCTGCACTCGCTCTTGCAGGTGAACCGCTTGAAGTTGTTGTTAAGTTTGTGTATCTGGGTAGTTGTGTGAGTGCTGGCGGAGGGGTGACGGATGAGATTTCCAACCGTATAATGAAAGCTAGGTTGGCATACATCAACTTGAGCCACCTCTGGCGCCGTCGCGACGTTAGCCTGGCTGTCAAAGGTTGGGTATACAATGCTTCGGTGCGGGCTGTCTTACTCTACGTCTGTGAAACCTGGCCTCTCCGAGCTGAGGATGTACGGCGACTCTGCGTGTTCGATCATCGCTGTCTCCGCAGGATTGCTTGCGTTCGATTGCATCATCGCGTGAGTAATTCTGAGGTTCGGTGGCGTGTGTTTGAACTCAGTGAAGATCACCATTCATTGAGTGTCGTCATCTGGAAACACCGGCTCCAGTGGCTTGGACATGTGCTGCGAATGTCATCCCAGAGGCTTCCGTACATGTCTCTGTTCGCTAGCCCTGAGACGGGATGGAAAAAGCGGAGGGGTGGTCAGTCCATGACGTGGCGTCGTGGGATGAAGGATTTTTGTGCTAGATTAGCATCACGACTCCCTGGTTGGGGTCCGCGAGATAGCTCGAATCGATGGCTTGAAACGTTATGGGATATGGCCAAGAATCGTAATCAATGGCGAACGTGTTGCAATTTCTTTCTTTCTTCCCTTCCTGATGATAGTTAACGAATACTGTTTGAACTTGTTAAACATGACTGTTTTCCTTCCAGATGAAGTTCTTTATCCGTTTTCTACTTATATTTTTACTTTTAATCTACGTTGTTTTATTATTATTGTGTGGCACATTATTCTTGGTGCCATATTGTACCAAGTTTTTTCTTCTGCGTTTAAATAAATAAATAAATAACTGAAGGAGGTGTTTGCTGAAATGGAATGGTCAGCGTTGACAAGGTGCCACTACTGCTTTTCCACAGCCATGCCGGACAGTGTTCTTGAAACCTTTTAGACAGGATACACGTCGAACGGCCAGTGTACCTTGCTCCACGGCAACGGGTGAACCGATATATTCACACAGGCGTTTGTAGACCAGAAGACGACTGGGAAACACTACTGTTAGTGTTGCTGAGAAGAATGTTCTGCTGAAATTCTTTTCTTAAGCATATCTCAGGTTAAGTCTGCTTTGAGATCCAGGTCCATGTAAGGTTTCTTTTTTTTAGAACAAGCAATGTTTTGTTCTTCTGAGCTTTTGTTTTGATACTCCTGTGTATGAATCTTGGTGGGTATCCATTTTGAATGAAGGTTCCTTTCAGAAGATCCAGTCATTACGTAACTGTAATACGCTTATTCAACTTCTTTTATGCATTGACTGATAGTAACAATCATATTGGTGACACCTTATGACTTTTGATTACTACCCCTCCCCCCTCCTTCATGAAGAAATTGTATATAAATTCGATTGTACAGCTAAAGAGGGAGAATGAATTCGCCGTGAAAGAGACTCTTCACTGAACTATGCGTTTTGTTTTCTTTAATATCTAATAAGTCTAATAAATTCCGCAAAATGTCGATGTTTTCATTTTCTCTCTGGCCTAGTATATGTGTCACACGCGTGCACTGTCTTATTCATTACATAAACAATAATCAGGAATAAGTGTTATTATTGTGTAGGTGATTTTTGTTGTTGTATTAGTCAGTAGTGGTTTGATTATAAATAACTGTAGCCAGTAAAGGTATTTATTTCTATCATTTTGAGTCGCTGTTTTTTTTTCATCAATGTAGGCTGTTATCTTTCAACGACTAGATCATATATTTGGTTTTCCTCCTCTAGCTCAAAGCTGATCTCAGTTACCCAGATGCATTCACACTCCTTTCGGCCTTCCTGACTTATTAGATCTTTATTCTTCTTCTTCTTCATATGATTATTCTTTCCACAGCCTATTTCCTTGGTAATTTTATGAATCATGGCAAGCTGGATGCCCGTCCGTCAAGGATGCCCATTATCCCCATTCCTATTCAACTTCATCATGGACGTACTAATGGACTTAACCCTAACACACTTCAGAGACTCAGGGATTGACTTGCTACCAGGGAATAATCTCGTCGACTTAGAATATGCGGAAGATATAGTCCTTCTAGGCGAGGACGCTGACAAAATGCAGACACGGTCTTCTGAACATCTTGAGCAACAATCTTCGTATGTTTGGCATGCGATTCGCCCCTGTAAAATGTAAGATGATGTTACAGGATTGGACTACACCGACTCCTAGATTAGAAATAGGGAGTGAAGTGGTAGAGCATGTTGACCGCTTCACTTATTTGGGAAGTAGCATCAGCCCCAACGGGTTGATCTCCGACGAAATCTCAGTACGAACACAGAGGGCTAGTTTCGCATACGCCCGCCAGTTTACGCCGTCTCTGGCGTAGACGTGATATCCGACTATCGACCAAAGGGCGTGTGTACTGCTCAACAGTCTGCTCCGTCCTACTTTATGACTGTGAGACCTGGTCATTTGGAGCGGAAGACATGAAAAGATTATCTGTCTTCGATCATAGGAGCCTGCATTCTATCTCCCGTATGAAGTGGTATAATAGGGTGAGCAATATTGAGGTTAGGCCTCGGTCGAGTGCTAGGTAAGGGGGGGGGGGAAATCAATCGACGAGGCTGTGAAATTACATCGACTGAGATGGTTAGGACATGTGTTACGTATGCCTGGTCATCGCCTTCCTCGACGGTCAATGTTAGGTGATATAGGACCGGGCTGGAAAAGAGCTAGTGGTGGTCAGACCAAAACATGACACCAGTCAATGAAATCCACAACAGTTAGTTCAAGCCACGTAGGAAGGTGTAGACTTCCTGGTTGAGGTCCTCGGTAGGGTAAAAACCAATGGTTGGAAACAATTGGTGACATGGCTCAAAATCGTTCTCAATGACTGGCGCAGATGCATCCTCTCCTTGTGACTTATAACACCCAATGAAACTGTATTGTTCTTCGCTATTACTATCCCTTTGTCTCACACCTCTGTTTACTGTCTCTATTATGCATTTCTTCTACTTTCTTCTCTTGGTTTGTGTGTTACATGGAGTGTGGTGACTTTAACTGTTGCACTTCGGTGCAAAGTTCTATGTCGAAAACCGACCGACTGATGATGTATTTTTGAGGTTTTGTGTCTAAAATTAACCAATTTTTAAAATAATAGACAAGCTGTTTAGCTGTTTATTTTGAAATGTTTAGGCGTAGTTCCTAGTCATAATAATAACATTAATAATAATAATAATAATAATAATTTGCTTTATTCCAGAAACAGTACTAGTGGTACAGTGTGAAATTTTCAGCATTTACTGATGATACGCGCATTGATGATGAAGATGAGGCATTGAGAGTAGAAGTCGTATGTGTGTAGTCATCATTGTTTGAACTCAGTCACCCAGGACAGATTTCTCATGTATCAGACTCTGAGCCACACTTATTGCGTGACGTTTGACGTGATACTGTCAAGTTGTTGACGCGCTTCACTAGGTGTAGCAGTGATATGCAAACTTGAGACCCATTGGTTAAAAGTCGAATGCTTAAGCGAATGACTCACTTCTCCGCGTACTTATCACTGCATCATGCTGGTTCAAGTTGTGACACCTTAATTCTGCACAGGATTATTATTTTATTTTATTGGAACACAAACTTGTTACATTATGGGCACACAAAATCGGGTCATTTGTGTGAGGGCTGAGATACTGCCCGGACGTCTTTGGGACCTAAGCAGGTGGTTGTCTTAAGTGACCACCTCCCGCAAGGCTTTGACTTGATATCAGATCCACAAGGCAGCATAGCAGCATCACGAGTTGTGTTCCCTTGGTTCCTGGTGACCCGAATAGATTCATATACCAATCGATCCGTTCGGATTCTGGAGGCAAGGTTTTCCAGTCCCTTCGCCTCCTAGGTAGACTAGCACCTCCACCAGTCCTGTTGTAAACATCACATGTGTTTGAGTTCATCCTTCCACTTTTGTGAAGAACACCCTCACTGTGTGAACGCAGTGGTAGGCTATGACCGTGTGGCCACGTGAGAGCATCTTGGCTAGGAAGACCGAACACTACCAACCCTCAGTCCTATCACGTCGATTATGTGGGCTGCAGACACATGAATTAGCAGGTAAGACGAAATAAAGACAAAGAGATGAGAATCGTGCTGTGTCACATGGGAAGAATAAATCTAATGAAGAAATAATACGTTTGAATACATCTTCATTGAAATAGATTTCCAGTTATGTCTCTGATGATTTTTAGCCATAGTTTCTTCCAGTCTGACAACATATTCAGTTGAAATTAACCGACAATAATCTCATTCTTCATTTTTATGCATTCTTATCTTATGTGAGAGGTGTTCATACAGACGTAGACTAATATTTGTTTACCTTTCAACTGTATATCGTGTGATTTTAGCATGAAAAATGTTTATTATCTTACTAAAAATATTAGAATGACTAATGTCTACAGGAATTTATAAGTTTGTGCGTATCTGTGTGTTTGGTCAAGCTGATATTTATAGATATGTAGGCATAGAGAGCTGTTACGATTTTTAATTCAGATGGTTATTCATAGTTGTGTGTGTGTGTGGAAGCCTAAACTGTGTGTTACTTCAGGAATTGGATAACAGAAATCTAACTTAAATAATGTAATACAAAGTAGTATTGAAAACGAAGATTTGTTAAAACAAGGTATATGTTGAAACTGGTATCTCCATATAGCCAAATTTCGTATACCTTATCTTCAAAGCACCATTTGCACAGATTTTCGTTTTTTGGTACTTCTGGACTTCATGTTGTGTCTCTTTGTGTTCCTTTCACTTCTCCAATGCATCTCCACAATGCTGTATCATTTGCCTTCTCTGAAATCAAATGTATTTCCCTGCTATTAGATGTTTTTATGCTGATGAACGTCTCTTTATATACTACTGATAAATCTTATCAGTAGCACTCGCCACAGTTTTAGCTGTCATAGCGATGTACTCAAAGTTCTTCAACCACTGAGTTGTGTTGTAAGGGGTTGATGAAATTCCGTTAATGTTTTAAAACCGTAGAATCAATGCTTTTATTATTATTATTGGTTTTTTGCATTCCATGTGGAACATAGGGTTGGTTTCAGCGGCTCATCTTCATTCCACTCGATTCTTTGCTATCACTTTCAGCTGGCTTCACAACTGCCCACTAGCTTTCATTCCCTCCTCACATGATCTGACTGATATCACTCTTGAACGCCCAACTCGTCGCTTCGCATTCGGATTCCACTCGACAGCCTAGGATATAGTTCTACCTGATAGTCTCATTAGAGTATTTGCTCACCATAGGTTTTTTGGGAACTAGATTCTTGGCTGGTTCATGGTCAAAGTTCCTTCCTGACTGACCACCTGGACTTTACTATCAAGCTGGCTATGGCAGCTGTCAATGAAAGTCTATGGTCTGTTGCAGTTGCCGTTGGTAACGCGCCCATTAATTCTGTGAATCATTATAAAAGCGCTGACTTGTCATTAGTGTTAAATAAAATTCGTATGTTGTTTTCTTGTGCTAAGTGCTGTGGATCTCCACACCGATTTTGGAGTGCAGAACACTTGAGTAACTTCCCTGATGTGCTTGCTTTAAATCTTCATCGTCATTTAAATATAACATAGTAAAATAGGGACTAAAAGGTGTAAGATTGATATAATTTTACCTTGCTAAGTTTTAGCCACAGTTTACTTACATTCAGTCAGTTACAGGTTCTATTTCCAATCGATTATGCAAATGTGTAGGACGCAAGCTGGCGTTACTAATTCTCATGGGACATCGAGCTTACTGTCTAATGTGTGTGTTTAGATGAACTTCAACCTTCAATCATAGTTAATTAATTTTTCATTTTCTTAGTGTTGGTTTGCAGGAATATGATTGGTTACATGCTTGATCGTGGGCTGAGATCAATCAGAGAACCAATGAAAGACCAGGGAGTACTAGACAGCTGTTTCGTTCTAGCTTGGGACTATCAGGCAATAAGCATCCACCGGGTGTCAGTTCCAGAACCTTGTGAGTGTAAGGCGAGCTCATAGACCATTCAGTCACTGGGAGCTGGTCCAGTGGCCCATGAATCCCATTTTCTATCAATCAATATGCAGTAACTACCATCTTGGTTTACTCCTCTGGTTACGACTTTTGTTGTTCAAGTTAGTTATTTAGAACTGACTTTTCATATGGCCGTGGCAGGCTATAAGCCACACTTGTTATGTAAAGACTGGCAATTATTATTTATTATTATTAATGTTTCCTTCAATTCCTAGAGGAACATAGGGTTTCAGCCGTGCGTCTCCATTGCGGTCGGTTCTCTTCTAGAGTCTTCACCTGGCTCCATGTCTGCCCACACGTTTTCATCTCCTCTTCACATGACCTCCTCCGAGTCACCCTTTCGGGTTCCACTCAAGCAATGGCTTGTCTAGTGATGTCACTTGATGGTTTGTTTCCTCAGAGTATGGCCAGCCAATCCACCTCCATTTCTTCCTGCCTATTTGTTTCCTGCTGAGTTGGTTCGCTCATTGCCAGAGATCTCTGTTGCTGATCGTTTCTGGTCGGCCATCTGATCTTGAGTGGTATTGAGCGAAGACAACTGTTAATGAAGGTGTGTAGTTTGTTTGAGATGCTCTTTATGACGCGCAGTGCAAGTCTCTGATCCGTATAGTGAGTAGCACTGACTTCACACTGGAGTTGAAATACCGGATTTTATTTTTGATGCTGAGTGCTGTTGACCTCCACACAGACTTGAGAGTGGTGAAATCTTGTCTTGCTTTCCCGATCCTTGCTTTAATATCCTCATCAGTTCCGTCTTCCTGTAGTTGAAACGAGGCTCCCCAGGTAGGTAAGAGAGGTTGTTTCTTTCAGGTTCCTCCCATTTATGCTGATCGTTGTCTGTTGTTGTTCTTGCCCAGGAACCTTCATCACATCTATTTTCTCTATGTTCACCTGAAATCCTATCTCTGATGACAATGCTATGCAGTTTTTCAGGTTGAAGTAGCTGGAACAAGACTCAAACCTAAGACCAATTAACTGAAAGTTGAGTCCTTAAATCAATGAGCCTTATATTTATATAAAGAAATATGTAATGCCCTTTTTGAAGTTGGCTACTGTATTATGACTGTCAATTTCTTCTGATTTGCGTATAATTCTGTTTCATAACACCTGATTGTAAGTCTTCTTGTTTTCATTTTTTTCGTTCTACAATAGGTCTGATGATCTACAATCTAAGGCTGGAAGTGATGCTGTTCAGTACTTGAGATTTCATACCTACTTAATCATTTATACTGCAATAACTACAGTTTTATGCTTAGTGGTCATTCTCCCGGTGAATATACACGGTACACTAAAATGTAAGTATTGTAGTTTTTCTATGACTAAATTTAGTAATTTAATCGTCTTTTGTTCATATGATATGATGTGTATATCACTGTAGAGCACTCAATCTTTTTTCTATTTGGAATGCCTTATCAATCACAATAGGCTGTCTGAACGAGTTTACTGTTCAATATATTATTAATCCGTCAAATGACTTTCATGCATGCTGTGTTTTTTATTTAACTCAGCTAAACTGAGCTGAGCTAATGAACAGCTCTGTTAAAGGCAGTAAGCGACAGATAGCTAGCTATTTCATCCTACTTTGCATCAACGATATCCTAGGGGACGAGTTTTTTCGGACTGTCAGGTGTTGTGCTGAATACTACACCATTTATCCAATGAATTGGAATCCGTTAGCGTAGCGCCGCGGAGTCCACTTTGAAGTCGATCGAGTTACCGATAACTTAAGGGAAGAATATTTGTTTGCTGTGTATCAGTTGCAGACCTTTATCAACAGCTGTCTCCGTTCTATACTCAAGATCAGATAGCCGGGAAGAATCACCAACAAGAAACTATGGGAACAAACAAAACAAGAACCAATCGCTCAACAAATATGCAGGAGAAAGTGGAGATGGATTGGACACTCACTGAGGAGGCCATTCGCTGGGTGACATCGCGCGTCAGGCTATAGCTCGAGTGGAACCCGAAAGGGAAGCGGCGAGTGGGACGTCAGTGCAAGGGTGACATGGAGGAGATCGTGTGAAGAAGAGTTGAAACAGTATGGACTAACATGGATGCAAGTCAAAAGTACAGGAGAAGACAGAAGCAAGTGGAGACGTGCAGTTGAAGCCCTATGTTCCACTAGGAATCCAAGGGAACAATAATAATAATAATTATGTATCAGTTGATAACAGAAGGATAGGTTTCTTGAAATTCACCTTTGAGAATTATCATAACCGATGAAGTCGTCCAAGTTGGCTGTAAGAATAGATACTCATCACTGATTATAGTAAATGGTGATTGTGCTGTGTCGCGCGACTTTACAGAAAGTGGGAGTCAAAAATACGAAAATTCTGACCAAGCAATGGTTTGGTAGCAATGTGCTTTTCTCAAAAGCTGACAATTCCAAGCTATCGAAAGTGGAAGACCTAAAGACGTTTTTTTCCTTCACGTTCCCCGGTGGAACATAGGGCTTCAATCTAGTGGCTTGAAGTTTCTCTAGCAGTGTTTATTTTTACAGGATGGGGTTGCTAGCCTCATGCCTAACCTTTCCTCTTTACCAGCATTATTTCTGGCTTAGCGAGGTAAATGAGTGCGCTGGTCGGGGATCGAACCCCGGACCATGTGCATGGTAGGCGAGCATCCTAACCGCTATGCCACCGACGCACTCCTAACCTTAATCTATTTCTCGTGTTTTTGTGGTATAGTATGGTGAGTAATACCGATGTTAGGCATAGAGTGTTACGTAAAGAGAGTAAGTAAATCGATGAGGTTGTGAAGCAGTATCGATTCATATGTCTGAGGCACTTATTACACATGCCAAGCCACCGGCTCTTTCGACAGGCAATGCTTAAGATTAGTTTGGAAAAGAGTTAGGAGTGGTAAAATCAAAACCTGACACTAATCCATGGTGTCTTTGACTGATAATTTGAGCCAGGCACGTAGGAAGACGGATGCTGCCTGATCGGGGTCGTCGGGATGCTAAGATCCAGTGGCTACCATGAACTACTGGTGATATGACTCAAAATCGTTCTTAGTGGTACAGATACATTCCCTCTTTGGGATCAAGTCAGATCCTTTAAGTTGTTATGGTTTCTCATGTCCCTATTCTTCCTCTCTTACAATTTTGTCCATTATAGTTCTTTTGGATTATCTTTTTTTTTTCTACTCTAAACCTCTACATTTCAATGTAAGGTTCTACATTAAAACTCAGCTAAATATCTCTTGGGGTAATGGAGTAGTATTGGTGAATGTTTTTGGGAACTAGGGTAAAACAGTTATCTAATATTCCTTTGTTTCCACTGGTTATCTTACAGATTTCGATACCGATTTTATTCTCATTGGTCATAAGTAACAAACGGTATAATAACGACAATAAGTAATTTAAATTTGTCCTGTCGATTTTAGAGTAAGAAGACTTTGGTACAGTCAGGGTTGACTAACTGTTGGGAGTTTTTTTGTGTGTATGTGTTTTTACCACTGTTTGACCACAATGAAACTTAGTTTTGGATGGTTTCTATATCCTGTAAGGTAGTCATTACGTTAAAATCCTGTTGCACTGTTAATATGCTGATGTGTTTCATCTTTTACAGGGACCAGTGTTTGATTGTCAGCAGTAAAGAAGTTACTTTCACCTTAACTCTTCTGGTATATACTCTGCTGCTAATACTACCTTAGATTAGAAGCCTGAAACACTTTAGCTGAAGGTCGAGTAACTAAGCCTGTGCAGCTTTTATCTTCCTTTCTATTACCTTAGCATATTTTCACATAATACAGGTGTAGACCATGTACAGCATCTGTAAGATGGTATAAGTGAAGTAAATCGTATTTTTTGTGCGTCGGTGGCATAGTGGTTAGGACGCTCGCCGACCATGCACATGGTCCGGGGTTCGATCCCCGGCCACAGACGCACTCCTTTACCTCGCTAAGCCAGAAATAATGCTGGTGAAGAGGAAAGGTTGGGCATGAGGCTAGCAACCCCCTCCTGTAAAAATAATCACTGCTAAAGAAACTTCAAGCCACTAGCTTGAAGCTCTATGTTCCAGTGGGGAACGTGAAGGAAATAAAAAAAATCGTACTTTTATTCGGTTGAGGATGCAGTCTGAGATGAGCATTTCTCCCTTTCCCTAACCTAGTCATCCAAATGCACCCAAATGAGAGATTTTTAAGCGATGGATGTTTGTTTCGAGTCTCATTCAAAACACAGTCATTCACTAGTAGAAGTACAATGAGATGATGAGTACCAAGTGTAAGACGACAAACACATTCTGGATTCCACTGATAGTCGCCTTTAACTGTATTGTGCGAGAAGAGAGGCATAGGTTGGACCGACAAGAGGAATCTAGACGATTTGGATTTCGTGGACGATTTAAGTCTAATTGCGCACAGAATCGAAGATGTGTAGGTGAAAACCGACAAGTTGACATAAGAGACAACCAACGAAGACAGGACTTCAAATGAACATCTAAATGAGCCAGCTAAAAAGGACTGTGGAGAAAAAGATGAAATGGAGATGTGCTGCTGAGTTGTATGTTCAACTAGGAATTGTCAGGGCATCGGTATGAGGAGCTGACGTATCAACAGACACTGAACATGTCAGTGTAATGAAATCAACTAGCTGTTATTATTATTCCTTTGGTTTGCAAGTGGAAAATAGGGCTTCAACGACACATCTCCACTTTCTTCTCTTCTCTGCCATCCTCTTCAGCTGAACCAATGATTGCCCAAACTCTCTCATCTCCTGCTCGCTTGATCTCCTCCATGTCACCCTAGGACGACCCGCTCGTCGCTTCCCATTGCGGTTCCTCTTGAGCTATGGCCTGGTGCGAGATGTCATTCGATGGTTTCCTTAATGTATGCCTGATCCATCCCCATTCTCTCGTACATATTTGTTGAGCGATCGGGTCTTGGTTGGTTTATTCCCAGACAGAGTTTCTTGTTGCTGATTCTTTTGGGCCGGCCGGTCATTTGATCTTCAGTATGGAGCCAGCGAAGTTGGCAACTGTTGATAAAAGTATGTAACCTGTTGGAAACACTTTTTGTGACATGCAATGCAAGTTTCTGATCCGTAAAGAAGAATTGACTAACTGACTGACTTCACAATTGTGTTGAAAATGCGAATCTTGTTGCTGATGCTGGTTGAGTGCAGAAGATTTTCAAACTGGTTTCAGGTTGATGAAGGCGTATCTGGTGTTTCCGAATTTGGCTTTGATACCTTGATCCGTTCCGCCTGTAGTTGAACAGATGCTTTCTAGATAAGTGAAGCAAGTAACTTGTGTCAAATCTGTCCTGTTGATGGTGATTGGTGCTGGTTGTTGTTGCTGGCGATGGCTGTTTGTCTTCATCACCTCCATTTTCTCTATGTTCATCTGGAGTCCTGTCTTCTCTGGCTGTTTCTTTAACCAGTTGGTTGTCGCTTGTAAGTCTCCAGGTTTGTTTGACGTTAGGCATAAATCATCTGCGAAATCCAGATCTTCTAGAGTCTTTTTATCGGTGGTCAAGAGTATTCCTATCTCCTCGCTCCCCAAAGTCTGGTGCATAATCCAGTCAGTCCACCACAATTAAGAATACTGTTGATGATAACAGGCAGCCAGCTTTGTCTTACCCCTGTATGTGCTTCGAACGCATCTGAGTTTTCCGTTGTTGATCACCTGATACGTGGCACTGTCATATAGCTGTTGAGTGAGGCTGAGAAAGACTTGGGCACTGCCTGCCGTAGTGTTGATTTTTGAAATCAACTAGCGGAAAGCTGTAAATAATAATAATTGTAAAAAAAGAAATCAGTATGTTTGAAAAAATCTAATAAGACAGAAGGAACAACATTGGAGCAGAAAATTAACATTTATCCAGTTTATTTCTTATTTTCTCTTCAGGCACATACAACTTTTAATATTTTTGGTAAAATTAGTCATAATATAATTTTAGCATTCTTTTGTTAATCAATTCTACTACCGTGACCTGAGTTTCTATTTCAGTTTGTTTGTTTTATGACCTTGGTAAATGAGACCATTCTACTGGACCGTGACTTTTTCAGATAGTCTAATCACAATTACCATTCACTTGCTGTAGTTACTTAATTAAGCATGACTACTACTAATGTTTAGAATGAGAGAATGTGTTCCTGGTGGACGAACACCTTCATAGTTTAGGAGTAGTTTTTCATAAACACAATACACGAAGACATCTTCATTCTTCCATTCTCTAATGAGTGTATGTTCCGTGAGGGACATATCGCTTCAGTAGCACATCTCCATTTTTATGCCTTCTCTGTATTCTTTTTCGTTAGCTGGTTGCACGATCGACCATAAGCTTTCCTCTTCCCTTTCGCATGTCACCTTCGAATCTTTGCCCAACTAACTGGTCGTTTCTCATTCAGATTCCACTTGCGGGTCTGGCACGTGATATCACTCAATGGTCTCCACCTCCATATATTTCTTCATATTTATTGGACAACAGGTTCTTAGGTGATTGTTTTGCTTGTTACTTATCCTTCTCCGCTGATCGTCAGTATCAACCTAAAAGACACACCTGCTGACGGAATTCTGAAGCCTTTTCGAAAGGCTGTTGCTGATGAGCCAGATCTCTGTGAACCATATAGAACACCGACTTGACAATAGTGTTAAAAATCTGAATCTTGTTCCTTAATCTGAGTGTAGAAGATATCCTCAGTGATTTTGGACGAATGAATTTCTAATTCGCGAAAAATACCCATTAAGACATTGAAATAAGAACAAATTAGTTCAGCGAAGAGTCTCTTTTCGGCGGATTCATTCACTTAGCTGTACAGTCGCAAATATAAACAATTAATTTTGTGTGTGTGTGTACATTAGGTTTGTCAAAATCAAAATCAAAATAACAGTTGGTGTGGGTCGTTGATTACATCGTCAAAATAATTAAGGAATTAAAATGTGTGATTAATAATCAAAGTTGTAACTAAGTGGGGTGAAGACTGGTAAGATGTGAGTAGGATTACGTAATATAGACATGTTTAGAAAGATTAGATGTTAGTGAAGGAGTATGGAGGCAATTATAAAACTAAACTAGATAATAGGCGAAAAGATTGAATGGGTTAGTTACTAAATATTATTATACGAAAATTGCAAAAAAATTTTGATAACAAAATGTTGATGACAGATAAACTTGAAATTAAACCCACGGTAGTAGGAGGGGGTGGAGAAGTTTCTTCTGTGTGCATAAATCAGGCTTTTCTATCCAAATCGCTAAGGCTTCGGCAATGCAAAGTATACGGAAGCTTGTCGATTTTGGAAGGCTTCTTTTGACTTTATAGATGACTTTGAACGACTTCTCCTTGCAAATCGAATGACCAGTGTTGAGTATATGCTCAATAATTGCGCTCCTTATTGCTCCGTTGTTACCTTTCCGTAGCCAGGCGGGATAGTGTTCTTGAACTCTTTTAGATAAAACTCGCATCGAACGACCTATATACCTCGCTCCGCAAGAGCAGGTGAATTGGTAGATACACATGGAAGTGGTCAAATGCGATAGTTTATCTTTAGAGTAGTTGAAGAACGATGGCCGGGAGGAAAATGTCAGTCGTAGTGTGGCAGCGAAGAATGTCCTTCTGAGAGCAGTAGATATCCTCTTCTTCAAGGTGTCAGCCAGAAGGTCACCTTTGAAGGGTACATTCATGTAGACCATCTTCTTCTGCACTGTAATGGGTTGTTCTTTGTACGTCTTAGGCTTGATATGCTTGTCTATAAAACGAAGTGGGTAGCCATTCTCGAGCAGTGTCTTCCTTAAGAGGGCAATCTCTTCCTTTATTGATTCAGAATTGCAGATTTTTCGGATTCTCGTCGCCAGAGATACTATCAAGTTTCGCTTGCGACTAATTGGTACCCAACTGTAGAAGTTTGTCAACTGACCGTTCCACGTAGGTTTTCTGTGTGCTGATCTGTTCAAGGTACCATCGGTCTTATTACTTAAACGAACGTCCAGAAAGGAGATTGTCTCTTTGGTTTCTACTTCGATTGTAAATTTGATGGCGGGGTGGCAACTATTGAAAACTTGAAGAACAATATTTTGATCACATTTGTTATTGCAGATGACGAAAGTATCATCAACATACCTTTTGTATAAGAAGAATTTGTCTATGGTTGCTTTCAGCGGACCGTTTTCCAAACTTGCCATGAAAATACCCAAAGTTGATCCCATCACCACGCCATCTTGTTGTCTATAGAAGTTCCCATTGAATATGAACTGGACATTTAGGGTGCATCTGAGTAGGAGTTCTTTTAGCTTGGTGGTAGGTATTCCAATATTCAGGTTGTTTTCTTCCAAGTATTTACATAGAAAACAAATCGTCTCAGTGATAGGGACGTTTGTAAAGAGAGACCCGACGTCGAGTGAAATCATACGTTTGTCTCCCACTTTAAAATCTTTGATACAATCGATGAATTCAAAAGTATCTCGAAGAGAATGTTTTGAAATTCGTTCTCTAACAGGTTGTAGGAGTTCTGCTAGCCATTTCGCTATTGGATGATACGGAGATCCCGACATGTCCAAAATAGGGCGCAGTGGAAGACCCTGTTTGTGAGTTTTTGGCAATCTGTATAGACGGGGTATTATTGAACCTGTAGGTCGATAGCTCTCGAAGACCTTTTCAGAGATAACTTGATCAGTTTTTAGCCTTCTCAAGATCTCCGCTAGCTGTTTTTCCGTTGCCTCGGTTTTGTCTTTCTCTTTTTTGAATACTGAGAACTTGTTGTTGTCTGAGAGAATCGCCACCATTTTATTAATATAATCTTTTCTATCCATTAAGACTATGCCTGTACCTTTGTCAGGGAGTGCGATAAGCAATTCTTTGTTCTGCCTCAGTTGGTTGAGTTGTTCTCTATGTTCTTTGGTCAACAGATTGTTGAACTTGGACTTTGTATTGAGATACTGTTTACAGGAGTCTAGAATAGTAGACTTAACATGTTTGAATTCTTCTTCGGAAGCTGGGACAAGATCAGTAGTCTGATTGATCAAATTTTCAAACTCGACATAAGTATTGAGCTTGCTTATGTTTGAGTTCATGTCGCAGAATCTGGACTCGACAGGCAAGGCCTCCAATTGTATGGGAGATAACGTTACTGAAGAATAATTGAACACAAATTTGGTGGGATCTTCTGGAAACTTGCGTCGTATTTCTGTAGCTTTGGGACTTTTCAATAAGTTAGAATGGATGGCTTGTGTACGCTTCTCCGCAACCAGAGTGACATAGTCGATAAACGCTTGTCGTTCATCACAAGACACAATTTCTGTCACGCTTTTCTGATCCTGCCTTTGATATCGTCATTTGTGCCGCCTGTAGTTGAAACGATGCTGCCCTAGGTTAATCAAAGAGGTGACTTTCTTTGGATTTCTCCCGACGAATGGCCATTGGTGATAGTTGTTGTTGTTGTTGGCTAGATATCTTCATCATAAATGGTACGTAGTTACTTCAAAGTCTTATATAATACTACCCAAGTTACCGTATTCTCATCCTCGTTGTTCAGCATTTATTGTTGCTGAACATCACCATCATACCAAGCTTTCATTAAGTAGCTTGAATACCTTTCAGAATTAGGTATGTAAATATGAGGCAGATTGCTTCTTTTAATGACCAACTGCCTAGTGAATTGGTTTTTTCACTTGTGCTTTTGATATTCTATAATTTAATAATTCCCATTGTAGCATTAAGAACACAATATTCAGCGAAGAGACTCTTTTCAACGAATTTATTATCAAGCTGTACAATCATATATATATATATATATATATATATATATATATATATATATGGTTTTTTAAGGAATTATATCCGGCGAGGGAATTAGGTCAAAGGTGTGAATACATGAAATAATAATAGTAGTATGAAATGCAATTAAAATATTTGTGATTATAATCATAGATTAATGTCAAGTGGCACAATAATTAATGTCGTATATAGAATATAGAATAATACATAGGGTGTATAGATTTTGGAAAGGGGTACATAATTATAAGATTAGTAGACGAATATAAAATGTTACATAACATGGTGTGAAATTAGATAAGATAGAATTCAATATTATAAATATAAAAATTAATAATTTTGGGTTTAAAATGTCAAGTGGAAAAGATTCAGAGTGAGAATAGTAATAATAATAATAGTGATAATAACATTATTAATAATCGTAGTAATAAGGGAAGAGTACATAAAATAACAAAATAAATAAATAAATGTCTATCCCTCTACGGCCAAGGCAGAAGTAGGGATTGCACATACTTCTTTTGTACACAAAGGTCTGGCTTAAAGTCATGAATTGCCAAGGCCTCAGCTGTCTTTAGAAGTCTGTAACGAAGAAAACGCGGCCGGGAAGTTAGCATGGATTCTATATATGACCTTAAAATCATGGTCAGGGTTGACAGAGTGACAGAAGTCGATCAAGTGTACCAAAATAGAGCTTCGCACACACTTCCTTTCTCCCTTGTAAAACCATGCTGGAATATGTTCTCTTATCCGTGTGGAAAGCGTCCTCTGACTACGGCCAATGTACCTTGCTCCACAAAAGCAGGTGTACTGATAGATGCACATGAAGGCGGCGAGACGGGGAAGCTTATCTCTGATATTCTAACAATGAATTCACCGGTTTTTGGTTTTGTAGGAATTTCGGCTGATCTGGATGTTGATTTTATTATGAATAGACATCAATTAAAGGAATATTGATGTAAAGCAGGAGGTGCTCATCGATATGGCATTTACAGAAGTTAGAATGAACATGTCACTGGTTGGCGATTACAGTGGCTGAATGGTTAGCGGTCTGTCTCCTCTCGCTTGACGTCTTGGGTTCGACCATTGTTGTGTGTGTATATATACATATGTATGTATCTCTGAATTTTCCTAAAGTAGGTTAAAAGAGTCGTCCAAAGCCTCTTGGTCCATGACGTAATCTAAACACTGCATTGGTGTTGATGTACTCTCTGAACTGGATGGTTTAATGGCCCCAAGTCTTCATTCTCTTGCATATTGCAGTGAGCTTTAAAGATTTTGTTTGGAAGAGGTTAAGGACAGCCTCTTAATCAAAGCACATAAGAAATTGACGGCAGCGAAACAGTTACGTCCCCAACTAGATCGAGACACTGACTCCTTATTTAAGGAAGAAATAGCGAAACGAATACCTGAGGTCGACAGCAGGACTTCCCCCGAGGTAGTCTGGTGCAACATACAGTTAGCTCTAGACACAGCTGTTAATAAGCTAAAAACCTAAAGTTAATGAAAGCCATTGGATCTCTACCGCCTCATCCGAACTGATTGACGCAAGAAGACTGATTCCAGCGAGCTCCGATTATGATGAGGAGCGAAAGGTGCTTAGACGAAAACTAACAAAAAGTCTTCGCAACGACCGTGAACAGTGGTGGGCGACAAAAGCGAAAGAGATGGAAAAAGCATCGGCGATTGGCAACACCAGACAACTATTCAGGCTTATCAGGGAACACAGGTAGCAAAAGGCAAATGTTAAGCGAAACAATCTCGGAGAAAAATAGCACCATAATTAGCTCCCAGGAGAGACGACTGGAACGCTGGAAAGAATACTATGAGGAGCAGTTTAATTGGTCTACAGCCACACTTAACCTGCCGGACATCCAACACCTCCCTGAATGGGATATAGACACAGGTCCTCCGTCCTTAACTGAGGTTACTAAAGCTGTCACTAATCTGAAGCAAGGCAAAGCAGCGGGACCTGATGGAATTGCTCCAGAGGTATTTAAGTACGGTGGAGACAGTTTACTGTCTGCGTTAACTAAGGTACTAGGCAGCGTCTTGGAATCAGAGGAAGTCCCATCGGGTTGGTGTAAGTCACTGATCATCCCGGTGTACAAGAAGGGAGACAAGTCTTTCTGTGATAATCGCAGAGGGATTAGCTTGACTAATATAGTATCTAAAATCCTAGGCTCAATAATATTGCGTAGACTTAATGGTGCTCAGGGCTTAGCAATGTCTTCAGGCATAAAACAATATACATCTCTTTTTTTTTAATAAATAGTTTTATAGTTGCTTAAAAAATTGAAATTATCGAGGTTTACTGGTGTACAGGGAATTTTGATGGGTTTTTCTTTTGAAATACAGAGAAATTCTTTCTGTCATTCTGTGTTATTGACTTTGAAGATCTTTATACTTGCATATATATATATACATATATATATATATATATACACGTTTGCATCAGTCAAACTGATTGACAGACTTTTTAAGATGATGATTAAACTTCGTGTTACTTTCCAAATGAAAATGAAACTGTTTATTTCTGTATAATACTGCTAACAGGTATCACATTACCCAGTTGAAATTGGTTTATTATTATCATTCTTATTATTGATTTTAATTTTATGCATGTTGGTTGCTACAATGGAAAAATTGTGAATTAAACTTCGAAAATTGAAACATTTCCTATTACCTAGTTAGAATTATTAGAACGAATCTCGTTGACTTAGAATATGCAGACGATATAGTCCTTCTAGGCGAGGACGCTGACAAAATAGAGCAGAGTCTTCTGAACACCTCGAGCTGCAATCTACGAATGTTTGGCATGCGATTCGCTCCCGCCAAATGTAAGATAATGTTGCAGGATTAGACTACACTGACCCCTATATTAGAAATAGGAAGTGAAATGGTAGAGCACGTTGACCGCTTCACTTATTTGGGAAGTACCATCAGCCAACGCCAGCGGGTTGATCTCTGACAAAATCTCAGCACGGATACAGAGGGCTAGTTTCGCATATGCCAGTTCACTCCATCTCTGGCTTAGTAGACATGATGTCCGACTATCGACCAAAGGGCGTGTGTACTGCTCATCAGTCCGCTCCGTCCTCCTTTATGGCTGTGAGACCTGGCCATTGAGAGCGGAAGACATGAAAAGATTAGCTGACTTTGATCATAGGTGCCTGTGTTCTATCTCTCGTGTGAAATGGTATAATGGGGTGAGCAATATTAAGGCGTTGAGTGCTAGGTAAAGAGGGAAAATCAATCGACGAGAATGTGGAATAACATCGACTGAGGTGGTTAGGACATGTGCTGCGTATGCCTAGTCATCGCCTTCCTCGACGGGCAATGTTAGCCGATATAGGGTCAGGCTGGAAAAGAGCTAGCGGCGGTCAAACCGAAACATGGCACCTGTCAGTGAAATCCACAACATTTAGTTTAAGCAAGCCACGTAGGAAGGCGTAGACTTCCTGGTTGGGGTCCTCGGTACGGTAAAAACCAATGGTTGGAAACAATTGGTGACATGGCTCAAAATCGTTCTCAGTGGGTGGTGCAGATGCATCCACTCCTTGTGACTTATGATTTCCAATGAAACTGGTTTGTTCTTGGTTTTCACTATTCCTTTGTTTCACATCTCTGTTTACTGTCTCTATTATGCATTTCTCCTACTTTCTTCTCTTGCTTTGTGTGCTAAATGGAGGGAGTGTGGCGACTTGAACTGCCGCACATATGTGCAAAGTTCTCTGTCGAAAGCAGACAGGCAGACAGACATTATTAGTACGAATAGCACGAGAAAAGAAATGAATGACAGTGGTTATTAATTGTTCGATTCTTTTCACAAAGCAGCAGTCGTTAGAGGGATCTCATTGTCTCAAATTGAAGTGTGAATGGTCATCGAAGGTAGTGATGAGGGTAGCGCCCAATTAAGTGGCTGAGTGGTCAAGGGGCTTGGTTCCATAACCTAAAGGTCCCAGAGTCGATCCCTGGCGTGGGATAGTGGATGGATACGCACTGCTCAGGAGTCCCGAAACAGGACAAAACAACTGTCCACTTCTCTCTGGTTTTCGATGATCGCTCTAAGTGATGTTAGTTGGTGACGAAAATCTCACAGTTGAAATTAGTCCAAAATCCCCAAGAATCGTATAGTCTGAATAATATTGGGTATTAGATTGGTGGAAGTAATTTGGGTACCAGGCGAAGGTTAGATTCAATTACAGTGCACGATTTATGCAGACATTAATGAACTATAGAGCCTTTTAAGCTAAAAGCTAAGTATGTTAGAAGTTAATTGGAGGATGATGACTAGCAGTGGAATCCAGAATGCGCATTTCGTCCTATTTGGTACTCGTCACAGCTGGATGTACCTGCATTTCCTAGTGAGTGATGAAGCTCGAACCCAGTGCCCATAGTTTTAAACGCCAAAGCCTCGTTGGGAACATCATCACTCACTGCGGAATGCAGGTACATCCAGAGACGTGTTCCAAATAGGAAGAAATTCACATCCTGGATTCCATCACTAGTCAACATTCACCAGCGAACTTTTAATTACATGCTCAGACATTGTCGAAGCATCTGCACAAGAAGCTGACATGTCAACCTGAGACCGAGCACTTCAGTCGAATCAATCGACGGGAAAAATCTAAAATTGAATGTTTAAAATGCATTAAAAATGATACTAGAAAGTGGTCAACAGTTACTGTATGTTGAAGGATAAAAGGTGAAACGATTCAGTATACTGAACACTCCTCATGAATCCGAATGAATTAGTTACTGGTGTACTATTTGCATTCATCTATTTTAGTTTCATTACATACTGTTCTGTTACTGTTGTATAGTTAGTTTTTTCAAAGTGTGTCACCATGAACTGATGCATTTTTGTGTAAAGTTCTATCCTGTCAGACAGTTCTGTCAAATTAGTAGGATATCAATCACAGTGGCACAGTGGTTAGGACTCTCGCCGACCATGTACATGGTCCGGGGTTCGATCCCCTGCCGGCGCACACCCGATATCTATGGTCGGCCTGTATATTTGGGCTACCGATATCCATGCTGAAAATTCCATACTTGTACTGAAAATACGGTGTGGAATCAAGCTGTATTCAAAATGAAATAATAAAAAATAAAAGAAAAAAATCAATACAAAAGAGAAATATGTTGCTAGAACTCAGTTACCTGCGACTGATTACTCATGTGCCAACCTGCAAACCGCACTTATTGTGTGTGTGTGCAGGCTAGTGATTCTACTCAGTTTCTCAAGCTGAAGTAGATGGAGCGGAAATCGAATCTGGCATCTACTGGCTGGAAGTCAACTGTCTAAACCAATGAGCCACATCTTTACGAAGCCCCATCTGTGCAGTGCAAGTCAAAGATATTTCTGTTGATAGAAAGATTCTCTAAGGTTATCATTGCGTATATATGATTAAAATTGGATACAATGCTGAAGTTTCGCACTTTCGCTCTTTGCATTATCATCTTCAGAGATGACCTTAAGTTACTTTTGTTTTATTTTTTGTCGGTTGATTAAACCGAAATGTCCGATCCCTGTTGATGACATGTCGACTCCCAGTGCGGGCGCTTTGACAACGTCTGAGGATTAACATGTTATTTGATGAGTCATTAAAGATAGGACTTCAGGTGAACATAGAGAAAACAGAGGTGATGAAGATTCCTGGCCAACACCACCAACAGCAACAACAACAGAAAACAATCAGCATAAATGGAAGGAACCTAAAAGAAACAACTTCTTTTACCTACATGGGAAGCATCGTTTCAATTACAGGCCGACGGAACTGACGAGGATATCAAAGCAAGAATCGGAAAAGCAAGACAAGCTTTCCTTAGTGTCAAGTCTGTGTGGAGGAGGTCAACAGCACTCAGCATCAAAAATAACATCCGGATTTTCAACCCCAATGTGAAGTCAGTCAGTGCTACTATACGGATCAGAGACTTGGTCAGCGCGTCATAAAGAGCACCTCAAACAAACTACAAAGTTGCATCAACAGCTGTCTTCGCTCAGTAACACTCAAGATTAGATGGCCGGCCAGAAAAGATCAGCAACAGTGAGGGATCTCTGGCAATGAGCGAACCCACTCAGCAGGAACTGATTGTGAAACAAATAGGCAGGAAGAAATGGAGATGGATTGGCTGGCCATACTCTGAGGAAACAAACCATCAAGTGACATCACTAGACAAGCCATTGCTCGAGTGGAACCCGACTGAAAGGGAAGCGGCGAGTTGGTCGTCAGTGCGAGGGTGGGTGACTTGGAGGAGGTCATGTGAAGAGGAGATGAAAACGTGTGGACAGACTTGGAGCCAGGTGAAGACTCTAGCAGATAACCGAACGCAATGGGGACGCACGTCTGAAGACCTATGTTCCTCTAGGAATTAAAGGAAACAATAATAATATAATAATAGTAATATTTGATGAGTGGGTTGCTAGCAATAGAATCCAGGATTTACATCTCGTCTTTTTTGGAACTTGTCATCTGAATGCTTCTGCAATCTCCAGTTAGTAATAATGTTCCCACTGGGGAATCGAACTCACCATACTTATTTTCAAACGCTATTTGACCACGAGAGCCACCTGTTGTTCAGCACGTGACCGTCATTATTTGTTTTAGTCAATTTTGTTTTCCCAACTGTGTGGTCCAAGACGTTCGGCCTCTGTTGCTAACGCTTTGTTGTTTCAAAACAATGGGTGCTGAGTTTGAATCTCAGTGGAAATGTCATCGCTCATTAGGGGTTTCAAATACATCCAACTGATGAGTCCTGAATAGGGCGAAACGCTTTTCACTATCCACCAATTAAAGTTTAGGAGATGAGATTTATTCACAAAACTTCTATTCTATTCTACTCTAAGAATGATGACCTTGAGCACTAATAACTCTACCGTAAACACAGACATACAATCCACTATCTTGAATATTAGTGTGTTTAAACATGAATTCTATTAGAAAAATTTAAAAATCATAAATGCAGGCTGTTTTAGTTGAGCTTTTCGGTTATTTAGAGTTTCTAATATCTCATTTCTTGGGTTATCTGCAGCACAACGAGCATGAGTGTTGCGTATCCACAAAACCTAGGGGGGACAACTGCTTGAGACTGGTTACACACGTACGTGACCTGTTTAGAGTGGTTTTCGGAGTTGTGTTTTTGAAGTCTTCACTGCTGTCTGCGGGACATCTCAGAGTGAGTTGTGGTGAAGGAGTTTTGAGGGTCGACCGTTTCTAAGCCCCCGGTCCTCACAGTGGTCGTCCTAGGCAAGTACCTCGCAGCTTCTACACTCCTGTTCACCAACATTACGACTTCACTTCCAGACCTCCAACATAGTTTAAATGAGTTGTAACTTTTTTAAAGTTTAAATTCGATTTAGCTGACCTTTCTGGCATAGTAAGAAGTGCAGAGACATTTGTTCCAGCCAATTTAGCTTGCTGAGTCACTACTATGTGTAAGCACAATTACCACTACTTCAAGGTGGCAGTCTTTGGTCGAGGTTACATTATCAGTTTGTAATCAATAGATATATTGACATAGAACTTGTTTATTACTTTTCCCATTTGGTCCCAGTCACGTGTCAATATAATAAATACAGATTTTTAGGAGAATCTGAGTTATACTAATCATGTAAAGCCGTTTAGGCCATACGAAATTCAGTAAGCTGAGCGAATTTTAGTTTTCCTGATCACTCACTTTATGCGGACGATCAAAATCTATGAGCAGCCTATTTTCGTTTAATCCAATTACCATACACTTACAATTTAATTCCACTTGTTAGATATCGTTACGAACCAGCATCAATTCGAGAGATCACTGAAAGTCGGGGAGGACTGGAAGGCTATTTCGTCCTGGTTTTGGACTCCTTAGCAGTGTGCGCCCATAATCTCGCTAGAGATGAAACCCCGGATCTTCAAGTTACGAGAAACAAAACTTGTTGATCAAGCAATCACTTGGGCCAGAATTCAGTGACTCGTCAGTTCTATCTTCGTCAACTCGTAATATACATGCTCTGTGTTGATTAGTTCGGGACAGAAAAATCGAACTCCACACCACATCTGTGATTGGCCAGCATTCTACCACTGTACCACCGAAGCTCCAGCAATTGAAATTCATTTCATCCAAATTCCTTAATCTTAGTACATTTATAAGTTGATTATTGATTTCTAATTGTTTTTTTCTTTTACTCTCTCTCTCTAAAACTTCAGCTCCTGACCTACAACAGTTCGGTGTAACAACAATATCAAATATATCCAGTAATTCTTCCAGTCTATGGGTTCATACAATATTTGCTATTGGATTTTTTCTCTTGGCATTTTTTCTAATGCAACATTTCTCCAGGCAGTTTCGTCGGGAATCGAATCGAACATTAAATTTTGTAAGTTGGCTTGTTACCTTTTTTGGCGTGTTTAGTTTTTGTCGGAAAAAAGTGCTCAGCTCTCCCTCTGAGTTACTTCATGCATTTATTCCCCTTGATGAATTTGATTGAAGCAAGAATAACAGTGGTTTATGCAGAATAATATGGTACCATCATTTGAATCCAGCGACCCAAGTTCGTGTCTCGGCGAGGCCTTCTCCGTCCACTAGGGCCTTTCGAGTCCCAGTGGCTTAATGGTATGCAAGCTCGCCTTGTAACCAGAAAGTCCTGGATTCGAAATCCGGTGGATGCGTACTGATGAAGAGTCCCAAACTATGACGAAACAGCTGTCTAGTACTCCCAGGTTTTCCAGTTTTAGTGCGTCGGTGGCATAGCGGTTAGAACGCTCTCTCACCATGCATATGGTCCGGGGTTCGATCCCCGGCCGACGCACTCCTTTACCTCACTAAGCCAGAAATAATTCTGGTGAAGAGGAAAGGTTGGGCATGAGGCTTGCAACCCCATCCTGTAAAAATAAACACTGCTACAGAAACTTCAAGCCACTAGCTTGAAGCCCTATGTTCCACTGGGGAACGTGAAGGAATTAAAAAAAATCATTTGTTTCGTTGGCATCTCATCAACTGCTGCTTACAGCCTAAATTTTAACTTTTCATTATAGTTTGATTCCACACCGTATTTTTGGTACAAGTATGGAATTTTCAGCATGTGATATCGGTAGCCCAAATTTTGTTTGCCGACCATTGATATCGGGTGTGCGTCGGCAGGGGATCGAACCCCGGACCATATGCATGGTCGGCGAGAATCCTAACCGCTGTGCCACCGACGCACAAATTATGAGGTTTATGTACGGAAAAGTTTTAAAATACTTGCAAATTTTGCATGATGTCAGTTGACAGAAAGTTCCACAATTAGTGAACAGTGCTCAGAGCATTGTGCTTATATAGTTTTTACACAGGCAGTTCAAGTTTAAACAAAATAAATGTATGCATACAATGATAAAAGAGTTACGTAATAAAGACGAGAGGTGAGTAAGATGATGAGTAACTAATAAATTTGGTAACGATGTACTGAGTTCAACTCAAATCATAGAAACAAGAGACAAGCAAAATTATGGATTATAAAAGGTGGGTGAGGTTTAAGACAGAGATTACGTAATCGAATGAGAGAATAAAGACATCCAGTAACCAGGGCAAGGAAACACTAATAACTGCTTCTTTCTTAACACATAAATCTGGTTTCAAGCGTTTGGTAGAAATTGCTTTGGCAAACTTGAGGAGAATCGAGCTCCTTTGTCTATTGATAATTTCAAAGGATTTCGCGATTTTCGCCTTATCGAGATGTTTAGTAATAGCGCTATTATAAGAGTTTGTTCCCTTGAGAAGTAGACTTTTCGGCATATGTTCAGAAAATTGGAGGTGTGCCCTTCTTTCTGTTCTCCCAATGGAACTGTTCCCTAAGATACACGCAAATTTGTATACACAGTTGGAGTTAACATGAGAAGGGTATCTGTCGACTTTTGATTGCACCAAAGAGCATATTGTTCGATGGACGGGTTATTTTTACACACTACCCATCCAGAGATGGAAACAAGGACAAACAGTTGAGTGAAGAATCTCTTTCCCAGTGAATTCATTCACTTAGTTGTACAATTGCAGTCATATATAATCACCTACGTATGCTTAGTAATTTGGTACTGTGTGAGTTGGACATTCAGTATATAACAAGCAAATAATCCACAAGACTGGAGTTCGCCCAACTTACTAAATTGCGTATAGCTGAATAGTCTTTAGGGATAATAAGTTTAACTCATATACTGTCTACTGTGTTTACAGGATTTCATCATGAGCTGACATCAGTTAGAGAACCATTGCAAAACCAACTGGGAGTACGGGACAGCTGTTTCGTCCCACTGGTTTGGGACTCTTCATCAGTACGCACCCAACACAGTGGTTCGAACCCAGGACCTCTGGTTACAAGGCGAGTTCGTAGACCATTAAGCCACTGGGACCTGACCCGATCCAATGGCCAGCCCATGAATTTCAACTTCTGCTAATTCACGATACGCCGCCACCACTAGCGCATGTCATCACTGGCGAGTATTTGTCCTCACACCCGACCTGCTGTACCGTACTGGTCACGGCTTCCCACTAGAACCTCAGGTAACTACCTAGTGAGCCTCTCATTATTACTTGACTGTCGTATGTGTTAAACATCATGAATGACTGAAAATTATGAAGTTGAATGAGGTAGTACTAATTCAATAGAAAACTAAGGGTATCTTTTTATTTATATACTGAAGTTCTTATAACCTAAAAATTACATAGTATTAGATAAAAGTAATTACTTAAAGTAATCGAAGTGTGTTTAGAAAATCGAAACAAAGATTGATTCAGACTGACTCAGAGCTTGAATTATTCCAGGGGATTATGTATATTTGCAAAAATCACATTGTTCCAGAGTAATTGAAAGAAACAAATTGTAGTATACGGAGCTGGTAACTTGATATTCAGAGATGTGTGTATCAAGTTTTTCTGTCACTTTTGACATCTGAATTAATCCATGATTGAAAATTTTAATGCAATATCGGTAGGTAGCGAGGGGAGGAGGCAGATGATAAAGTTTGATTTAGGAACTTTATTGGACTCTTTTGAAATAGTTGTATATTTTTTCCAAGCGGTGGTTTCTTTAATGGGATTTGATTGATAACAGATTTGATCATGCGCTGAAATGAGTTAGAGAACCATTGGAAAACCAACTGGCAGTACCAGACAGCTGTTTCGTGTTAGTTTGAGACTCTTCAGCACTAAGCACTCATTGGGGTTCGGACTCAGGATTTTGCAGTTATAAGGCGAGCTTGTAGGACACTCATCCACTGGGTGTGGGTACTAGAGTGAAACAGCTGTCCAGTACTCCCCGGTTTTCCAATGTATATATATTGATGAGATCTATAGCCTGTTGTTGTAGGCGTTTGATTTAAAACCAGTGGGTCAGTACACATTCAAAAGGCTTTGTATTTATCGACGTTTCGCCATACATATGGTATCCTTATTTCTCAAACGATAGCCATGACTCTTTACACTTAGTACTTAGGTAAGGATATGATTGTTGACACTTTTGACTGACGCTAGGAATTGTGTTAAAGAGCTTTATTTTCGCATACTTCCATTAACTTCATCATAGATATGCTAATGGAAGTATCCTTAACTGAACTTAACGACTTAGGAATCGACTTGTTACCAGGGAATAGTCTTATGGACTTAGAATATGCAGATGATATAGTCCTGTTAGGGGAGGATGCTGACAAAATGCAGCGTCTTCCGAACACCTTGAGCAGCAATCTTCGCATGTTTGGCATGCGATTCGTACTGTAAAATGTAAGATGCTGCTACAGGAATGACTGGACTACGTCAACTCCTAGCTTAGTGATAGGGAGTGAAGTGATAGAACATGTTGACCACTTCACCTATTTAGGAAGTTGTATCAGCACCAACGGATTGATTGGTGACGAAATCTCAGCACGGATTCAAAAAGATGCGGCTGCTTTCACTAACTTACACCATCTCTGGCGTAGGCGTGACATCCACCTATCAACGAAGGGACGTGTGTACTGCTCAGCAGTTCGCTCCGTCCTTCTCTATGGCTGGCTCTGAAACATGGCCAATACGAGTTGAAGACATCAGAAGGTTAACTGTTTCTGATCATAGATGTCTACGATCTCTTTCTCACGTTAGGTGGCATAATAAGGTAAGTAATGTTGATGTTAGGCGTAGAGTGTTGGGCAAGGAGGGAAAATCAATCGAAGAGGCTATAAAGTTACATAGATTGAGATGGCTAGGTCACGTGCTGCACATGCCTAACCATCGCCTCCCCCTCCCGACGGGCATTACTAGCTGATATAGGTGCAGGTTGGAAAAGAGTAAGTGGTGGCCAAACAAAAACATGGAATCAATCAATCCATGAAATCCTTGACAGTGAAACTGAGTCAGGTAGGGAGATGCAGACTACCGGGTTGGGGCCCTCGGGACTCTAAAAATCAGTGGCTGGAGACAATAGGTGACATGGCTCAAAATCGTTGTCAATGGCTTACGCAGATGTATTCAGTCTCTGTAATATTCAGTCTCATATTCCTTTCTACCATTACTGATTCTGTTTCACTCTTATACTTGTCAAAACTCTATTGATTCTCTTCACTCATTTTCTTGTCTACCTTTGTGTGCTATTTGGAACGTGGCAACTGGAACTGCTGCACTTCGGTGCCAAATTTCTATGTTGAATCCAGATAGATTTTCGCATATCACGTTCCCTAGGATTAATACGAAAACGGGCTCCTCCAGTGTAACTTCGTGGTTTTTTTCCAGTTTTTCAGGCGTTTATTGTTCATTGTCTACACTGTTTTCTATAGTTTCTGATTACTGTTTACGCATGTTTACAAGTGTTCTCTATTTCTTTTTTAGACAGAGTTTTGTTTAATTTTGTGTATTTGATGGATTTTACCAATTAATCTACTACTAACTTCATTGTTTCTGTATTGTATATTTATATATATATTTTTTAGTCAGATAAGACACTAATGATTTGGGGGATATCAAGAACCAATATTTCTCGAGCACTCATTCTAAGGCATTTTGCGTAAGTTATCAAAATTGTCAATTTTTTCAAGGGTGTTAGTTTTTTGAGAATTTGACTAGTTTGAAGTTTGATTACAGAGAGAACCATTGAAAAAAACCCAGAGGGAACTACTGGACAGCCGTTTCGTCCCACTTTGAGGCTCTTCAGCTTTTGGGCACCCACACCACCTCGTCAGGCATTCTACTGAAGCTGCTAGTAACCGCCTACAGGATCAAACTACCTGAAGTGGTAATCGTTGGAGGGATCTACCAGGCTGGATGTGAAAATGAATACTGGCAGAAATTACAATTCGTCTCTGATTGTATGCTGCCCCATGGCTGAATGGTCGATGGGTTAGCCTCGTAACTTGAAGGTCGTGGTTTAAGTCCCATGTAGAAATTTTTCTATAAACTGGGACGAAACACCTGTCCAGTTCTCGCTGGTTTTCATTGGTCTTTAACTGGTGTTTGTTTGTGACCGAAAATCCGCACTGAAATTAATCTGTCCTCACAAAACTCCGTTAGAAAAATAGTGGGGCACTGATATCGGCTAGTATAAACTTCCCCATGTCTCGGATTCCTGGTTAAACATGCATGGATTATAATTTTTCGGTTGAAATATAAAGAGCTCTTTGTGAAAACTAGAGCTTCTTTGGAATCATGTACTTAAAAGCAAAACGTTCCAAAGTTCCGGTTAAACTTTGTCTATTTTTTTGCTGATCTGATGAAATTAGAATAGCTGAACACATATCGGGACGAATGTATTGAAGATCAGATTTTTGTAGGGGATTCTACGTAGCTGCTCAAAACACATTACTGACACGCTGATGAACCATTTGCGCTAAATAATGGGGGATATGCAAAAGAAGTCACTGGTTTCATTTATTTAAGCAGCGTCATTTCAACTAAAGGCAACATGAATGACAGTATCAAAGTCAGCCAGGATCAGAAAAGTCATACAGACCTTCTCTTTTTGTTTATTCCTTTACGTTCCCAGTAGAAAATAGGGCTGTAAACTAGAGGCTTGAAGTTTCAGTAGCAGTGGTGTTTATTTTTACGGGATGAGGTTACTAGCCACATGCCCTACCCTCTCTTTACCAATCTTATCACTGGCTTAACGAGGTTTTGGAGTAAGTCGGCCGGGGGTCGGACACCGGACCACATAAGTGGTTGGCGATCATTCTACCTCTATGGTACCGACGCAGACCTTCATTAATCTGAAGTCACTGTGGAAGTCTTCTGCACTCAGCTTCAGAAAAAAGATTCGGATTTTCAATACTAATGCCAAGTCAATCATTACTTCTATATGGTTGAGAGATTTCTCATCTCACCCGAAACGTTTTCAACAGGTTACTGCAGACATTTACTAACAATTGCTTTCGTTAACTCGATACTGATGATGATCATATTGCCGTTTGGAGGAGGAATAAGCACCAAGGAACTCTGGAAATGAACCAACAAAGGACGTATCGCCCAAAAAATATGCTGAATGAAGTAGAGATGGAGTGGACACACGCTGGAGGAGACCACTGACACTGAAATACGCTCCAGACTATCAAATGGAACCCAGATGAGAAGTGACGAGTTGGGAATACGTTCAAGGGAGGAGATCGCGTGAGGAGGAAATGAAAGCTTATGGGTAATCGTGGAGCTGGCTATATAGGATTGCAGATAACATAATGCAATGGAGTGACTGACTGACCGGTTTTAACGTAGAACTTTGCACAGGTGTGCAGTAGTTCAAGTCGCCACACCCAATGTAGCACACAAAGCTAGAGAAGAGAGTAAAGAGAGATTCGAAAGAAAGGCAGATAATAAACAGAAGTGGGAAAGGAAAAAAGTAGTAATATGGAAGAACAATGGAGCTTTATTGGATATTATAAATCATAAAGAGTGAATGCAACTGCACCAGCCATTGAGAACGATTTTGAGCCATATTACTGACTGTCTCCAGCCACTGGGTTTTACTATCTCGATAATACCAACCAGGAAGCCAGTCTACACCCTCCTACGTGGATTTGATCGACTGATGATGTTGAAACCATGTTTTGGTTTGACTAGCCGTAGCTCTTTTCCAACCTGATCCATCCTATACTGGTCAGCTAACATTGCTCATTGTCGACGAAGGCGATGGATGTCTAGACATGCACAGCAACACATGTTCTAACCATCTCAATCGATGTAGTTTCACAACCTCGTCGATTGATTTTGCCTTCCACACCTACCTAGCAGTCGACCGATGCCTAACTTGAGTATTGCTTATGATATAATACCACTTGACATGGGAGATAGAACGCATACACCTATGATCAAAGACAGCTAGTCGGGATTTTCGTATTTTCCACTTCGAATGGCTATGTCTCACTCACAGCCATAAAGGAGGACAGAGCGAACTGTTGCTGAGCAGTACACATGCCCTTTGGTTGTTAGCCGGATATCACGTCTCTATGAAATGGAGTTGTACTGTCCCACTACAAAACCAATAGAATAATATAATAATAATAATGAGCCAAATAACAGTTAAAAATCCGTCTAATCATACTGAGAATAATAAAAAAACACTTTTGTCACACATGACAGAGTAACAAAATATGAAGCGCAGTAAAATATGAACAGTAAAGAATGAAGTCCACTATAATAATAGAGAACTGTGAATCGTTTTTTTTCTGTGGTTATTGTTGTCATCGTCACATTTGGTTTTGAAAAGTGTGTGTTGGATCAAAGTTTTCATTGAAATTTGTTTCTTGATTAAAAACTTGTTCACAAAGCAAGTATAATGCTGTTTTTTAAGGGAATAGTTAACATATTAATGAAGAATGCATACTCAAATAACGCGCGTGTACTTTGATTATTCAAACAATGTAAGTAAGTCGCAATTACAAGAGAAGAAAAAAGTGGGTAAATTAATTACGACGACACTTCAGTGTATTATAGTCATTTCATCACACACATACACATACATACATAAGTACATATATGTGTGTACACAGCATCATAGCGTTATTCAGTATTTTAAGTATGTTTGATGCAGTTTTTATATAAATATGTATTGTTAACAAAGTTCACTTGAGATTTGTTTACTCACTGCACACACACACACACAAATGTTATCTCTGTGTGTGTTGGCTCGTAAAATCAATAGGCGCCCTACTTACTCTCTTTCTCTCCTTCTCATCCTTTTCTCTACACTCATTCTACATTCTATATGGTATGTATGCATAGAAGTGTATGTTTACATTCCCCCATTACAGCATTATTGAAGTACTTCTATATCTTAGAGTATTTATTACAGTTTATAAACTATTTTTGTATTACTTATTTACACTTATGAGAATTTTTTACAGTTTTCTAATCCTTCTGTACACGTAGAGCATGATTACCCCGGTCTGGTGTACTTCTGCTTCACATTCCTTTTTATCCATAGTATCATTTCTGCTTCATGTAACCCTTTAGTGGAATGGTTGTACTTCCCTTCATCTGCTTATAGAACCTTGTATGTAGCGTCGATGTATTCGGTCTACTTCTTATCTGTTCAACTGTTCAAATTTTGGAAAACAGAAAGATTGAGCGAAGAAATATTTAAATTTTCAATTAGATCCTCATCTCTGGCTCTACTCAAATGTATATAGCATTTATTATAATACACAACAGTTTACCAATCAAGTGGCACTGATATGTTTGTTAACAATAATTAAACAGTGTCAAAATGTCAATGGGTTGATAATTAACGAAGAAAATCAATACACACAATTAAAAGGTAGAAATGGATAGAATAAATTAATTTTACAAGGATAACACGTAATTAAAGATGAAGTGGTCGAAATAAGTAAAAATAAAATAATTTGGATAATTATAATTTAATAAGTTTAGGGGGAGGGGGGCGACGTAGTCCTGTCTTGTAACGATGGCCACGGTAAGGAAAGTGGCTGTACAAATTTCTCCTGTACACAAAGGCTTGGCTTCTTCAGGTGGATTCCGATTGCTTCAGCTGTCTGTAGAAGACGAACTCGTAGAGCAAAGTTAAGATTAGTCGGAATGCGATAAATAATTTTAAATGCAGTATTCAAATCAACGCTATGCTCAGTATCAACAAGGTGTGCTAAAATAGAACTACGAATAGATCTTGTTTGTCCCTTGCTTAACCGTGCTGGATGATGTTCAGAAATACGACGATGAAACTGCCTAATTGTACGCCCAATGTAGCTGGCTCCGCAGCTGCAGTCAAACTGGTAGACACACAATTTTATGAACATTGGTTTTTTCGAAACTGTAGCAATACTGACTCTTCTTAGTGCTGAATTCATATTCTTCTCAGTAAATTTATCTGGATAACCATTTTTTCTAAGTAATTCTTTCATAATCTTAAGCTCCTCATTGAGGCAGTCGTCTGAACATATTAACTTAGCTTTATGAACCAAACAAACATATCACCACTTGTTTGGTAAATTGTTGTGTATTGTAAAAAATGCCATATATATTAGAGTAGAGCCAGAGATGAGGATTTAATTGAAGAGTAAATATTTTTTCGCTCAATCTTTCTGTTTTTAAAATGTCTAAATGGGGATATTTTCTGTTCAACTTTTGTAGCTGGCACTCAGTAAAGATCAACACACACATGTGTTTTCATTTAATCTCGACGTCTAGATGAAGTGCAGTTCCAAGAGTCTGTACTTGCATTTAACCTTACAGGTGAACTGTTAGAAGTAGTTGATAATTCTGTACATCTAGGTAAATTGTTTGACTACTATCAGTTGAGCTATGACTGATGAAATCTCTAACGGTACATCGAAGATCTATCACCATCACAACGGTAGCCTGATCATCAGAAGTCAGATTTAGAATACTTTCGTGGTCTTATTCTTGCTATACATCTGTGGAACTTGACCTCCTCAGGCTGAGGATGTCCAGTAACTCAGTAGTAGATTATCAGTATATCTGCGTAGAATTGATTTTGCACTTTCATGCAGGTAATTCTGAGGTTCTAGTGTGTGTTTGAACACAATGGAGATTATCTTTCAATAAACCTTGTCATCTTTGAACACCGGTATCGATGGCTTAGACATCCAGCGGCTCCCATATCGTTCGCTAATTTTGAGATCTTGAACTGGGTGGAAAAAAGAAAAGAGGTGGTCAACCTAAACCATGGGTTGATGGATAGTTGTGTTAGGTTAGCATTTATTGGTGCATCATGACTCTATGGGGGTGGGGTGCGAGAAAGGGCGATGATCCGAATGAGTGGCTTGAGATGCTGGTAGATATGTCGAAGAGTCGTAATCAGTCATTGGCGAACATGCGGAAATTTCCTCTTTTCGTCTATCTGTGAGAATAACATGATTCAATGCACACCCCTTTGAATGCTCTTCATCAGTATGCTTGCCTGTTTTCATAATCGAGTGGAAGGCATGCAAAGGCTAGCTGTCTTTGATCATAGGTGCCTGTATTCTATCTCCCGTGTGAAATGGTATAATAGGGTGAGCAATATTGAGGCGTTGAGTGCTAGGTAAAGAGGGGAAATCAATAGACGAGGCTGTGAAGTTACATCGATTGCGATGGTTGGGAAATTTGTTACGTATGCGTAGACATCGCCTTCCTCGATAATGGGCAATGTCAGCTGAGATAGGGTCAGGCTGGAAAAGAGTTAGCCAGTGGTGGTCAAACCAAAACATGGCATCATCAGTCAATGAAATCCACAACAGTTACTTTAAGTCACGTAGGAAGGTGTAGACTTCCTGGTTGGGGTCCTCGGGACGGTAAACACCACTGGTTGAAATCGTTTTCAATGGCTGGTGTAGATGCATCCACTCCTTGTAACTTATGGTACCCAATAAAACTATATTGTTCTTCTATGTTACTATTCTTTTTGCCTCATATCTCTCTTTACTGTCTCTATTTTGTGTTTCTTTTTACTTTCTTCTTCTTCTTCTCTGGCTTTGTACACTGAGTGGAGTGTAGCGACTCGAACTGTTGCACATCGGTGCAAAGTCCTCTGTTGAAACCAGTCAGTCATGATTGTGTTCATTAGTCATTCTGTCTTTTCAATATGTTGTGTTTCTTTAAAAAAATATTGTTTTTATGTGGTGCACCTTTTGGTGCCCATAACATATTTTGTTCTTTGCTTACTATCTGTTTAATGTTTTCTTTTTTTCCCTTACAAAATACAATAGTGAACTTTACCCTGATTGTCCTGTTGAAGATGTGCAAATTTGCTATGATATACGTAAATTGATAAAACTTGAGAATGAAAGGTAAATTATTTTGTATTATTATTAATTATACTTTGATGAAAGCGGAGTAGGAGTTATTCTTACAAATATTGTATAGTTTACATTATGAGATTGTGTAGGGACTTGGATTAATTTCAGTGTAGATTACGTTGTGAACCAATATCATCTAGAGGGATAATTGAATATCAGGGAGAAAAGGACAGTTGTTTCTAAATATCAATCTTTGGCTCAATGATGGCTGCTGGATGGATGTCCTGAAGCTGTATTGATTACTCATGACCTGAAGAATTGACTATATCAAGGTGAAGTGGATGCTCACCAAAAGACATTGGTTAAAGGTGGCGCTGTATCATGAATTGACATCGGTTAGAGGATCATTGGAAAACCAACAGGGAGTATTCAACAGCTGTTTCGCCCTAGTTTGGGACTCTTCATCAGTACGCACCCATTAGTGTCTGAACCCAGGAGCTTCTAGTTACACAGTGAGCTCGTATACCAATTCAGCCACTGGGACCCGATACAATGGCCAGCCAATTCACCACATAGCGGGACCACTAACCAGTGTCGTCCCTGGCGAGTATTTGTCCTCACACCTGACCTGCTGTACGATACTGGTCACGACTTCCCACTAAAACTCATAAGGTCCTGGGTTCGAACCACAGTGAGTGCGTACTGATTAAGAGTCCCGAACTAGTACGAAACGGCTCTCCAATACTCCCAGATTTTCTAATAATCCTCTAGCCGATGTCAGTCCATGATGCAATCCTAGAACCAATCGAATCCCTGCAAACCAACACTTGGAGGTTAGAATTCATGGTTCATCGAATTCTCCTGCTCAAATGGCTGAATGCTAACAAGCTTCGTCTCGTAACCTGAAGGTCCAGGGTTCGTTGCCAGCTGGAGTCATGAGTGCGCATTACTTAAGAGTCGCAAAATGGAAGGGTACAGCTGTCCAGTATTATTTCGTCATTATTATTCGTTTGCATTTCGAGTGAAACATTAAAACTTCAACATCTGGCTCCACTACTGACTATAAGCTAATACAATCTCCTCTATGTCACCTTTGGACGCCTTCATTCGAGTTTTACTCGAGGCCTACGTGGCACGTAATATCACTTGAAAGTCACCTCAGTGTGTGCAATCGATCCATCTCTCTTTCCTTTGGCATATTCGTTAGGCACAATAAGTTTTTCGATTTGTTCATTACCAGGGTCCTGATCTGATGTTCGTTTTCTTTCTTTTTTTAACAAATGTCTTATTGATTTGTAATGTGAGGTGATTTAATCGTGAAATTACAAATCTGCAGCATCTCACAGGATTGAGATTACCAGCTCCAGTGATGATCGGTTAACTGATTCACGAGGCTCAGCTGCTAGTCTAGTGTCATCATGATGTTAACATTTTGTCAATATTTTTGGTTTTAATATCAGACAATAGGTTATTGTATATGTCTTATTGTATTATTGTTCATTGATCTCAACTCACATGTCAATCAATAGGTATTCAGCTATAAATTTTCATGAATTAATTGTGAAGAAAGCGTAATTGATTGTTTACCCCATCTCTTTATTAAGTTATTTATATGTATACAGAATAATAATTACCAATGTATGAAATTAACTTTCTCATACTGTAAACTTTATTATTTCAACACTCCTGGTGTTTTGCATACCCTTATCACAGCAACATTCTGTTCTGTTCAGTTAGCGTATTTCAGATGATCTACATACACACTTTATTTCTGTCTGTTTTTACAGCTGATTTTCGATGTTTCTATGTGATATTCAGATTCAGATTCAAATTTATTGGTTGAGGATAGAAGGCTTGGAGCCTATGTTAATCCTTTTCTAGTAAATTTCTGGGGTTTTCCAAACCCTTCTTGAACGATTCAGTTGAGGTTGCAGACACCACTTCTTCTGGGAGTCGTTTCCAAGAGTTTATGACTCGATGTGAGAGCCAGTACTCAATAGCAATGTGGTTTCTTCTTAGCTTTTGAACTCTCCTGCTATGTACTCTAAGGTGTTCCGACCACCTAGTGGGAAGGAAAAGAGAGAATAGGTCAGGTCCGTAGTCATTATTTAAAATTTTAAACATTGTGATTAAATCTCCTCTCTGCTTACGGTATGACAGGGAGAAGAGATTTAAACTGTCTAGTCTTTCCTCGTATGATAAGTTGGTCATGCCGTAAACCATAAGTGTTGCCTTACTTTGAACCCTTTCTAGAATGTGTGAGTCCCCTTTTAGATAAGGGTTGGCGGCCTGGATGCAGTTTTCCAGTCTTGACCTCACCAGAGATGTATATAAGGAGGTGAACATATCTCTGGTGATTCTAGTGAAGGCTCTGCGAATTGCCCATAATGACCTGAAACTACGTGCAGCCACCGCGCGACAGTGTGCTGTAGTTTTTAAGTCGTGGCTAACTATGACACCCAAGTCCAAGTGAGTCTGAACTGATGGAAGTGTTATTCCCTCTAGTTTGTAGGAGCTCGTGCTTGCTTGTCCAATGCGCATGGTTGCACATTTTGCCACATTTATCGGGAGCATCCATTCCATGGACCACTCTGACAATTTGTTGAGGTCCTTTTGCAACATGGACGTGTCACTGTTGCTCTTCAGCTCTCTCCAAATTTTTAGGTCATCTGCGTATAGGACCATAAGGGAGTCAGTGAGCAGAGATAACTCACTGATATACAAAATAAATAGGAGAGGTACCGTGCCTTGTGGCACTCCACTGCGTACTGCTGTCCAAAAGGAGAGTTTCGAGTTGATCCTAACCCTCTGCCTCCTGTCTATGAGGAATTCCCCGAGCCAGTTTAGTAAGCTGCCTTTGATACCAAGACTTTCCAACTTCATTAGTAGTCTTTTGTGAGGTACTTTATCAAAGGCTTTGCTGAAGTCTATGAAGACGACGTCAACGGGTCTTCTGTTGTCCCTGGATTTGACCCAGCTTTCTCTTGCAGTGAGAAGATTTGATTAGTTTATAAACTAATCAAATAACTTTGTAGACTACATTGAGTGAATGTCTGGCTAACTGACTGGGTTTCTATGTGGAACTTTGCACAGAAGTGCAACAGTTCAAGTTGCCACACTCCATAAAGCACACAGAGGTAGAGAAAAGAAATTCCAAAGAACTATGATAAGCAGAAATGTGAGGACCCAATGAATCTGGGAGGTCACAAAGATTAAATGAATCTCCACCAGTGAGAATGATTCTGAGGAATATCACTATAATAGTCTCTAGCCATTGATTCTTAGCATCCCAAGAATCCCAACCACACAGTCTACACATTTCAATGTGGCTGACGCAAACCAACTGTCAACAACTTCATGGACTGAAAGCAGTTTTTGGTTTGACCAGAGTGTTGCCGTCTCGTTTTTCCATATCAGACAAAATTTCTACAAAACCAGTACTTGAAAATTGATCTGATGCTCACTAGCGACTAGCCTTATTCAGGTAGTCACCTGGGTTTCTAGTGGGAAGTCGTGACCAATACGGTATGACACTGGTTAGTGGTCCCGCTATGTCGTGAATTGACAGAAGTTGGAATTCATGGGCTGGCCATTGGATTGGGTCCCAGTGGGTGAATGGTATACGAGCTCATCGTGTAACCAGAAGTTCCTGGGTTCAGACGTCGATGGGTGCGTAGTGATGAAGAGTCCCGAACAAGGGCGAAACGACTGTCGAGTACTCCCTGTTGGTTTTCCAATGGTTCTTTAACCGAAGTCAGCTAATGATGAAATCCTCCAAAGAATCCATCCAATGGTCCTTAATTTTCACTTTGTATTACTTAATCAATAAATATATTTTAGGTCAATAGGTCATTTGCGATTGGTGGCACATTTTAAATATTGTTGTTGATTGTCAATCGCCCGGTCATTTAGTAGGAATTATAGCTTCCATTTGGATGTCATAATAGTATTGATTTTGAGTTTTTTTTGATTTGTCATCACTGTATTTATCACTTAATAATAGATTTAAGAAAGTAGTCTTTTCCCTATGTTCATGCAATTCTTTCCCCTAATGAACTTGAATAAAGTTAAACAGCAAAAAAAAGAATTAGATAACGCATGTTACGTAATAGTTGTAAATATTAATGAGTTGAAATGATTATAATAATAGTAATAATTAAAAGTTGAATAGACATCAGATACTAAAGTTAAGTGTATGAATGAAGATAAACATAGACTATGTGGTGTGAAATTGATCTTGTCGAAAATTAACTGAAGAAGTAATCGCTACGGTTTCAATTAGGACAGCTAACTTGTACCTTAATTATGCTGAATGAATTTAAATTATAGATTTTGATGGTCACTTCAAATCACCAAAACTTTACAGCTCTTATCATTATTGTTTCCTTTAATTCCTAGAGGAACATAGGGCTTCAGCCGTGTGTCTCCATTGCGTCCGGTTATCTGCTAGAGTATTCACCTGGCTCCAAGTCTGCCCACACGCTTTCATCTCCTCTTCACATGACCTCCTTCAAGTCACCCTTGCACTGACGACCAACTCGCCGCTTCCCTTTCAGTCGGGTTCCACTCGAGCGATGGCTTGTCTAGTGATGTCACTCACTTGATGGTTTGTTTCCTCAGAGTATGGCCAGCCAATCCATCTCTATTTCTTCCTGTCTATCTGTTTCACAATCGGTTCCTGCTGGGTTGGTTCGCTCATTGCAGGAGATCTCTGTTGCTGATCTTTTCTGACCGGCCATCTGATCTCGACTAGTATTGAGCGAAGACAACTGTTAAAGAAGCTCTGTAGTTTGTTTGAGATGCTCTGTATGACGCGCAGTGCAAATCTCTGATCCATCCGTATAGTGAGTAGGACTGACTTCACATTGGAGTTGAAAATCCGGATGTTATCTTCGTTTTGATGCTGAGTGTTTTTGACCTCCACACAGACTTGAGAGTAGTGAAAGCTTGCCTCGCTCTTCCGATCATCGCCGCTTTGATATCCTCGTCAGTTCCGCCTGTAGTTGCTTTCCAGGTAGGTAAAAGAGGTTGTTTCTATCAAGTTCCTCTCATTTATGCTGATCGTTGTCTGTTGTTGTTCTTGTCCAGGAATCTTCATCACCTCTTTTCCCTATGTTCATCTAAAGTCCTTCCTATCTTTGATGCTTCTTCTGCCAACTTGTTGCTTTTCGCAAATACCATATGTTACCCCTAAGAGCCTTACAGCTCTTATGGGTAACATATGGTATTTGTTTTGTTTCATCCATTAATTAGTGTTCAACTTCTATTCTTAACTGGGGAATATTAATTTATACGTTTTCTTAATATAAACCAACAAGCTTTCAGAGACCTGTAGATCTTTCCTTTCAACTCTTCATGTATTCAATTACACAATACTAATTAATGTTCAGGTGCTAGTTTGTAAGCATTTAATTGGTTTGAAGTTTGATTGCCGACTGATATTAATTAGAGAAGGATTGGAAACTCGGTAGTACTGGACTAATGTTTCGTTCTGGTTTGGGACTCTTCAGTGCTATGGACGCATGATCGTAAAGGGGATTGAGTCCAGGACTTTCAGATTACGATTCCAGGGTCGTTGACCATTCAATCACTAGGATGGAATCTAACAACAACCCATGAATTCTAACTTTTTTGCCAATTCGCGACTTTTAACACCATCACCACTGATAATGTTGACCTCATCCACTCAGTTACTCCATCACTTGTGACTGAATATTTTTATTTGTTTTATTTATTATTATATTGTGCGTCGGTGGCATAGCGGTTAGGACGCTCGCCGGCCATGCACATGGTCTGGGTTTCGATTCCCGACCGGCGCACTCCTTTACCTCGCCAGAAATAATGCTGGTGAAGTGGAAAGGTTGGGCATGAGGCTAGCAACCCCATCCTGTAAAAATAAACACTGCTACAGAAACTTCAAGCTTCTAGCTTGAAGCCCTATCTTCCACTGGGAACATGAAGGAATAAAAAAATTTATTTTTGTAGTAGGACTAAAGGAGACTGTGTAGCATATTCCTCACTCTTATTCCTTTGCATCACGAGTGAAACAAAGGGCTTCAAGTTTGGCCTTTAGAATTTCAGTGGCAGTAGTGTTTTTTACGGGGTGGGGGGGGATTGTTAGCCTCAGGCTCAACCTTCCCTATTTGCCTGACTTACAATCGTCTAGACAAAGTTTAAGAGTGTGATTTGGCCCGGGAATTGAACCATGGACCATGTGCGCGTGGTTTGCCAGAATTCTACTCTTGAACTACCGATGCAGCGGTCGGTAGGTCGGTTTTCGACATAGAACTTTGCACATATGTGCGGCAGTTCAAGTCGCCACACTCCCTCCATTTAGCACACAAAGCAATAGAAGAAAGTAGAAGAAGTGCATAATAGAGACAGTAAACAGAGGTGTGAGACAAAGGAATAGTAATAACGAATAACAATATAGTTTAATTGGAAATCATAAGTCACAAGGAGTGGATGCATCTGAGCCAGCCATTGAGAACGATGAATTTGAGCCATGTGACCAATTGTTTCCAACCATTGGTTTTTACCGTCCCGAGGACCCCAACCAGTCAGGAAGTCTACACCTTCCTACGTGACTGGCTTAGACTAACTGTTGTGGATTTCATTGACTGGTGCCATGTTTTGGTTTGACCGCCGCTAGCTCTTTTCTGGCCTGACCCTATGTCAGCTAACATTGCCCATTGTCGAGGAAGGCGATGACTAGGCATACGTAACACATGTCCTAACCATCTTAGTCGAAGTAATTTCACCGGTGCAGCACGCTCTCTGATAGGCGTTTCTCATGTACCAGGCCATAAACCGGACTTATTCTTTGATAACTAATAATGCTACCTATTAGCCAATGTTGAATTAGGTGAGAGGCGGAATTCGAACGTCACACGCGTCGACTGAAAGTCGGATGCTTTATTAGCCAAACAGCCAAATCTTCATTTGTGTCAAATACAGATTTCATCATCTTTCTTTTTTTTCATAGTTAGTAAAACTCTTCAGACAATCGAGTGGATTAATCTAATTTATTTTTAGTAAGAATATGCTTTAAGTGTAGTAATGAGGAGTTGAAGTGGTCTTCAATCACTACGTCATATTTTGAGATTGTGTGGTGGTGGCACTCAGCATTTATCTTTCAAAATCTACCTTACTACAATTTGGAAGTGTGTACAACTCTTACAGAATACTAGTGACTCCTCTTTTTACACTTTTGGGCTCACAGTTTTCCGCTTGAAATACTGTCTTCTCGCCACACGTTCATAGCATGTGTCAGGTGTTCTATCTCCCATGTTAAGTGGTATAATTAGGTGAGCAATATTGAGGTTAGGCATCGGTCGAGTGCTAGGTAAGGCGGGAAAATCAGTCGACGAGACTGTGAAATTACATCGACTGAGATGGTTAGGACATGTTACGTGTTGCGTATGTCTAGTCATCGCCTTCCTCGACGGCCAATGTTAGCTGACATAGGGTCAGGCTGGAAAAGAGTTAGCCAGTGGTGGTCAGACCAAAACATGGCATCACCAGTCAATGAAATCCACAACAGTTAGTTTAAACCAGCCACGTAGGAAGGTGTAGACTTCCTGACTGGTTGGGGTCCTCGGTACGGTAAAAACCAATGGTTGGAAACAATTGGTCACATGGCTCAAAATCGTTCTCAATGGTTGGCGCAGATGCATCCACTCCTTGTGACTTATGATTTCCAATGAAACTGTTTTGTTCTTCGTTATTACTATTCCTTTGTCTCACACCTCTGTTTACTGTCTCTATTATGCACTTCTTCTACTTTCTTCTATTGCTTTGTGTGCTAAATGGAGGGAGTGTGGTGACTTGAACTGCCGCACTTATGTGCGAAATTCTATGTCGAAAATAAACAATTAGTCAGATGAATCCTGTTCACACCCTTTACGTGACGACGATGCTTCTCGCTGAAGTCGAAGGGCTAATGCGAATGTGTGAGAGCCACAAGTGAAGTGGTATACATTCTGATCTACCTAGTGGAGCTGCGAAACCCTGATTCCAGTCCTGAGCTCTAGAATCTGAACGAATCGAATGATGCACGAACTTGTTTCGGCCACCGGCAACCATGGGAACACAGCTCCTGGCTCTCCTCCACTGCTTTGTGGATCAGAATTCGTGTCAAAGACTCGAGGGATGGGGATGTCTCCCTAAGGCGATTACCTACTTCACTCTGGGCATCCGGGCATTAAGTGTCCCAGCTGTCGCACAAACTATAAGATTTTATGTGACTCACTCCCTTAGTGACTGACTGACTGGTTTCAACGTAGAACTTTGCACAGATGTAAAGCAGTTCAACTCGCCACACTCCACTCAGCACACAAAGCTAGATAGGAGAATAAAGAGAGTTTCAAAAGAAAGACAGATTATAAACAGAAGTGGGAAAGGAATAAATAGTAATACGGAAGGACAATAAAGCTTTATTGGATATTATAAATCACAAAGAGTGAATGCAACTGAGCTAGCCATTGAGAACGATTTTGAGCCATATCACCGACTGTCTCCAGCCATCTTTGGTTTTTGCCATCTCGAGGATGCCAACCAGGAAGCCAGTCTACACCTTCCTACGTGGATTTGATCGACTGATGATGAGACCATGTTTTGGTTTGACTACCACTATCTCTTTTCCAACCTGATCCATCCTATGCTGGTCAGCTAACATTGCCTATTGTCGTCGAAGGCGATGAATGTCTAGGCATGTCTAGCAACACATTTTCTAACTATCTCAATCGATGTAGTTTCACAACCTCGTCGATTGATTTTCCCTTCCACACCTACCTAGCAGTCGACCGATGCCTAACTTCAGTATTGCTTATCTTATAATACCACTTAACATGGGAGATGGAACGCAGACACCTATGATCAAAGACAGCTAGTCGGGATTTTCATGTCTTCCACTTTGAATTGCCATGTCTGACTGCCAGTCATAAAGGAGGACAGAACGAACTGCTGATGAGCAGTACACACGTCTTTTGGTCGACAGCCGGAAATCACATCTACGCCAGAGATGGCGTAAGTCGGCATACGCCAAACGAGCCTTCTGTATCGGTGCTGAGATTTCGTCTGCGATCAACCTGTTTGGGATGATGCAACTCCTCAAATAAGTGAAGTGGTCAACACACACTCTACTACTCCACTTCCTATTTTTAAGGTAGGAGTCAATGTAGTGCTGCCCTGTAGCAAGGAAGCATCGTCTTACATTTGACAGCAGGACTGAATCACATGTCAAACATTCGAAGATTGCTGTTCAAGGTGTTCAGAAGACTCTGCTCTAATTTATCGGCGTCTTCGCCTAAGCGGACTATATCATCTGCATTTCCTGAGTCAGCGATACTATTCCCTCGTAACAAATCAATCTCTGAGTCTCTGAAGTCAGTTAGAGTCAAGTCCATTATGGCATACATGATGAAGTTAAACATAAGTGGTGATAGTGGCCATCCTTGACGGCGGGCACACTGCTGACTGTCACCACTTCAGATGGTAACATTCCGTAGGCTAACTTCATGAGTTCGAGTAGAGTGTTTTTATCAAAGCGAGGTATTTTCTCGGCATTTACCCTCTTAATACCAATAATGTTACAAGCGTTTTCAAAAAAATAATAATAATAATCGATAGCACACAAGCATCGAAACTGTCATGTGCTTTGAGAAAGATTGTTTATGTTTTTATATTTAATAGCTCATGTGTCTATGTTTATATATATATATATATATATATATATATATATATATATATATAGAAGTCCCTTAACAATAACTCTGTAATTACATTAAATTTCTTTCTTTTCCTTTTTTCTCCTAAAGAGATAGTCTTCGAACTGCATTGAAATATTCTATAGAAAGTTATGAACAAAAAGGTCGACGTCCACTGATCATTCCACGGTGTTGTGGTTGGATGTGTAAAAAGTGTTATAAAAATAATTTTTGTCGTGATTGTTGTTGGCGTGAAACATATACTGAACAAAGTCCAGAATTTGCCTATCCTTCAGATGATAGTCCAATCCCATGGTCAGAGACAGCAGACACTACCAGTATTCATAATAGTAATAATAATAAGTATAATAGAACAATAGCCTTGACAAATAGTTGTTCATGTTGTTGTGCATGCACACCAGCAGTGGATGCAATCGATTATTATGAAAGCAGAAATCATTATATTCAAGAAGAAATCGATAAGGAATATGATATTGCTTTTAAAACACCTATTGGTATAGCATTTGTAACCTTCTCAACAAGATATGCTGCTGCACGGTAAGTTTCTGTGTTTCTAATAATAATAATAACAATAATAATAATAATAATTTATAATCTATGATATCTCATGTGCTTTTGTGTTTTAATTCATGAATAATCGCCATCTAGGTATTAATGAAAACAAAACACGTGGTTCAGCGAAGAGTCTCTTTTCGGCTGCGAATTCATTTTCTTAGCTGTACAATCGCAAATATACATGATTTATTTTGTATGCATGTGTACATTAAGTTTGTCAAACAAAAATACAGTTTTTTATGGTTATTTTAACTAAACGGGTGAAAATTAGTAAGTTATGGGCAGAGTTACGCAAGAAACTAGTGTAGTCACAAAGGTGATGAGTTGTCACAAACTGTTGTTAAAAAGGAGTTACGTAATAATATGAATAGTTTGATGATTGAGTTGTACTCAGGATACAAATGAGAACAACGTAGAGAATATGAAATTTCGTAAGAGTTCTAAATGAATACAAGAATTATAAGCAATTAAAGAAACAGGCAAACAAACAAAATTAAGTCATCAAAAATCGACAAAGTTGTTACCATGATAATAGAAGTGGTTGAATAGTTCTCTCTTGTATGCAGAGCTCCGGTTTTTTTATGCGAATGGACAGAGCTTCAGCGATGCAAAAAAGACAAAACTGTATTGCCTTTGTTAGGTTATTCTTGACTCTGTAGATTACTTTGAAGCAGGAGACGTTTGTTAAGATGGAATGATCAGTATTAACCAGGTGTTCAATTATCGCACTCCTTATTGCACCACTATTGCCTTTCCGCAACCATACTGGATAGTGTTCTTGAATCCTCTCTCTTGGATAGGATGTGCGTCAAATGACCGATGTACCTGACTCCACAGCAGCAGGTGAACTGATATATGCACATAAAAGTGGTCAGATGCGGGATCTTGTCCTTAAGGCTGGCTTCTGCAGATCAGTGGGCGTTGTTGCAAAGAATGGTCTTCTCAGAGTTGATGTTATCCTTCTCTTGAGAGTGTCGCTTGTTAATTCTCCCTTGAAATCCAAGTTCATATAAAGTTTCTTTTTCGGCGCAAGTGAAGTTTCATTCCTTCAAATTCTTGGTCTGATAGTTTTGTCAATGAATCTTGGTGGGTATCCATTTCGGATGAAGATTTCTCTAGAAAGATTTAATTATGTTTCTAGAATATCGGGACTACAGATGCGTTTGGCGAACTTAATGTACACATGCATACAAGATAACTCATATATAAATATATATGCAGTTGTACAGTTAAGAAAATGAATTCATCGAAAAGAGACTCTTTGCTGAACTACGTGTTTTTTGTGTTTGTCATGCAGATATATTATGCATACTAGTAGACTTGGAACTCTAGGTGATCTGAGCTTCAGATGTTTATTTATTTCATTCACGTGAACGAGTTGATCAGCTGTGAACCAGATTTCTTTCGATAAAATGGTTAAATAGATAGACTAATATGGAGAAAACAGCCAAGAGGTCTCTTTTCCTGACTTTTTTCAAAGCTGCACAGATATTCATTGAGCTCATTTTTATACAATGTTAATTGTCAGCAATCATCAGAGGTTACTGTCAGTAATTATTATTACTATTATTCCTTTGGGTTGCGAGTTGTCCATAGGACATCTTCTCCTCACACGACCTCCTGTATGTCACCCTCTGAAGGCAAACTCGTCGTTTTCGTTTCTAGTTCCACACAACGACCTAGCGCCCGATGTCACTCAATGCTCTCCTCAGCGTGTGTCTGATCTGTATTTGCTTCTTCATTTTTGGTAGGGTGATAGACTGTTTGTTGATTCGTTTGCTACCAGAGTTGTGTTGTTTCTGATCACCTCTGGCCATCTTATCTTCAGCAAGGAGTTGGTGAAGGAATCTGCTGATGGAAGTCTGCGAGAGACTGTTGGAAATGCCTTTTTATGAGGCATGTGTTATTTGTGTTTAAAAAGCCGAATTTCGTTCCTAATGTTGTGATTGTAGCAGATTTCCACACCGATTTCGTAGTAATGCCTGTCTATCTGTCTTCTCTTTTCGATCTTGCCTTTCTCATCTTCATCTATGCCTCATGTAGTTGTTGAAACAATGCTGCCGGGATAAGTGAAAAAAAATGACCTCCTTCGAATGTCTGGTTATTGTCAATCTTTCAGAAATAACAATATCTGACAGATGGCAAATAATCCTACCTGATCGAGGAGGCTGAAAACACTAATTAGTTAAATGAAATTATAATCATTTAGAACCAGTGTATCAGTTCAGCTAGCTACACATTGACTCGGTACACAAAAAGGGAACTCTAGTATAGTAATATTACAATTAGTATAAACTTGAACATAGCAAGAATGACAAGTGTACGAGGATAATAATATGAGCTCATCTTTTGTTATTTCGAGGATTCTTCTCAACTGGCTATTACCTGAACAAAACAAAAGTTATAAATTACATTAAAGATTTGAACATACTTTTTTTCAATGACCAGGTGTAATTGATACGAACTGAGCGTAATAAAAGTCTAGAGTGATGTAAGTTGTCAAGTTATTAAGACTTAAAAGGTCTGACTATTTGTAGGATAATTAGACCAATGTTCTTAAGAGCAGAGTTCAACATTTTTGGGTAGAAACAAAGTTCAACTAGAAAGTGCAGGAAATGGATAGAGTGAGTCACACTCGGATAAAATAATACAATTTTTTAAACGGGACAGAAGATACAGCAGCATACATTACTCAATAAAATTATATACTTAGTAATATAGGTTTAATCATCAAAGCAGTGTAGAGTTCATTAGTGTCTCTTTCTACGTACATATATTTGGTTTTAATCGTTTGATAGCGATTACCTCAGAAAAACATAGCAAGCTAGGTAGATTTCTGTCGCCTGTCGATTATTTAGGTAGAATGTTCGCCAACCATGCAGAGGGTTCGTTGTTCGATCCCCGAACAACGCGGGGTGAATAGTGAATTAAAATTATGATAAAAATAATTATAATTACTATAAAATTACTTCTCAGGTGAACATAGAGAAAACAGAGGTGATGAAGATTCCTGGCCAACAGCACCAGCAACAACAAAAGACAACAATCAGCATAAATGGGAGGAACCTGAAAGAAACAACCTGTTTTACCTACCGACCTGGGAAGCATCGTTTCAAATACAGGAAGACGGAACTGACGAGGATATCAAAGCAAGAATCGGGAAAGCAAGACAAGCTTTCACTACTCTCAAGTCTGTGTGGAGGAGGTCAACAGCACTCAGCATGAAAACGAAGATAAGATCCGGATTTTCAACTCAAATGTGAAGTCAGTCAGTGCTACTATACGGATCAGAGACTTGGCGCGTTATGAAGAGCATCTCAAACAAACTACAGACTTTCATTAACAGTTGTCTTCGCTCAATACCACTCAAGATCAGATGGCCGGCCAGAAAAGATCAGCAACAGAGAGGGATCTCTGGCAATGAGCGAACCAACTCAGCAGGAACCAACCGATTGTGAAACAAATAGGTAGGAAGAAATGGAGATGGATTGGTGGCCATACTCTGAGGAAACAAACCATCAATTGAGTGACATCACTAGACAAGCGATTGCTCGAGTGGAATCCGACTGAAAGGGAAGCGGCGAGTTGGTCGTCAGTGCGAGGGTGGGTGACTTGGAGGAGGTCATGTGAAGAGGAGATGAAAGGGCGTGGGCAGACTTGGAGCCAGGTGAAGACTCTAGCAGAGAACCGAACGCAATGGGGACGCACGATTGAAGCCCAATGTTCCTCTAGGAATTAAAGGTTACAATAATAATAATAAAAAATACTTCACTTTTCATCCCCACCTTCCTGAGCTCCACACCATATTATGTATAAATTAATCCTTTTGTTATGTCTTGCATTTTGTCGTCTGGTCCATCCTTGTCACCAAGAGAAATCTGAATCCCACCTCTTTGTCTATTTACAACATAAATAGTTAGTCTTTTAACACTAAGTAATTGTCTTCTTACATCATTTTTGAAACTATGTTGCTCATACATTCTATGTATGACTGGAAGTCATTGTAAAAAAGTATGTTCAGACACCATTTGTAACGTATAATTGATTTACTTAGGATGTAGGCAGTTGAAGAGAACGCACGCAATGAAACGAGCTCGTATTATCCTGCAAATATGTCTGTTCTCCCCTATATTTATTCAAACTAATAAAGGGAACTGTCTAGTTGATATGTGTTCAAAAATGTGGGCATTAACCCTTCTCTTTGTTCTTCCAACTTACGTTCTTTGCCATGTACATGTTAATTTGTCGACACAATTGAAGGGAACATGAGGTGGAAGTTTATCCGCTTTTGATGCTCTCAAACAACTGATCGTTTGATACAGACATGCAAGCTTGGCAGCTGTGAATGTTTGTTTTTCAGGGTAGCTGTCAGTCGGCATCCTATTCTCCTAGCAGTATCATCACCTCTAAAGGCAAACTGTAGAAAGACAGATAGTATAAATGGATTTAAAGGATGCAAGACACGTGATCGATAGTCTGTAATCATTGGTTCTTCATATATTGAGAACGCTGATTGGACAAGTTAAGTTTTTCTACATAGGATAACGAGCTACACCTGTTGTGTGGGGATGGTTTCGAATTCATTAGCGAAATGGTTGAATTGAAACGATTGAAGACGAAAGACTTGGTAAAATAAGGTTTATTTTGAAACTTGTATCTCTATATAGCCAAATTATGTATACCTTATCTTCAAAGCACCATTTGCACAGATCTTCGTGTTGTGGTACTTCTGGACTTCATATTGTGTTTCTTTGTGTTCCTTTCACTTCTCCAATGTATCTCCACAATGCTGTATCATTTGCCTTCTCTGAAATCAAATGTATTTCCCTGCTATTAGATGTTTTGATGCCGATGAACGTCTCTTTATATACCACTGATGAATCTTATCGTTATCGCTCGTCACAGAATATGTAGAATGTATAGATGAATGTATCACAGCCCTTCAAATCTTCTTTACTCTTACTTTGTCTTTGGGTGGTCACTATTATGTTTATTCTAGCCTAATAGTAATGCAGCTACCTTCATTGCAGTGATCCAGTATAGGCAATATAAGTTCGATGTGCTGATTCATTGACTGTGTAATTTTCTTTATGTCCTTCTGTTCCTTTGAATCTTAGGGTTTCTTCAGTAAACTTTCAGCATCTTAAACTTCTCTGGTGTATTTTAGTATGCCTATTCTGAAGTTAAATTTCAGTATTGGATTACAACGACGGTTAGGGAGTTGATGGTTTCTCACTGCCTTGTGGTTTATCGATTACTAATGTTTTCCTCACCTAAAAGCACTACTCATTCAGAAAAGTGTAACCAAGTATACACAGCACTTATCGCATCCAACATTGTCAATCACACATTGTTACTGACTTAAAGTTTACCCCCATTTTACACTATATAAGCGATATCCGGTTGGGCTTGCCATTTACGGGTTTTCTGTCTCCCATGCCACCTTTCTTTGGGTCAGACTGGGTTTCAGTCATGTTAATATCTCGTTACTTTGACCCAGGTACCTGGCTTGTTATGTGCTGTGATAGAGATCTTGTGACTTTTCGTTTGCTGATCTACTAAGCGCCATATGATAATGCGAAACGTAATTGTTGTATGCAATGGGTTGAATGGGAGCTGCGTGCTATATGCATGCTCCCCATCCTTAGAAATATTTTATCCTATTGGTTGAATGGTCAGCGAGTTCCAGTGTTTGATCTCTCGTGGGGTCATGGAAGCACAATACTTATTAGTAGAGCTGAGATTTATTGGTCTAGACGCCTGACTTCAAACTACTAGGTCACGGGTTCAAACGTCGTTGACTCTTCATCAGCAGTACTGACGAAGAGTCCCAAACTAGGACGAAACAGCTGCACAGTACTCCGACTATTTTCCAATAGTTCTCTAACCGATGTCAGCTGATGATAATGATTTTTGTTATTAAAGCGTGTGTATTGAATTTCCTACGAATAACAAAAAGAAAAGTACTAAGGCTGTTTCTTTAAATATCGATGTAAACAGTGTGTTTTTATATCTAATATACTGGTAAACTTTTGTTAATGTCTAGGGTTTTGCTTCAAAGTCTGTCACATTTGTCATATATATATATATATATATATATATATATATATATATGGCACGTGTATCTAGGTATTATCGAGCTGTCTAATATGATTAGATTGTCATATGTTTTAATGCCTTCGTTGTTGTTGTTTTTTGTTTTCAAAACTGTTACCCTTTTAGTGTGTGCAAGGATTATCGAGATACCTGTAAACGTTTAATGAATCGTTTAACGTCTAGTGTGAGTAAGGAGTTAAGAAGTCATACATGGTCTGTGGATTTTGCACCAACGCCTAGTAACATTATTTGGTGAGTGTTTTCTGTTGTTGTTGTTGTATTTTTTTTTAATAAAAAGAGGTTTTCTCCGTAATTGAATAATAATTTAATTAAAGGATAAATTATATGTACCAGTTGAGGTGGGTGTTGATGGTGGTAAGTTCCTAGCGGGATACGAAGTGCGCATATATTTGTTGTAATGCTAAGATTCACTTTTATTATTGTTTAATTATTGTGTTCCTTCACATTCCCACTGGAATATAGGGCTTCAAGCTAGAGCTTTGAAGTTTCGGTAGCAGTGGTATTTATTTTTATGGGGTAAGGCTGCTAGCCATCCTCATGCCGAACCTTCCCTCTTTACCTGACTTACTATCGGCTTAGTGAGATAAAGAAGTGCGTCGACGGGGAATCGAACCCGGGGACTATATGCGTTCTTGGCGAGTGTTCTAGAGAGAGATTATTGGTGACGTGGTTCAAAATGCTTCAATTGTGGACAGCGCTATTCTGTCTCATCTTGTGGAGACAGAACACAAGATTGACGTTAATTATGCTTTCAGGGTCATTTACCGCATACCTACGAATCTCAATTTCGCTTTAAGAGTTCGACTACTAAATATTGCTGAGGCTGGCTGGTGGGATCCATATTAACAAGCCTAATTTATGCATCCAAAAGAAGTTAGTTCAGACATTATCCTTACCACTTGGCCATCCAGGTTTGAATAATCCAGAATATTTGTGAAATTTCCCTAATTTCAGTTGATATTCTATTCGCTATTATATCTTTATTATTATTATTATGACTTAATCATCTTTAATGAACTGCAATAGCACTGATCATACTTTACAAATCGATATTATTTAAAAAAACGCTAATATTGTTATTAACTACTAATTTAAAATATTCTGTGTATATAAACATGCATATATAATTGTAGAGCTTGGAAGAGGAATTTATCGAAAAGAATATTCTTCGCTCGATTATTTTGTGTTTTATAGATGTCTGAATGAATATTTTTATTATTATTGTTCCCTTGGGTTCCTAGTGGAACATAGGGCTTCAACTGCACGTCTTCACTTCCTTCTGTCTTGTGCTGTACTTTTCACTTGCGTCCATGTTATTCCATACTGTTTCATCTCCTCCTCACACGATCTCCTCCATGTCACCCTTGGACGTCCCACTCGTCGCTTCCCTTTCGGGTTCCACTCGAGGGCCTAACGCGCGATGTCACTCAACGGCTATGAATGAATATTTTTGCTATATTAAAATTTATTTTGATAAATTCTCACAGTGTCATACAGTAATATTTCTGGCACAATTTATTGCCGCTCATAATCATATCAAGGCACTACTCACACAACTTTCTAACTTCGTTTATATGATTCCATTATTTTCCATCGCTTGATTTGATTGGTGGTAGTATTTTCCATATTTCTGGTATGAGTGAGTGAGTCATTCCTATTGCACATGTTGTTTGTCGATGCTATGAGCAAAACTCAGTAATTTAGAAACAAAGTTCAGCGATTCCACTTCATGCGTTAACACACAACTACACAATAGGGTGGGTGGGAGAGAGTCAAGATTCTAAAAAATAATATAAGTAGGTGGAGAGAGAGAGAGGTTGATTATTGAATCTTTGATCATCGAATCTACACCCAACACGTACAATAGGAATGACTCATCACTCATACCGGAAATATGGCAAATACTACTACTACCAATCAAGTCGAGCTATGAAAAATAATGGAATTATATAAACGAAGTTAGAAAGTTGTGTGAATGCGTTCCTTGATATGATTATGACCGGCAATAATTTGTGCTCGAAACGTCGTTGCATCAGTAAATATTGCTGTATAACAATGTGAGACTTAATCAAAATAAATTTTACCTATAATGGAATTATACTCTACCACAGTGCACAGTGCGTCGGTGGCATAGCGGTTAGGACGCTCGCCGACCAAGCACATGGTCCGGGGTTCGATCCCCGGCCGACGCACTCCTTTACCCCGCTAAGCCAGAAATAATGCTGGTGAAGAGGAAAGGTTAGGCATGAGGCTAGCAACCCCATCCTGTAAAATAAACACTGCTACAGAAACTTCAGGCCTCTAGCTTGAAGCCCTATGTTCCACTGGGGAACGTGAAGGATAAAAAAAACAGTGCACAGGTTCTATTCTTATATCAATGGCTCAAAATAGTTTCCAATGGCACACATCCTTCCATACTTTGTCATCGTATCTCAGATCCATTAAATTCTCAATTCTTTTCTCCTTTACATTTCTGTATATCAAATTTTCATCTTTATGTGTGATTTTGCGCGTTGTGGCAACTTGAATTGCTGTACTCTGATGCAAGATTCCAAGCTGTAAACTCGGTTCATCTTCAAATAATTCGATTTAGACTAACTGACTGGATTTCAGTGTAGAACTTTGCACAAAAGTGTAGTGGTTAAAGTTGCCACACTCCATACAGCACACAAAGGCAGACGAAAGACAGAAAAAACGGATCTGAGCTATGTTGCCAATGGTCCTAAGCTATTCGTTGTTTTAGGATCCCGAGCACCCGAATAAGATAGTCTACATCTCCCCACTTGGCTAGCTTAAATTAATCGTGAAAGACCTCATGGATAGATGCCAAACTAATACAATTTTCAAGTGTAGGTTTGTAGTGATTTGATTGATTGGTTACAGGACTTCATCATGAGCTAACATTGGTTAGAGAGCCATTGGAAAACCTGAGAGTGTTGGACAGCTGTTTCTTCCTAACTTGGGACTCTTCATCAGTACGCACCTACCACCAGGGTTCGAACCCAGGACCTTCTGGTTACAAGGCGTGCTCGCAGAGCATTAAGTCATTGAGACCTGACCCGATCTAGTGGCCAGCCCTTGAATTCCAACGTCTGCCAATTCATGACATAGCGCGACCGCTAGCCAATGTCTTCGGCGAGTATTTGTCCTCACACCCGACCTGCTGCACCCTACTGGTCACGACTTCTCACCAGAACCCGCAGGTTACTACCTACCTGAATAGGGCAAGTCGCCAGTGAGCATCTCATTGATATTCAAGTGTTGGTTTTTTAGGGATTTGATTGATTGGTTACAGGATTTCATCATGAGCTGACATTGGTTAGAGAGTCAATTTTCATTGCCATTGCTCTTGTAAGATGGCAGTGGCTCAGCATGTCCAATACATATCATAGCCATTTCAATTGATACTACTTCACAACTGCATCGGTTGACTTACCTTCCTAGCCTAACGTCAACAATACTTATACTGTTAAACCACTTAACACTGGAGACAGAACGCAAAGATCTGTGGGAAACGACAGCTAGTCTTTACATATCTTTCATTTTCAGTGAAGAGTGAGGACATAGAGAACTGTTTCGCAGTACACACGTCCTTTAATCAATTGCAGAATATCACGTGACGTAAGTTGGCGAGTGACATAAAGAACTCTTGCATCCGTGCTGAGATTTCTTCAGAAGTAATAATAATAAAAGCTTTATTCTAGACAGTACTTTCGGTACAAATATGGAATTTTCAGCATTTAATACAGTATTGTATCCAAAGGCACAGAAACACTTTTAGTGTCCTACTGGGAAGCAGGCATAGTGTTAGTAGAAAATGGTTCATTGAAATTACTAGTGAGAGGATGACATAAAACGTCAGCGCGTTTATTGCGGATAATAGCTGCCACATCATCTAGAACAAGGAACTGGCTAGGTTTCAGGGATTTGAGAGACTTGAGGACATCGTTTATGTTTAATCTGGAGAAGCAGTCATTATTAGCACTTGTAGCATTTGAGATGATAACATCAGCTGAACGACATATGAAGGATCATTATTTATTTCCTTAAACAGCTTCCAGATAATTGATGAGGTTTTGCCTGATAAGAACTTCTGGTTATAGATCGTATTTATTTTCTTTATTTCTAACTTAATTGGGATGTTCAGTGTCTTAACAGCATCCATCCAATACCAACAATTCAAAGTGCACCGTAATGGCGAGCCACCTAGCATGGTGGACACATTGCAAACATGACTGATAAAATTCAGTCTGCACCGAAGATAGGACTAGACACATTACACTAGTTACTGACTAGTGTGCAATCAAAAATGTCTTTCAATTTGTATAACCTTTCTTTCTTTCGGAGAAACCTTTTGAGTTTAGAAGAGGAGAAGCGGTCAAATCTTAAGAAGAGTATCTTTTTTGGTCGGCGAACTTCAAGACATATTTTGAGATAACATGTTATGTTTGTGATTGTGTCATTTAGAACTTGTTCAGTAAATAAGTCCGAATTTGTATCATTTAACACGGTTCTTAGATTCTGTATGTTGTCATGGGAGTAACATCTCTGTTGTGTTTTCTTGCCAAATGGCAAGAAAGCCCTTTTGTGCAGCTTTCCATATATTCTCGGTAATGTATTTATGATACAATGATAAGAATTAAATGTTATACTATTTCCAATAATTTTCCTGATTGTGGTAGACTGGATAATGAGACAGACAGCGGGAAGCGAGGAAACAGGCATAAGATGGGCCCACACAAAACACTTGGAGGATCTAGACTTCGCCGGTGATATTTGTCTGATTTCCCATAAACTGGAAGATATGCAAGTGAAAAGAAACAAGTTGGCAGAAGAAGCATCCGGAGGAGATAGGAATTCAGGTGAACATAGGGAAAACAGAGGTGATGAAGATTCCCGGCCAACACCACCAACAGCAACAACAACAAAAGACAACAATCAGCATAAATGGGAGATATCTGAAAGAACTAACCTCCGTTACCTACTGACCTGGGAAGCATCGTTTCAACTACAGGCGAACGGAACTGATAAGGATACCAAAGCGATGATCGGGAAAGCAAGGCAAGCTTTCATTACTTTCAAGTCTGTGTGAAGGTCAACAGCACTCAACATGAAAAATAAGGTTTGGATTTTCAACTCCAATGTGAAGTCAATGCTACTATACGGATCAGAGACTTGGCGCAGCGTCACGAAGGGCATTTCGAACAAACTACAGACCTTCATCAATAGCTGTCTTTGCTCATTACTCCAGATCAGAAGGCCGGTCAGGAAAGATCAGCAACAGGGTCTCTGGTAATGAACATACCAACTAGGAACCGATTGTGCAATAAATATGCAGGACGGAATGGAGGTGGATTGGCCATACTCTGAGTAAACTATCAGGCGCCAGGCTATTGCTCAAGCGGAACCCGAATGGGAAGAACGCCATGGAGACGTTCGGCTGAAGCCCTATGTTCCTCTAGGAACTAAAGGAAACACTAATAGTATTAATATAATAATAAATAGTAGGGAATCATTCCATTGGGGGTGATACAATTTCCTAAGTGAGCGAAGTAGTGGCAACACGCTTAACCACTTCACACCCTATCTCTAACTTGTGAATTTGAAGCTAACACGTGAAAGAACTCGAAGCCAACAGTACACATAAAGTGTAAGATTAAAAACATTGCGAATTCCATATGATTTTCTTTTGTATGCACAGTTCTGGTTCTTCTAGCTTAATGGCTAGGGCTTCTGCGATGCGAAGAAGACGGAATCGTACTGTCTTTGGAAGGTTCTTCTTCACTTTGTAGATTACTTTGAAGCAGGAGGCGTTTGTTGAGATGGAATGACCAGTGTTGACGAAGTGTTCGATTATTGCACTCTTTATGCAGCCATTACTTCCTTTCTGTAGCCACACTGGATAGTGTCCTTTGACCCTTTTTGACAGGATACGCGTTGGACGACCGATGTACCTGGCTCCACAGCAACAGGTGAACTGATATATACACAGAGAAGTGGTCAGGTGCGGGATCTTGTCTTTTGGGCTTCTGCAGATCAGCTGGCGACTAGAGAACACTACTCTCAATGCTACCTCAAAGAAAGTTCTTCTTAAAGAGGTGGAGATTCTCCTTCTAAGGACTGTTTAATTCCATATGAAGCAAAATATAAAGTCCTAGCATACTGTTAAAGTATAACACTATGTGTTAGTTTATAATGTAACTCTATTTTCTCTATCTTAGCTAAATAGCACTAAGTTTGTCCTTAAGTTAAAGGTGAATCACAATGATTTTTCAAAGTACTTTTAATTATAATCAATAATGTTATTGCTTTTATTATCATTAGTCTGCGGATTATCTTGTTTTCTTAGTCTCCTGATTTTTTAAATTCTTCACTTGTTTCGCATTTCTGCAGTGTAGTGTAGTGTAGTGCAGTGTTGTGTAGATAATGAGAATTATGTTTTGAAATAATGTTGAAATAATCACCAAAAATCAATTGTTTCCTGAAGAAACAAACACATGACGTTTTTCTGTCTTAATTAGAGATTAACTGTAATCAGATGGATTAGCAGTAAAAGTGGAGGATATCAGAACATATTATATTCTCGACAGCTAGCTATTCTCAACGGACAGATGAAATACAGTGTAGTAGTTTTAAGCTGTCAAAAAGTACACGCATTGCGGTTATTTCATCACATAAGTCGGATTAGATCTAACAAGTAGTAGTAAATACACTATCACAGAGACACGACACTTTATATCGATTGAATATAGGGAGAAATGTTAAGGTTAGACCTTGAGTGTTAGACATAAAGATGGTGAGTCAATCGATGAGCTTGTGACACTACATCGATTGAGATAGCTAGGACACCTGTTACATATGCCAAGCCACTGCCTTCCAGGAGGAATAATAGGTGATATAGGATTAGGTTGGAAAAGGGTTAGGAGTGGTGAGACCGAAACCTGTTATCAATTAATGAAGTCGTTGACAGTCGATTTGAGTCATCTGCGGCGGTGTAGACTGTTTGATTGAGGTCTACAAGATACTAAAAACTAATGTCTCGAGATTATCGATGATATTGCTAAAAATTGTTGTCAGTGGCTCAGATGAGTTCACCCTCTATAATCTCTTCCATATCCACTAAACCATCATTTTTTTCCATGTTACTCTTCTTTCTCCTGCAGATTTCTGCTGCTTATTATAGTTCTGTTGAATCCCTTTTTCCCTTGATTTCTATGCCTTTGTGTGTGTATTTAGAGTGGCCACATGAACTGCTGCACTTCTGCGGGGAGTTCTGTGTTGGAACTTAGTCAGTTAGCCAGATTAAACACAGATGTTGTTTTGGTTATCATGAAAGTCTGAATCGTTCATGTAGCGTATTTATATTTATTCTTAAGGAAGTGATTTATTTTCGTTTCTCACGTGGTTATCGAAAGCTATCGCTTTTTAGAAGTGATCTGTATCGATACGCTACTCTGTCGGAATTCCGTTTTTTTGGAAGAGATTATTTATATATCAAGCTGTTAGCCACACTTGCGTGAAATTTAAGTATACCAGCCAATTGACCTGAAGAATGAGTTCGGTGCGAAGTAAGTGTGCTGACTGACGGAGTAATGCTCATTGAGAGTGTTTGACCTGGCTGTGAAAGGATTATTCAACTGTCATTAGCCCACACGGCTTATTTCGCCACTGAAGTAACTATGTGCATATTAATTGTGCAATTCAATATTGATTAATGGATCTGATTGTTAGTCGGTAGTAGTGAAATCCAGGACGGGAGACCCCTTCAATTTCTGACTTGCCAGTTGAACAGAATAGTTGAATGTCTCTAACCCTTATTATTGACTATGATTAATCCAAAAATTTAACATGAGATATTAGTCATTAGAGAGTTAAGTTAATTCGCAGGATTGCAGTTGAATTGTCTCAGATTTATCATCTTTCATGTGCTATTCAAATGATTTATAGATATCAATGTAAGCCTTTTTTGGTTTTCTGCCCTTAACTGTAAGCGTTTCTAGTCTATCACTTACCTGTCTGTTTGTCTGTTTTCGACATAGAACTTTGCACTGATATGCGGCAGTTCAAGTCGCCACACTCCCTCCATTTAGCACACAAAGCAAGAGAAGAAAGTAGGAGAAATGCAAAACAGAGACAGTAAACAGAGGTGTGAGACAAAGGAATAGTAATAACGGAGAACAAAACAGTTTAACTGGAAATTATAAGTCACAAGAAATGGATGCATCTGCACCAGACATTGAGAACGATTTTGAGCCATATCACCAATTGTTTCCAACCATTAGTTTTTACCGTCCCGAGGCACACGCAACACCTAACATGTCCTAACCATCTCAGTCGATGTAATTTCACAGCCTCGTCGATTGATTTCTCCTCCTTGTCTATCACTCGACGGAGGCCTAACCTGAATATTGCTCACCTTATTATACCACTTCACACGGGAGATAGAACGCAGGCTCCTATGATCAAAGACAGCTAATCTTTTTATGTCTTGCACAGCTAGCCATAAAGGAGGACGGAGCGGACTGATGAGCAGTACACACGCCCTTTGGTCGATAGTCGGATATCACGTCTACGCCAGAGACGGCGTAAACTGGCATATGCGAAACTAGCCCTCTGTATCCGTACTGAGATTTCGTCACAGATCAAACCGTTGGGGTTGATGGTACTTCCCAAGTAAGTGAATTGGTCAACGAGCTCTACCACTTCACTCCCTATTTCTAATCTAGGAGTCGGTGTAGTACAATCCTTTAACATCATCTTACATCTTACAAGGGCGAATCGCATGCCAAACATACGAAGATTGCAGCTGAAGGTGTTCAGAAGACTCTGCATTTTGTCAGAGTCCTCGCCTAGAAGGACTATATCGTCTGCATATTCTAAGTCAACGAGATTATTCCCTGGTACCAAGTCAATCCCTGAGTCTCTGAAGTGTGTTAGGGTTAAGTCCATTAGTACATCTATGATGAAGTTGAATAGAAATGAGGATAATGGGCATCCTTGACTAGTCGTCACCACTTCAGATGACAACTCGCCGTAAGTCCTCACCTAGCTGCCTGACTATGAGTAGAGTGCCTTAATCAGTGCAATGTATCTTCTCGGCATTCCCTTTACAGCCAAGCATCGCCAGAGAACCTCCCGGTCGACAGAATCGAATTTCGCCTTTAGGTCAAGAAATATAATGATTGTTGGACGCCGGTAGGAATGCCTATGTTCTAGAATCTGTCGTGGGGTGAAGATATGATCAACACACCCTCTTCCTGGCCTAAAACCTGCCTGGTTTTCTCGTGTTTGTGCCTCCCGAGCACCATTTAGTCTACGCAGTTTTATTGAACTTAGGACTTTAGATACTATATTAGTCAAGCTAATCCCTCTGTGATTATCACCTACCGCTTGTGTATCTCCCAACGTACGAAATGTTTATCGTATATGACCAAACCTATATAGTTCATAAGCTGTTTTTACGATGACTATTGTATTCATTACTGTATTCTTAAAAACATAATTAAATTACTATTAGTATTGAAGAAAAATAAAATAACTGTCTGTAGGTCATAAGTGAAATTCGAGCAATTGATTGGATCTTATACAATGTAATAGTGTTTTGAGAACTTCTAATTGCGTACATTCCACACTGCATAAAATTTTAGTTGCAGCATTACCAGAGTTTATAGTAAGCTGGCTACCATTTACTTGCTCACTTGTCAGTTGACTGTTCATTCGCCTACGATTACAACACAATATGCGGTGGAACCTAAGGAAAGCCATTTCATAGTCAATCATTATTGGGCAATTACTAGTGTATTATTATTATTATTGTTATTTATTCCCCTAGGTTCTGAAAGGGGGACTTAGAACTTCAACAGTACAACTCCGTTCCACTCTGTTCTTTCCAATCTTTTCTAGCCGGTTACACGACTCTGCATTTAGCTCTCATGCCCTCCTCACACGGTGTCACTTTCGGAGGCAGAACTCATCACTCCTCATTCGGCCTCCACTTAAAGATCTGGTATGGCCTAGGGCGTAATTTCACTCAGGAGCCTCCTCAGCGTGTGTCCAGTCTATCTGTATTAACTTCGGCATATTTGTGGGGTAGTAGGTTCTTTGTTGGTTTCTTGCCAGAGTTCTTTGTTGCTTATTGTTTCAGGCCATCTTTTTTGACTTTTGAGTGAAGGCAGCTATGAAGCAATGGACTGTGATAAAAGTTTGATTTCTGAAGGTTCTGTAGCTGATATAGTTAATGATTATGTCTGCGTTGAAATCAATCAACTTTTAGAATAAGGCAAGAACAACAGTGGTTTGTTCAGAACAAAATGGTACCATCATTTATTTCGTTAGCTTCTCATCAGCTGCTTACAACCTAGATCAATTATTATTATTATTAAGTTCATGTTTTACATGATTTTATTTGACAGGAAATTCCGAACTCAGTGAACAGTGCTCAGAAGATTACGTTTATATATTTTTTACACAGGCAGTTCAAGTTTAAACAAAGTAAATGTATGCATACAATGGTAAAGGAGTTACGTAATAAAGATGAGAGGTACGAAAGATGATGAGTTACTAATAATGTATTGAGTTCAACTCAAATCATAGAAGCAAGAGACAATGCAAATCACACTGTATCAAGGGATGGGGGTGAGGTTGAAGCCAAAGGTTACGTAATCAAATGAAGTAGAGAATAAAGTCATCCAGTTACCAGGGCATGTACCGAAAAGCCTACACCTCAGGAGAACAAACGCTTACAGTAGTGCCATTACCAGACAGACATCTCCTTGATACTGGTCATGAAGTGGAAATCTTAGATTCCTTTAAAATTATCAATGGACGAAAAAGCTCAATTCTCCTCAAGTTTGGCGAAGTAATCTATTTCAAACACCTGAAACAGAATCCATGTGTTCAGAAAAAAGAGGTTATCAGTTTTTTCTTGTCCTGGTAACTGCGTGTGTCTTTGTTCTCTCTTTCACATTTGATTACGTAACCTTAGGCTTTAACCTCACCTCAGCGCTTCGATATAGTGTAGTTTTGCTTGTCTCTTGTTGAACTCAATACATTTTTACCCACTTTATTTGTTACTTTGTTTAAACTTGAGCTCTGTGTCAACCAGCATAATGGGAAAATTGCGTGTATGTTAAAACTTTTCTGTACATGAACTTAATAATAATGATAATAATAATTTATTTAGGCTGTATGCAGCTGAGGACAAACCAATGAAATAAAAATAATGGTTACATATTATTCTAAGAACACAATATTCAGCGAAGAGACTCTTTTCAACTAATTTATTATCAAGCTGTACAATCGTATAGATATGGTTTTTAAGAAATTATATCCGGTGAGGGAATTAAGTCAAAGGTGTGAATACATGAAATAATAATAATAGTAGTATGAAATGCAATTAAAATATTTGTGATTATAATCACAGTTTAATGTCAAGTGGCAAAATAATTAATGTCATATATAGAATAATACATAAGGTGTATAGAATTTTGGAAAGGGGTACATAATTATAAGATTAGTAGACGAATATAAAATGTTACATAACATGGTGTGAAATTTGATAAGATAGAATTCAATATTGTAAAAATAAAAATATAAAAATTAATAATTTTGGGTTTAAAATGTCAAGTGGGTCAAGTGGAAAAGATTCAGAGTGAGAATAGTAATAATAATAATGATAATGATATTAATAATAATCGTAGTAATAAGGGAAGAGTACATAGAATAACTAAATAAACAAAATAAATAAATAAACCTCTATCCCTCTACGGCCAAGGCAGAAAGAAGTAGGGATTGCACATACTTCTTTTGTACACAAAGGTCTGTTTGGGTTAAAGTCATGAATTGCCAAAGCCTCAGCTGTCTTTAGAAGTCTGTAACGAAGAAAACGCGGGAAGTTAGCATGGATTCTATATATGATCTTAAAATCATGGTCGGGGTTAACAGAGTGACAGAAGTCGATCAGGTGTTCCAAAATAAAGCTGCAAAAAGCAGTTGTTCTTGCTTTATTCAAATTCATGTTGTAAGAGAATAAATGTATGAAATCAACTTTTCGTAAGCGAAAAATACACTTGGCTTACAGTCTATTCTTAGAATTTGCCTTTTCTATCAGCTACTAAAAATAGAAGCGTTGTTCAATTCTTTTGTAATGCTTATTAAACAAATAAATTTTTGAAAATTTTGTTAGTATTACTGCTGCAATATTTCTTTTTTTTCAAAAGTAAACATTCAGGTGTTGGTTTGTAGGGATTTGATCGCTTACAGGATTTTCATCATGAGCTGACATTAGTTAGAGAACCATTGGAAAACCTGGGAGTACTCGACAGTTGTTTCGTCCTAGTTTCGGGCTCTTCAACAGTACGCACCCACCGGGATTCGAACCCAGGACCTTCTGGTTACAAGGCGAGCTCGTATACCATTAAGCCACTGGGACCCGATCCAATGGTCCATGAATTCTAACTTCTGCCAATTCACGACATAGCGCGACCCCTAGCCAATGTCTTCGGTGACCTGCTGCACCCCACTGTTGTTGTTAAGTGGTTGGGAACAATTGATACGAAACTGGGGACCTCGGTTTTATACTTGATGGCAATTGTGTTTCGATTTGGATATGTTTGTATAGCTGTTTGTTAACTTGTATAACTCTGTCATTCATATGAACTTTATGTCTGGTTCAGTTATTTTGGATTATTATTATTACTAGGACTCACCAGTGGTTGAACATGACTGGAAATTCATCACAGTGACACATATTATATATAGTCATTCCTTATTGTCTTCAAAATCATGAATTTTAAATGAGTAAAATTCATTACCTCATCATTCTTTCTGCCCTCAATTTTGTTTACGGGTGATAATAATACTACTTGGCTGCCAAAACCCGCTACGTAGAGATAAGTTTGATGACCTATAACCCATCGGTTGAAAGTTCAATGCCTTTTCTAGTAAATAGCAGCCACTGGAGAGAAGAAATTAGTTCAATGGATCTAAATGAAAATATTCAGGACTTTGAAGGTCAAAAATAATGAATCAATCAACTGTATATGGATTGTGGTGTCATCTAGATTTTCTCACCATTAATTTTGACCAACTAGATTTCCTCAGACAGAAAGTCTATACCTCCCTACAGAAGTCATATACTTTATGGTTTGCCATTTTTTGAGGATATGTGACCCATTGTCTTGAGCACTTGGTTTTCAGCCGAGGAGTCATGGATTCGAGTCTCTCCGTATGTACTTTAGCCTGGGCATATTTGGGTAGTATCATCAGGCCTCACACGACAAGTGTGCCTCTTAGTCTGGCATCATGGTTAGTTAAACTTAAATAGAAACATGTTTAACTTACGTGATAGTGTGGTGAGAGCTGGCTGCTAGCCAAAGTTGGTAGACAGTAATTGACGTCAGTGTTTATGTCCCCAATATTGGTGTTGAGAAAATGAGAACAAAAGCTTTGCGTAGGCGGATACAGTTAGCATATGGATGATCTGACATAGCCACAAAGAGATGCAAGGTTAACTTTCTGTGAGAAACAACCAATCAAAAGACTGCATTATCTATTAACAATAATCTACAATAATGTACATTAAAATCTTTAAATATGTGTTGATTTTCCTTAATAAACGATCTGTTGCCTGACCCTTGTCTTCTGTTGTTACAATAACACTGTGGATAATCTTGTTCTTTCAAGAGGATGGCTGTTCAATATGCCTATTGAATGTCTCTTCTGGTTCACTAATTTGTAGGTTTAATTATTTTGAAAAGATGAATTATAGATATAAAAGCTCTACATTACTACTGAGTATTTATTTATATTAATGACATTGAAATGTTTGTTTTCTATGTTTCTTCTTGTTTCTCAGGGGGAATTTATCTGTCACTCGAACTGTTTGGTGGTGTCGAGCTATCATTATTAACCTATGCGTCTTCTTTGTGGTATTCTTTCTGACTACACCTACATACGTATTGAATTTGGTTAATACACTGCATTTAACTGAACGTCTACAGATTAACGTAAGTCTTGTTACATAACCTGTCATTTGGATTGGTCTCACTCTCTCTCTCTCGAAAGATGTACATGTATACATGATTACGTGTCATGCAATCAAGGGCTTCTACTTGTCTGTAATTTTCCCTTTTCTTTAGACAGAAATCTACAGGAGAAATAATAGTAGCATAGAGGAACATGAGGACTATATAGATCTGTAAGATTACGAAGAATGAGTGCATCTGTGCCATTCAGTGAGAACGATTGCGAGTTGTATTACCAACAGTCTGCAGACACTAGCACATTACAGTTCTACTTTAGAGACGATGAAAATGACTTTTTCTCTCAGGTCGATAATTTCGGTGTAGTTGTCTTCTCTCTGAAATGGGATAGTTTAACTATGAGCCTATCATTGTCTTTCTCGACAACATACGACTTCAGTATAAATTCGGCATGGAAGATGTTGTCTAGAAGGACAATAACAGCTTCTCAACTGCTCAGAGAACAAAACCGCATCAATACATGTCTTACTACTTGTTCTGTCTGGCGAATGTAGCTTTGTATAATATATATCAAACAATAAGTCGATACTGTTGTGATGGAAGAAGATGCTCTTGTCAATTAGGGTTCGTACTTAGCATTACTTCAACACTTGACAATATATATTATGATGGAATACTCAAGTACTTTTCATATAGAGTGAGAAGGCACAGAAAACTGACTGAGAAGATTAAAGATGTATTACTTCTTTGCGAAATGCAGTATTACTAGAAATTACCGCTATATATATGTGATCATTTTACACAATCAATAAATATAAAAACTATACCACTTTGAGTGGTGAGGTTAGGCATCGAGTGCTAGGTAAGGAGGGGAAATCAGTCGACGGGGCTGTGAAATTACATCGACTGAGATGGTTAGGACATGTGTTACGTATGCTTAGTCGTCGCCTTCCTCGACAATGGGCACTGTTAGCTGATATAGGGTCAGGCTGGAAAAGAGCCAGCCAGTAGTGGTCAAACCAAAACATGGCATCACCAGTCAATTAAATCCACAACAGTTAGTCTAAGCCACATAGGAAGGTGTAGACTTCCTGGTTGGTGTCCTCGGGACGGTAAAAACCAATGGTTGGAAACAATTGGTGACATGGCTCAAAATCGTTGTCAATGGCTGGCGCAAATGCATCCACTCCTTGTGACTTATGATTTCCAATGAAACTGTTTTATTCTTCGTTATTACTATTCCTTTGTCTCACACCTTTGTTTACTGTCTGTATTATGCATTTCTCCCACTTTCTTCTCTTCCTTTATGTGCTAAAGGGAGGGAGTGTGGCGACTTGAACTGGCGCATACATGTGCAAAGTTCTATGTCGAAAAGAGACAGACAGACCACTTTGACTGGATGATAGCATGGCAAGATGCCTTTAGTCTATACTAGAGTGAAGTGTCTGGTGTGCATATCTGGAGTATGTCTATTCCTGTCCTAACACATATACGTCCTGCTATGAGATCATATTTTCAGGCATTTGCTGTATTCAATATCCTACGGTCACAAGTTGATTCAGCATGTGATACCTGATTGATTATGTATCCTAAAGGTGTAAAATTTGGTACTTAGAAGTGTCTTCACAATGAAGAGTCTTTGTGTAATACGTTTCAACAAGCGAATCACCTCTTTGTTGCGCCACGTTGTCGTGTTCACTGAAATCTAATAGATGTTGGAGGTGTGTATGTGTGTGTACAAGTGTGAACAAGTATTTGTATGGTTTTTAAGTAAGTATTCGGTCGGTCGGTTTTCGACATAGAACTTTGCACATATGTGCGGAAGTTCAAGTCGCTACACTCCATGTAGCACACAAAGCCAGAGAAGAAAGTAGGAGAGATGCATAATATAGACAGTAAACAGAGGTGTGAGACAAAAAGAATAGTAATAACGAAGAGCAAAACCGTTTCATGGGAAATCATAAGTCACAAGGAGTGGATGCATCTGCATGGGCCATTGAGAACGATTTTGAGCCAAGTCACCAATTGTTTCCAGCCATTAGTTTTTACCGTCCCGAGGACCCCAACCAGGAAGTCTACACCTTCCTATGTGGCTGGTTTAAACTAACTGTTGTGGATTTCATTGGCTGGTGATGCCGTGTTTTGGTTTGACCACCACTGGCTAACTCTTTTCCAGCCTGACCCTATATCAGCTAACATTGCCCATTGTCGAGGAAGGCGATGACTAGGCATACGTAACACATGTCCTAACCATCTCAGTTGATGTAATTTCACAGTCTCGTCGACTGACTTCCCCGCCTTACCTAGCACTCGGCCGAAGGCTAACCTCAATATTGCTCACTTTATTATACCACTTCACGCAGGAGATAGAATGCAGACACCTATGATCGAAGACAGCTAATCTTTTCATGTCTTCTGCTGTCAATGGCCATGTCTCACAGCTAGCCATAAAGGAGGATGGAGCGGACTGATGAGCAGTACACACGCCCTTTGGTCTATAGTCGGATATCGTGTCTACGCCAGAGACGGCGTAAACTGGCATATGCGAAACTAGCCTTGTGTATTCGTGCTGAGATTTCGTCAGAGATCAACGCGTTGGTACTGGCTGATGGTACTTCCCAAGTAAGTGAAGCGGTCAACGCGCTCTACCACTTCACTTCCTATTTCTAATCTAGGGGTCAGTGAAGTCCAATCCTGCAGCATCATCTTACATTTTACGGGGGCGAGTCGCATGCCACGGTGGTATTCGGTGGTATTCTCTGTTCATTTCTGTCATTAGTTCTAATATCGTGGTGCAGTAAACTCCATTTGTGAATACTTTAAAAGAGACTATTGAGAGTTTTTGTGTTGTCGATCATGTAGGACTGCACGTTTGCACGCTATTATGAGTAGTGGTAGTTCACCGACAAGACTTTTTTCGACGAATTTATTTTCAAAAAAAATTGAGCCAAAAATATCCTTTTTGATAATTTCCTCTTCTGGCTCTACAATTATATACATATCATATGGATGGGAAAGTTCCAGAATACTTTCTGGTTAGGGGTTAAATTAATAAAAATTACAATTAGGAATTAGAATGCCACAATAAACAGGGGGATGGGTAAAACTCAAACAGAGTAGCATTATAATAACTAAGAAGATTGACATTGTGCAACTGGGGGTTAGAAATGTAAAAATAACAAAATATACGCTGAGGAAAACATACTTCGCCACGACCCTACGACTGACGTTTTCCTGCAAGAAACTATTCAACCAGAACGCGAAAGACAAGCTGTCGCATTGGGCCACCTCAACGTGCATATACCAGTTTACTTGCTCTTGTGGAGCTGAGTGCATCGGCCGTACCATGCACCAACTTGGTAAACGCGCTCGTGAACACTACCCAGACTGGCTAGTAAAGGAGAGCAAAAACGTGTATACAGTTCAGTGACAGAACATCTGGTCAACTCAGGACATTCAGCGCCTTTCGAAAAGTCCTTCAAAGTAATATACAAGATTCAATCAAACCTATCAAAGGGAGTGAAATCAAGACATTTGGGCATAGCTGAGGCGTTAGCTATCCAAAAACTCAAACCCACTCTTTGTATCCAAAAGAAATACATCCAACCCCTGTCCCTGCCATGGCCACCATAAACAGGTAAATTTTTTAATAATGACCATCCCATCGCCTTTCTTATCTAAACTTCCTGTTTATTCATGTTACTTTAAGTTTTTCTCAATCCCTGTCTACACTACCTGTTTATTTTGTCATTTTACTATTTCTACGTATTTAATCCCTGATTGCATAAACAATTATTCATCACATTAGTTTTTTATCCAAACATCCTGTATATTTTGTTATTTTTACATTTCTAACCCCCAATTGCACAATGTCAATCTTCTTAGTTATTATAATGCTACTTTGTTTGAGTTTTACCCGTCCTCCTGTTTATTGTGGCATTCTAATTCCTAAATGTAATTTTTATTAATTATATACATAGAATATTCTAGGATCGTCGTCATTAACAATACTGGTGTTTTTAAATACTATCGATTTCTAAATTAAGATCAATGGGAGTACAGTTCACGAAAGACGCTTAAGTTATAATCAGCATAAAAATGTAATAGTAAACGGAATATCAAATAAAATCAAAGGCATTTATGCAACAAACTAAGGATCAATAAAGCCTTGATGGCCAAGGTAAGAACAGTGTCTGAACCAACTTCTTCTTTCGGAAACATAAGTTAGATTTCTCAATGTTAGATCCCAATAACCACCTTCTGTAATATGTAGTAGACTAACTCTTCCGCTAAAGTTAAGATTCGTTGGTATTCGGTAGATGACTTTGAAAGCTTTGTTGACGTCAATCTTGTGTTCTGTATCCACGAGATGAGATAAATTAGAGCTATGAATGGTTGTCCCCTACTCAACCATGCAGGACGGTGTTGGGAAATCCGACCATAAACACGCCTACGCAACTGGCTCCATAGGAGCAGTCAAATTGGTATATATAGGTGAAATCAGGCAGTTTATCTTTCACTCCCGAACGCGAAATAGGGGTGGCTTTGAAGACACGGTATACTGCAGCAGCACTGAATGCTCTTGTTATCACATTCCTTAGGCGTTGTGTTAATATCTCGCTGATTCTTTCACAGATGAACTGAAGTTTTAAGAATAAGTCCTTGTTCGGAACTGTTGCCCGGCCTTGATTTTTGATTCATATTCTTATGGATGAATTTTTCTGGGTAACCGTTCCCACTCAGCAACTGTTTAATAATATTAAACTCTTCATTGAGACATTCATTCATCAGAGCAGATTGCCCTTCCTGTGTGGCTGAAGCACTTTATTAGGCTGCGTCTGTACTTCAAAGCCAGGAGGCTGAAAAAGTGAGTATACTGACTGACCAGTCGATGTAGGTAGATTTTCTATATACACTTCTCATTGCACCGTTGTGTTTTCTAGTCATAAGAACGTCTAGAAATCATATACTAGAGTCTCTTTCTTTCTCAATGGTAAAATTTATTGCAGGATGAATATTGTTAAATTTATCATCAAGGATGTTCTTTGCTTCATCCTCATTTTTCATAATCAAAAATGTATCATCATCCATGTACCTCGACAGTAGAATTCTAGTTCATCAATATTACATCTTTCAAAGGCTGTATAATCCCATTTATAATTCAGTTTCTCACGTTAGAGGATGATAACAAAGGATATGAATTGTCATAAGCCTAGTTTTTAATATTGACTTCTGATACATAAGAGAGTAGCTTAAAAATCCTCATTAAGAGTGATGCAAAAGAAGAGGCATATTCATCAGCGAAGAGTTACTCCTCTCTCTTTTCAGTGATTTCATTCTTATGTTGTACAATTGCATGTATACGTTGTGGTACATTTTATTATATTATTATTGTTTCCTTTAATTCCTAGAGGAACATAGGGCTTCAGCCAACCGTCTCCATTGCGTTCTGTTCTCTGCTAGAGTCTTCACCTGGCTCCAAGTCTGCCCACGTGTTTTTATCTCTTCTTCACATGACCTCCTCCAAGTCACCCACCCTCGCACTGACGACCAACTCGCCTCTTCCCTTTCGGGTTCCACTGGAGCAATGGCTTGTCTAATGATGTCACTTGGTGGTTTGTTTCCTCAGAATATGGCCAATCCATCTCCATTTCTTCCTGCTTATTTGTTTCACAGTCAGTTCCTGGTTCGCTCGCTCATTGCCAGAGATCTCTGTTGCTGATCCTTTCCGGCCATCTGATCTTGAGTATTGAGCGAAGACATCTGGTAATGAATGTCTGTAGCTTGTTTGAGATGCTCCTTATGACGCGCAGTGCAAGTCTCTGATCCGTATAGTGAGTAGCACTGACTTCACATTGGAGTTGAAAATCCGGATCTTATTTTTGATGCTGAGTGTTGTTGACACCCACACAGACTTGAGAGTAGTGAAAGCTTATCTTGATTTTCCGATTCTTGCTTTGATATCCTCGTCAGTTCCGTGCGCCTGTAGTTGAAACGATGCTTCCCAGGTCGGTTGGTGAAGGAGGTTTTTTCTTTCAGGTTCCTTCCATTTATGCTGATTGTTGTCTGTTGTTGTTGCTGTTGCTTTTGATGGTGTTGCCCAGGAATCTTCATCACCTCTGTTTTCTCTATATTCACCTGAAGTCTTATCTTCACTGGATGCTTCTTCTGCCAACTTGTTGCTTTTCGCTTGCATATCTTCCAGTTTGTGGGAAATCAGACATATATCGTTGGCGAAGTTCAGATCCTCCAAGTGTTTTTTGTGTGAGTCCATTTTATGCCTGTTTCCTCGCTTCCCGCTGTTTGTTGCATTAGCCAATCTACTGCAATCAGGAAAATCATTGGCGATAGTAGGCAGCCAGCTTGTCTTACTCCTGTCCTCACTTCGAAGGATTCCGTAAGTTTCCCGTTGCGGATAACACCAACACTATATCAACTGCTAATTATATATATATATATATATATATATATATATATATATATATATATATGTATATATATATTACAGACACCACTCACTGTTCAGTGAAGTTTCTGCCTAGTTAAATTTAACAATAACTAACGGATCAGCGACTCATGAGAAAAAACATGGTGTACCCAACTCTCCTGGATTAACTTAAACAATCCAAACTAATTAAATAATTCACCACTCCCTGGTTTTTAATGGTTCTCTAGCTGATATCAATCCGTGATCAAGCCTGAAACAAATAGATTCCCTACAAACTAATTATTGAAAAGTTTAACTATTTATCAGTAGTGGTAATAATAATAATCTAGGGTGTTGAATGTGTGGCTTGCTCTTTATTTATATTGATCTGTAAGATATGACTTGTAGTGCACTTGAAGTGAGTGCACCATCTGCCTATTTCTCGTTTTTTTATTACTGTTATTGGCATTCTTCATTGAATTCTTGAATTAGATACTTTTTTTAAACTACACTGACACATTGCACTTTGGATAGATTGTTTTTGCTTGCCTGCTTGCTTGCTTTTCTTAATTGCATTGTATAAGTACAATTTCAGATTAGATTTTTGAGTTATTGATAAATATTCTTGTCTATCAGTGCTGGATACATGTATTTTGCACTTTGGAAATGATCAACTTATTATTATTATTACTCTCAAGTCTGTGTGGAGGAGGCCAACATCACTCAGCATGAAAATAAGGTCCGGATTTTCACCTCCAATATGAAGTCAGTGCTACTTAATATATGGATCAGAGACTTGGCGCCGAGTCACGAAGGGCACTTCGAACAAACTACAGACTTTCATCAACAGCTGTCTTCGCTCAATACTTCACTCAAGATCAGATGGCCAGCCAGTAAAGATCAGCAATAGTGAGGGATCTCTTGGAGCGAACCAACCTAGCAGAAACCAATTGTGCAACAAATAAGCAGGAAGAAATGGAGGTGGATTGGTCATACTTTGAGGAAAACATCAAGTGACATCATACGCCAGGCCATTGCTCGAGGGAAACCCGAATAGTAATCGGCGAGTTGGTCGTCAGCGCGAAGGTGTGATGGAGGAGCTCATGTGAAATGGAGATGAAAGCATATGAGCAGATATGGAGCCAGGTGAAAACGTTGTCCGGGGACCGAACGCAATGGAGATGTTCGGCTGGAGCCTTATGTTCCTTTAGGAACTAAACGACATAATAATAACAGTTCCCTTGCGTTCCGAGTACATCATAAGGCTTCAGCAGCACATCTCGGTTCTGTTCTGTTCACTACATACCCATACACTCTCATCTCCTCATCACGCCATCCCATGTAATCCTTGAACGTCTCATTCTGGTCCCATTCAAGCTATGGTCTTGCGGGCTCTGTCACTCAGCGGTCTCCTCAGGATATGTGCAGTCCACCTCCATTTTATTCCGCATGTACTGTTAACCGATAGGTTCTTCTTGTGTTCAGTGCACTGCAGAGTTCCTTGTTGCCAATGCAATGAAGGCAGCTGTTGATAAAAGTCTTCAGCAGCCTGTTACAAATGTTTTTCATGACCCACTAAATCTCTGTTCTGTATAAAGGAGTCGACTCAACACTGGTTCTGAAAAATCTGAATTTCGATTTTTGTGATGAGTGCAGCAGATTTCCAAACTGACTTCAGAGTGATGAAGGTTTGTCTTGACTTTTTGGTCCTTGCTTGCTTTGACATCTTCATCCGTGCCATCGCTTGTACTTGAAATGATGCTGCGTCGTAGGTAAGTGGAAAAAGTGACCTCCTTCGAATTGATCTCGTTGTTACTGGTTGGTTGGTGTTTGTCGTAGTTATTAGTTAGGTACCTTCATCACCCCTGTATTCTCTGTGTTCAGTTTTTTCGTTTGTTCTTTTTTGTTTGGTGTGTCTCAGTAGCATATTTATCACTTCTGCCCTGTGACATGGCAGCACGAAGCGCGGTCGTTGTTAATCCGGGCGCCGACCGACCCGGCATGATATTTTGTGAGTTTGTTTGAATCATAGTTTTGTATTGGGTAGCTGCTCTTTGTCTAACCACTATCCAAACAACATTTGTAGGACCTACAGGAACATAAGTTCCAGCCACTGTAGCTCGTTGGGTCATTGCGATATGCAAGCCCGACCACCACGTCAAGGTAGCAGCTATCGATCGGGTTGGCCATTGAGAGCGGAAGACATGAAAAGATTAGCTGTCTTCGATCATAGGTGTCTGCGTTCTATCTCCCGCGTTAAATGGTATAATAAGGTGAGCAATATTGAGGTTAGGCGTCGAATGCTAGGTAAGGAGAAGAAATCAGTCGACGAGACTTTGAAATTGCATCGACAGAGATGGTTAGGACATGTGTTACGTATGCCTGGTCATCGCCTTCCTCGACCGACAGGCAATGTTAGCTGACATAGGGTCAGGCTGGAAAAGAGTTAGCCAGTGATGGTCAAACCAAAATATGGCATCACCAGCCAATGAAATCCACAACAGTTAGTTTGAGCCACATAGGAAGGTGTAGACTTCCTGACTGGTTGGGGTCCTCGGGACGGTAAAATCCAATGGTTGGAAACAATTGGTTGTATGGCTCAAAATCGTTGTCAATGGTTGGTGCAGATGCATCCACTCCTTGTGACTTATGATTTCCAATGAAACTGTTTTGTTCTCCGTTATTACTATTCCTTTGTCTCACACCTCTGTTTCTGCTACTTTCTTCTTTTGCTTTGTGTGCTAAATGTAGGGAATGTGGCGACTTGAACTTCCGCACATATGTGCAAAGTTCTATGTCGAAAACCGACCGACCGACTGTGTTCATTCGATCTCCTATCTTCACTACCGTTCCTTCCAGTTCGTTGGTTTTCTCCTGTCTATGTGCCACTAAACACATAAATCGTCTGAAAAGTTCAAATCTTTTAGATTATTCTTACCAGTCCAACTTATTTCTGTCTTCTTGTTCCGCACACTGATTTGTATGATTCAGTCCACTACATTTGGGAGTATCATCAATCTGTCTGTCTGTTTTCAACATAGAACTTTGCACATATGTGCGGCAGTTCAAGTCGCCACACTCCATGTAGCACACAAAGCCAGAGAAGAAAGTAAGAGAAATGCATATTAGAGACAGTAAACAGAGGTGTGAGACAAACGTATAGTAATAACGAAGAACAAAACAGTTTCATTGGAAATCATAAGTCACAAGGAGTGGATGCATCAGCACCAGCCATTGACAACGATTTTGAGCCATGTCACCAATTGTTTCCAACAATTGTTTTTACCGTCCCGAGGACCCCAACCAGGAAGTCTACACCTTCTTACGTGACTGGCTTAAACTAACTGTTGTGGATTTCATTGACTTGTGTTTTTTAGTGGAACATACGGCTTCAAGCTTTGAATGTTCACTAGCCTGCCGGTGCTTTGTGTTTTTTTAAACGTGGTAGGGTCGCTAGCCTGACTTTCAACTCTCCTTTTCTCCCCCCTGGCTTACTGGTTGTTTCTAAGCTAGTCAGTGTTTATGAGTGTGCTGACCGGACCTCCCACATGCTTGGTGACTATTCTACGATACTTCCAATGAATTCCTTGGCTAAATATTCTCTGCACTTGAGAGGTTGTAGAATCTAATGATACATACCATCGTCCAACACTTGCCGCCCTGTCTCTTGACCTGTGTAGCATTTGACTTGTTCGACCGAGAGGTACTATGACACTCTCTGATAAATAACTATGCCTATGAGTTATACATGAGAGGGAGGAAAACATAATTATTCTTATGGTAAACGACACATTTCAGCCTGGTGTTCTCTGCATTGTAAACAAAAGTAATTCAGGTCTATGAATCTGCTGTATCTGATGTCTAGATTTTATAAAACACAAAATAATCGATAAATTCCTCTTCCAGGCTCTACAATTATATATATGCATGTTTATATACACAGAATATTTTAAATTAGTAGTTAATAACAATATTAGCGTTTTTTTAAATAATATCGATTTGTAAAGTATTGATCCATGCTATTACAGTTCATTAAAGATGCTTAAATTATAATAATAATAATAATAAAGATATAATAGCGAATAGAATATCAACTAAAATTAAGGAAATTCCACAAAAATTCCGGATTATTCAAACCTCGATGGCAAAAGTAATGATAATGTCTGAACTAACTTCTTTTGGATGCATAAATTAGGCTTGTTAATATGGATCCCGACAGCCTCAGCAACATTTAGTAGTCGAACTCTTAAGGCAAAATTGAGATTCGTAGGTATGCGGTAAATGAGCCTGAAAACATGGTTAACGTCAATCTTGTGTTCTGTCTCCACAAGATGAGCCAAAATAGCGCTGCGAATAGATTTTGTTTGTCCTTTGCTTAACCAACCACACAGCGTGATGTCAGGAAATTCGATGAGAAACACGCCTAATTGTACAGCCTATGTAACTGGCTCCACAGGAGCAGTTAAATTGGTATATACACATGGAAAAGGCCAAATTAAGCAGTTTGTCTTTTATTCTCTAACGCAGGGGAGAAGTGGTTTTAGAGATACAGCGTAATTGAGCAGCGGGGAATGCTCTTTTTATCGCATTTCGAAGGCGCTGTGTTAGTATCTCACTGGTGTTGTCTCCTAGGAACTGCATCTGTAAGAACAAGGCCTTTTTTGGAACTGTTGGTAACTTGGGCTGTTTTGGTTTTAGATTCATATTCTTATCAATAAACTTTTCGGGATAACCATTCTCACTTAGCAACCGTTTAATATTGTTAAGTTCCTCGTCAAGACATTCGTCCGAGCAAATCTCTCTTGCTCTGTGGACCAAGCACTTTATTAGATTGCGTTTGTATTTCAAGGGCACAAAGCTGAAAAAATGCGTGTACTGGCCCATTGATGTAGTTTTGCTATAAACACTTCTTATTGTGCCGTCCTCTTTTCTGGTCATAAGGACGTCTAAAAATGAAATACTAAAGCATTTTCTTTCTCAATAGTATAATTTATTTTTAGGTAATTAACCGTTCATGTAGTACGGATGACCAGAGAATTTTAGTTTTTTTTTTCGAGTACTCTTACTAATGTAAATATAGTTGTACTCGCACAAACTCAAAAATTCATCCTTCTTCTTCTCTTCTCTATTCTTTTCCCGCTTTTATAATGTTTTCAAAATGTGATAAATATATATTATGCTCTCTGGTAGTGATTTGTCATTCAGTCGGTAAATAGCTGTCAAATTGCGTTATGCATTTTAGATAGTTGGAGGCAATCGGTCACAGGAAGCCTTGCACCTAGGTTTCGTGCTAGTTGGCACTCATCAGCAAGGCGTATCTGCAACCTTGAAGGAACTCATGTCCCCTCTGAGATTCGAACCCGCGTCACCCAGTGCTGCAGTCAGAGACGTTACCATTGAGGTATTCGAGCTGGCGATTGACCTCCTGTAGGACTGTAGTGGGTATTTTGCATTATGCATTTTGGTATCTACTCCTTTAAGTGTTCTCTCATGTGTGTGTGTGTGTTTTGCTTCTATGATTCCTACAGAATCCTTTGCTGAATCAATTTATACCGTCAATTATCCTCTGGTCAGTGTCTGCTTTATTACCGTATATTGTCTTCAATTCTGATCGAATTGTTGGTCATTGGACAAAATCATGTCTACATTTAACTGTTATGACAAAAACATTCACCTTACTGATTCTAATGATTTTGATACTCCCGTCGCTTGGTTTGACATCGTAAGTCTATAAAGTTGATCAGTTTGGTATATTTTAAAATTTGAATTTCTTAATAATAATAATTTACTTTATTCCAAAAACAGTACTTATAATACAGAATGGAATTCTCAGTATTTGTCACAATATTGCATCTGATTTACTTAAAATATAAATAAAATTAAAAATTAAAACAAAATTAATAGGAGGAATTTGTCCACACTTACGACATAAAGTCAAAAATATTCGAAGCAAGAAATGAGATTATTAAATATAATAATAATAGGAATAAGAATAATAATAATAACAGTGAGTTTGTTTCAAACGGTATTGTCGATTCAGTTTGGAAACTTTAGCATTTTATAGATTATTGGGTCTAATGTTCTGTTGATATAGTATAGTGAGGGGAAATACAAAAATTACAGTTATAATACAGATTAAATTATGTCCACACTTACGAAAAAAAATAAACAAAACAAAATACTGAGAGGACTATGAATATAAGAAATACAATAACAATAAAGTTTGATGCTTTAAGGGTGGAGGAAATGGTCTGTTTAGTGGTGCTAAGAAGGTTAGTTAGTTCATTTCTGACACTATTTTCATCACATAGAGTACGTGCAGCGAAATATGGTATAGTGGAATTTTTATACTTCGACGTACGTGCACAAATTCTTCTGAAAAGATTTCTTGTTCTACCTGAGGAGACACAAGGTTGGAGCTGCGAGTAGAGTGGGTGCTCAGAGTCTGACAAAATTCCTTTAGCGAATTTGTTGCATGACATCAAGTGTCTATCGGTGACAATGCCAACGATATGGCCCAATGGAATACCACTCGTCCTACTGACAGTCTTCAGAGTTCTACGAAGTATGACATAGTCCTTTATTATCAATCGAGGAAAGAATAAGGGTGAAGGGTAAAGAAGAATAGGTAAAATACACGAGTTGATAAACTGTAAGAGGAGTGGTTGAGTTATGCCTGAGTGCCTTAATTTCTTAATGTAAAATGTCGAACGAAATATTCTTTTAGAAATCGCTAAGACATGAGAGGACCAGGATAAGTCAGAAGAGAGAATAAATTGTAGCATTGTTACGCAGTGTTTTTAAGTTGTTACTTCTCATACTGTGTGTGTAATAACATGTAGAAAAAGCAAAATTGCATTGTTTGCTACACTTATGTGCCCTTAATTTTGTCTGCAATTAATTTTGTAAATACTAACCATTAACTTTATTAAAGTTTAAATTGTTCCTTTTTGCCTATTTCTGACGTCGTCTGTGCTAGACTTTTGCGTTCAGCGAAGTGCTTCTAAAAGATGGTCTGTCACTGGCTGTTAACTATTTATATTTATCAGTGAATTTAGTGTCGGTCGTGATTATTTAGAATATATATATATATATATATATAGCTGTACTCTCAAGTATAGTTGATTAAGACAGTAAAAGCTGTCTGTCAACCGTCCGTCTACTTGTGTGTTTTCACATACCAGTGGTACTGCTGTTGTGCCAGTTGATGTTAATATTTGTGATTATTGATATAAGTATAAAACTTGGGCACTGTGGTAGAGCATAACTCCATTATAGATAAAATTTTATTTTGATAAATCACACAGAGTTGTACAGTAATATTAACTAATGACGTTTCGGGCATAAACTATTGCTCATAATCATATCAAGTTACTCACACAACTTCTTTCCTTCATTTATATACATATGTGGAATCTATTAGATATTAGGGTGGCATTCAAACCTACAAACTCACTCAGGGACAAGCTCTGTAGGTTAAAGCACCCTGTTGACCCAATTAAACAAAATAATATAATTTACAAAATACCCTGCAATGACTGTGAAGTCAATTACATAGGTCAAACTAGTAGATCGGGGGTAGTCAGATTATCAGAACATAAGAATTTAGCTAAGGTAAGAATGGTTGACCCAGAGAAGATAAGTAATTTAGAAAAAAAGTTCAGCAATTGCACTTCACGCATTAACACACAACCACACAATAGGGTGGGATAGGGTTAAAATTCTAAAGCGTAACATAGGTAGGTGGAGAGAGAGATTGGTTACTGAATCCTTGTTCATTGAGTCTACACCTAACACATGCAACAGAAATGACTCAATACAAATACCAGAAATATGGAAGATATTATTACCGCCGGTCAAATCAGAAGAGAATAATAAATAATCTTAATATTCTATTTCAACTCAAGCACATCACAACATTCCAACAAGTAACTTATTTTGACTATAAAAACACTCGTCTTGTTTCCCATGTGACTGTAATTGATCAATAACACTCGTATTATTATCTCTGAATGTATATTATCTCATACTGATTTTTATTTAAATATCTAGTCAATTCCACACATGTATATAAATGAAGGAAAAAGATGTGTGAGCAACTTGATATGATTATGAGCAATAGTTTATGCTCGAAACGTCATCAGTTAATATTACTGTACAACATTGTGTGATTTATCAAAATAAAATCTTATTCATAACGGGATTTGTGATTATAGTTCGTTTTCTTCGTGGTCCATTAGATCACATCACTGTTGGTCATGTCCAAAGCGTTCTGATGTCTTCCGGTAAAAAATAATGATTATTTATATCGAATTAATTAAGCAGGAGACAGTGAGTTGGTTGTCAAGCTAAAAAGGAATCGAACAAAAAGGTGAGAAATAAAGAATAAGCAAGTGGCTGTAATGCTTAGTACTGATATTGTTTGAAAGCAGTAAATCAAATTTAGCAAATCAAAAGTTTAGGATTAATCGTAACAAACGTAACGTCTTCCCCGAAATTTGAGGTGGCTACGACAAGTGTTATGCATTTCAAGCTGTCGAATTCCTTGTCAAGCAAAGTTGGCTGACATCAGATTCAACTGGAAGGGAATTAGTGGTGATCAAATCAGAACTTGGCATCATCCCCCCTTGATGTTTTCAGCTGTAGGTTTGAGCCATATAGGTAAGTGTACGCTGCCTTGCTGTAGTTGTCAAGGCACTAAAAAGCAATGGCTCAAGACCGTTGGTGATATGTCACAGAGTCGTTCTCATTGGCGCAGATACCTTCACTCTTTTCGCACTCGTATGTCCATCAAATTATTAAAAAGACGGTTGCAGCAAAGAAAATTTTCTTTTCGATGAAGTCATCAACTAGGCTGTACATTCGTGTATTTATATTACGCGTGTGAGAATGCTCCAGAATTATTTCCGGTCAGAGGTCAGATTAATAAAATTACTAAGTGTAATAAACAGAAGATGCGTTGGTGGCATAACGGTTAGGACGCTCGCCGACCATGCACATGGTCCGAGGTTTGATCCCCGGCCGATGCACTCCTTTACCTCGTTAAGCCAGAAATAATGCTGGTGAAGAGGAAAGGTTGGGCATGAGGCTAGCAACCCCATCCTGTAAAAAAATGAACACTGCTACAGAAACTTCAAGCCACTGGCTTGAAGCCCTATGTTCCACTGGGGAACGTGAAGGATAAAAAAATAAAAATAAACAGAAGATAGGTAGTGGTACTATTCTAGGAATATTTCAGGTCAAAGGTCAAATTAAAAATTGCAATGTGTAATAATCAGGAAGATCGGGTAGCAAATAGGATTATAACTACTAGAAAACTAGTCAATTCGTATAATTACGGGTTAAGGATGCAGTATTAACGAAATGGGTAGAAGGTTCGGGCATATAAAAATAAAAACAGTAACCAAATCTAATAATGCAGATAGGGATTTAAAAAGGTAAATATAACAAATGCACAGGAAGGTTTGACAAGAAAGGTGGTAATAGGATAATCATTATTAGTGAGACTGACTTTTCATGATGGCCACGGTAGGGACAATGGTTGCCCCACCCCCTCCTTTTTCCTGTTTGACATCCGTAAGAGATAGTTTTTCTGCGACCTTCTGAGTTCTAAACACCGTATTCCATCATCACCTTTGCATTTCACCTCTTTTGTACGCTAAGTAAAATTTCCTTTCCTTTTGGGAGTTGTTTTAAAGAAGTTTGAAATTTGGCTTCGAAGAACTAAAGAGACTTTGGGATGTTCTTTTAAGGGTCAACCAACAACGACGGGTATTTTTGTCACTTGGACTGCTCTGTGTACTGAGTGAAGTGTGGCGACTCGAACTGCGCTGCACATCGGTGCAAAGTTCTTCGTGGAAACCAGTCATCTGCCCAGGCTGTAGCAGATGGACCCGGATTTGAATCTGAAACGTATTGGTTGCAGGTGGGATGTTTAAGCCAATGAGTCACACCGGTGTATATCAGAATTGATTGTTGTATGGTACATAAAACTACATCTCATTTTCACTCAAATGGGTTCTGAGTTCGAGTCTCTTTCCACCTATTTCAGTAAGGTGTAAACGCAGTCATACTTCTATTGCCTTCCTCGACTAATTAATGTTAGCTTCTATAGGACTAGGTTGGGAAAGAGCCAAGAGTGGGCGAATCAAAACCAAGCATGAATACATGAAATCTCTGGCAGTTAGTCTGAACCACATAGGGTGGTGTAGATTGCCCAGTTGGGGTCCTCGGCCTCGGGACGCTGTCAACCATTGGCGTGGGACTATTGATGATATGGTTCGAAACGGTATTCACTGTTTCTAATATCACAAATGGCTTACATTCTCATTATTCATTATAAAACTGAAAAGTATATTTAAAGAATATCGAGGATTTCACGAATTTCGGACACTACAAGGAGTGAATGAGTGTGTGTACCACTGAGTAGGATTATGCGCCAAATCAACAATCTTCTGAAGCCAATGATTCCACTCGTCTCGGAACAGCCGTCAGGCTGTCTATACCTTTCTACAGAACTGTTTTCAGACTAATTGTCAACGACTTCATAGATTATTGCCACCTTTTGGTTTCATCACATGTAACTAACTCTCCCAACATGATCCTATGTCAACTAACATTCATGATTTCTATTTCCTAAATCAAATCAATAATGCTTTCTTAAGAGGATTAAAATTTGCAGTAAAAAAAGGGATTTTATTTTCAGGTATAGTATCCTGTCTGATATGTTGTGTTTATTTTTTTAATAATGCGTCGGTGGCACAGTGGTTAGGACTCTCTCGCCGACCGTGAACATGGTCCGGGGTTCGATCCCCTGCCACAGACGCACACCTGATATCATCTATGGTCGGCCGGCAAAATTTGAGCTACCGATATCACATGCTGAAAATTCCATACCTGTACCAAAAAGAAATACGGTGTGGAATCAAGCTGTAATCAAAAATCAAAAAAAAATCAAAATCAAATACAAAGTGTCAACATTCTTTGCCTAGTTTAATAATTGGCAGTTATTAATCGCCTTCTTAAGGAAGACACTGCTCGAGAATGGCTACCCACCCCGTTTTATAGACAAGCACATTAAGCCTAAGACGTACAAAGAACAACCCATTACAGTGCAGAAGAAGATGGTCTACATGAATGTACCCTTCAAAGGTGACCTTCTGGCTGACACCTTGAAGAAGAGGATAACTACTGCTCTCAGAAGGACATTCTTCGCTGCCACACTACGACTGACATTTTCCTCCCGGCCATTGTTCTTCAACTACTCTAAAGATAAACCATCGCATTTGACCACTTCCATGTGTATCTACCAATTCACCTGCTCTTGTGGAGCGAGGTATATAGGTCGTTCGATGCGTGTTTTATCTAAAAGAGTTCAAGAACACTATCCCGCCTGGCTACAGAAAGGTAACAATGGAGCAATAAGGAGCGCCATTATTGAGCATATACTCAACACTGGTCATTCGATTTGCAAGGAGAAGTCGTTCAAAGTCATCTATAAAGTCAAAAGAAGCCTTCCAAAATCGACAAGCTTCCGTATACTTTGTATTGCTGAAGCCTTAGCGATTTGGATGGAAAAGCCTGAGTTATGCACACAGAAGAAACTTCTCCGGCCCCTCCTACTACCGTGGGTTTAATTTCAAGTTTATTTGTCATCAACATTTTGTTATCAAATTTTTTGCAATTTTCGTATGATAATTTTTAGTAACTAACCCATTCAATCTTTTCACCTATTATCTAGTTTATTTTCATAATTGTCTCCATACTCCTTCACCAACATCAAATCTTTCTAAACATGTCTATATTACGTAAACCTACTCACATCTTACCAGACTTCACCCCACTTAGTTACAACTTTGACTATTAATCACACATTTTTAATCTCTTAAATATTTAGATGATGTAATCAACAACCCACACTAACTGTTATTTTGATTTTGATGAACCTGATGTACAGACACACAAAATAATTGTATATATATTTGCGACTGTACAGCTAAGTGAATGAATTTGCCGAAAAGAGACTCTTCGCTGAACTAATTTGTTCTTATTTCAATGTCTTAATGGGTATATTTCGCGAAGTAAAGTTATTAATAAATCTAGTATATGGTATGTATGTGTCTTGAAGAAGAAGAAGAAGCATTCACTTGTTTTCATGCGTTGCCTTTTTTTTATGGATTAATTTGATTTTGATAAGGTCATGAGGTGTGTGTGGATCTCTAGGTTATTCTGGCTTTTCCAATTGTATTGCATACCATACTATAATGCTACAATTAAAGTATAAATTACCAGGGTAGTATATCTATGTATGTATATAGATATCATTCACTTGCGTGTATACAATATCAGTTGTCAATGAATCAGCTAAGCACTAATGTTTCGTATTTAGTTCACAATGACTGACTGCAAAATAATAATGACATACATTACGTCTATGCTTGTTACTGTACTTGTTAACTGTACACTTTCTATGTGTGCAATAATGAGATGTCTTTTTTATTGACTGACAAAGTTTGGTGTGCTGTTCACTGTTTCATCACAGTGAAAAAAATGAATTACTGCTCAGCAGTTCGCTCCGTCTTTCTCTATAGCTGGCTCTGAAACATGGCCAATACGAGTTGAAGACACATGCAAAGGTTGACTGTTTTTGACCACAGATGTGTACGATCTCTTTCTCACGTTAGGTGGTATAATAAAGTAAGTAAGTAATGTTGACGTTAGGCGTAGAGTTGTTCGGCAAAGAGGGAAAATCAATCGACGAGGCTATAAAGTTACATAGATTGAGATGGTTAGGTGACGTGCTGCACATGCCTAACCATCGCTTCCCCCACCACGATGGGCATTACTAGCTGATATAGGTACGTGCAGGTTGGAAAAGGGTAAGTGGTGGCCAAACAAAAACATGGCATCAATCAATCCATGAAATCCTTCCTTGACAGTTAAACTGAGTCAGGTAGGGAGATGCAGACTTCCGGGTTGGGGCCCGCCCTCGGGACTCTAAGAATCAATGGCTGGAGACAGACAACAGGTGACATGGCTCAAAATCGTTGTCAATGGCTTACGCAGATGTATTCAGTTTCTGTAATCTTCAGTTTCATATTCCTTTCTACCATTACTCATTCTGTTTCACTCTTATACTTGTCAAAACTCTATTGATTCTCTTCACTCATTTTCTTGTCTACCTTTGTGTGGTATTTGGAAGGTGGCAACTGGAACTGCTGCACTTCGGTGCGAAGTTCTATGTTGAATCCAGCAGCAGCAGCAGTATTTCAGTAAGGCATAAACGCAGTCATACTTCCATTGCCTTCCTCGACTACTAATAATAAGCTTCCATAGGACTAGGTTGGGAAACAGCCAAGAGTGGGCGAATCAAAACCAAGCATGAATACATGAAATCTCTGACAGTTAGTCTGAACCACAGAGGGTGGTGTAGATTGCCCAGTTGGGGTCCTCGGCCTCGGGACGCTGTCAACCATTGGCGTGGGACTCTTGATGATATGGCTCGAAAGGGTATTCACTGTTTCTAATATCACAAATGGCTTACATTCTCATTATTCATTATAAAACTGAAAAGTATTATTAAGAGAATATCGGGGATTTCATGAATTTCGGACACTACAAGGAGTGAATGAGTCTGTACCTCGTGAGTAGGATTATGCGTCAAATCAACAATCTTCTGAAGCCAATGATTCCGCTGGTCTCGGAAACACCCGTCAGGCAGTCTATACCTTTCTACAGAACTGTTTTCAGACCAATTGTCAACGACTTCATAGATTATTGCCACCTTTTGGTTTCATCACATGTGTAACTCTCCCAACATGATCCTATGTCAACTAACATTCATGATTTCTATTTCCTAAATCAATAATGCTTTCTTAAGAGGATTAAAATTTGCAGTAAAAAGAGATTTTATTTCAGGCAGGTAGTATCCTGTCTGATATGTTGTGTTTATTTTTAATAATGCGGCGTCGGTGGCACAGTGGTTAGGACTCTCTCGCCGACCGTGAACATGGTCCGGGGTTCGATCCACTGCCACAGACGCACACCTGATATCATCTATGGTCGGCCTGCAAAATTTGAGCTACCGATATCCATGCTGAAAATTCCATACCTGTACCAAAACTATACGGTGTGGAATCAAGCTGTAATCAAAAATAAAAATCAAATACAAAGTGTCAACATTCTTTGCCTAGTCTAATAATTGGCAGTTATTAATTAATCTAGTGTATGGTATGTAGGTGTCTTGAAGGAGAAAACAAAAGAAGCATTCACTTGTTTTCATGCGTTGCCTTTTTTATATGGGTTAATTTGATTTTGATAAGGTCATGAGGTGTGTGTGTGGATCTCTAGGTTATTCTAATTTTTCCAATTGTATTGCATACTATACTATAATACAATTAATGCGTAAATTACCAGGGTAGTATATCTGTATATGTATATAAATATCATTCACTCGCGTGTATGTAATATTAGTTGTCAATCAATCAATCAGCTAAGCACTAATGTTTCGTATTTAGTTCACAATGACTGACTGCAAAATAATAATGACATACATTACGTCTATGCTTGTTACTGTACTTGTTAACTGTACACTTTCTATGTGTGCAATAATGAGATGTCTTTTTATTGACTGACAAAGTTTGGTGTGCTGTTCACTGTTTCACCACAGTGAAAAAAAATGAATTACTGCTCAGCAGTTCGCTCCGTCCTTCTCTATGGCTCTGAAACATGGCCAATACGAGTTGAAGACATGAAAAGGTTGTCTGTTTTTGATCATAGATGTCTACGATCTCTTTCTCACGTTAGGTGGTATAATAAGGTAAGTAATGTTCACGTTAGGCGTAGAGTGTTGGGTAAAGAGGGAAAATCAATCGAAGAGGCTATAAAGTTACATAGATTGAGATGGTTAGGTGACGTGCTGCGCATGCCTAACCATCGCCTCCCCCAACCCGACGGGCATTACTAGCTGATATAGGTGCAGGTTGGAAAGGAGTAAGTGGTGGCCAAACGAAAACATGGCATCAAACAATCCATGAAATCCCTGACAGTTAAACTGAGTCAAGTCAGGTAGGGAGATGCAGACTTCCGGGTTGGGGCCCGCCCTCGGGACTCTAAGAATCAATGGCTGGAGACAATAGGTTACATGGCTCAAAATCGTTGTCAATGGCTTACGCAGATGTATTCAGTCTCTGTAATCTTCAGTCTCATATTCCTTTCTACCATTACTCATTCTGTTTCACTCTTATACTTGTCAAAACTCTATTGATTCTCGTTACTCATTTTCTTGTCTACCTTTGTGTGGTATTTGGAAGGTGGCAACTGGAACTGCTGCACTTCGGTGCCAAGTTCTATGTTGAATCCAGCCAGCCAGCCGGAAAAAAATGAATATGCAAGCTTCAGAGAATTTCAAGTAGTTTTGCGAGCGTTACAGTTCATTTTCTAGTGATATTTGTGACTGATATAGGTGTAAAACGTGGGCACTGTGGTTATAAGTAATTCCATATTAGTTTGTTTATTAGATATATCACACAGTGAAACAGTATTAATAATAATAATAGTGATAATAATACTAATATTATTGACGACACCAACAATAAGGAATCTAAATCATCAGTAGTAATTCCATACAAGGAAGGAACCTCGGAAGCCTTACGCAGAATTCTTAACAAGGCGGGAATAAAAACGGTATTCAAACCTACAAACTCAATTAGAAACAAGCTTTGTCGGTTAGAGGATCAATCCTGTGGAGCCTTTAAAACAAAACAATCTAGTTTATGTCATACCCTGCCTCCAATGATTGTCAGGTCAAATACATAGGCCAAACTAGTAGAACAGGGGCAGTCAGACTAGCTGAACATAAAAACTTAGCAAAATCTAGATTGGTTGACCCGAATAAGATAAGAAATCTAGAGAATAGTTCAGCTATTCCACTCACTACATGCAGTTACTCACAACCATACAATAGGCTGGATGGGATAGGATGACAGACAGTTTTAAAATCTAATGTCACAGGGTATAGGGAGAGATTGATAACAGAAGCTTTGTTGATCGAATCAACTGCAGGCACGTGTAATAGGAATGATTCATCACCTGTCCCAAACGGATATCTGGAAAATTCTACTACCCCTACGACGACAAATAGAAGACAAAGAAAACTATAAAACTTAAGTTTCGAAGTCGTGTGATCACAATTGATATGATTATGAACAATAAATTTTGTTCGAAACGTCATCCAGTAAATAATACTGTTTCATCACTGTATGATACATCTGATAAACAAACTAATACTTGTGACTGACTGATCTCATTTCTTAACAAAGTCTACTTTGAAATATGGCAAACTGCCGTTAACCCAACATCTGTATATATATAATTTCTTGTAATTCTGACATGTTGTGTCAGTTTAGATTTGGCAATGGTGCGATGACGCATATCGGTGGATGTTGGAAAATCATAGGCTGTTAAATTTCTTTTGACTCGTGAAACATGCATACTTCGTGATGCGTAGAGCTGTGGCTGTTTTTCTTAGTTAGGTTGCTCGACTTTCAAACGTTGGGTCATAGGTTCGTAGCTTGTCCCATCTAAAGAGCTTTTGACAACCAGATTTGGCTGATAGGCAGTTGCATAGAGGAAAACAAGTGGTTGTTGAATATTATTTTGTTTTGTGAAGTTGTTACAGCCGATTGCGACTAGCGGTGGAATGCTGGAGGTACATTTTGCCCTACTTTGGACTCGTCATTGAACCCACTTGCATTTCCAGTGAATGATGGTCTGCGCACTGAGGCTCAAACCCTGACTCCATCGTTTCTAACACCAAAGCACTATCCACTGAGTTGTAAAGGACCATAAGAGTCATCTCTTGTGTAACGGGTATCAATTCATATTTGTTTGCAGGTTAATATGCATATCCCCTTTGATTGGCTATGCTAGACTGAAATGCCTGGTCTCCAGTAGGCAATGAGAATCGGGCATTTCTGTATTAAGTTCTACATTGGTTGTCAGTCAGTCAGCCAGAGTCATCCTAAAAGATTCGGAAAGACACTTCACATTAGTCTCGTACTGGAAGCAAACGGCTGTCTTGTGCTATTTCGATTGTTATCAATATATTTGGCTCGATTTTTAATAAGATCTACCCTTCTAAATTATTTGTAAGAAAATCATAATGCATTGAACAAGAATTCTTGTGTCCATTCACGTATTAGTGTACCTTATATTCTACACGCCGAATCGCTTTATTATTATTCCCTTGGGTTCCGAGTGGAAAATACGTCTTCAACAGCATTTTCTCAGTTTTCCCCGTTTCTCTGCAGTCCTCTTCAACTGGCTGGCTCCCCAACTGACCATAAGCTTTCATTTTCTCCTCATGGAATTTTCTCCATGTCACCCTTGGAAGTCTAACTCATCGCCTCTCTTTTGGGTTCCACTAATGCGTAACTGGTGCGCGATGTTGCTCAACAGTCGGCTGACTTTGTGCCCAATCTATCTCCATTTTCTTCGGCATCTGTGTTCTGCGATAGGTTTTTGATTGATTCATTCTAAATTTTCTTGTTGCTTATCCTTTTCGGGCTTACCATCTGATATTCAGTATGGAACGAAAGCAGCTGTCAACAGCCCGTTGGAAACGCTTTTCTTGACGCATCATGTTTCTGACCCATAAAAAGAAGAAAGAACTGTGAGTTAACATTGGTGCTAGAAATCCGAATATTGTTCATTATGCTGACTACTGCGTCAGATTTCCACACTGATTTTAGAATAATGAAGATCTGTTGTTGTACTTTTCGAATTCCGAACTTTGACATGCTCATCCGTGGTGTTGCTTGTAGTTGACACTGTGCTGTCTAGATAAGTGAAAGAAGAGACTTCCTTCATTTTTCACCCCATAGTAGTGAGTGATTGGTGCGTGTTGTTTTCGGTTAGTTGGTTGGTTGTTTGATTGGTTGGTTATCTACATCACTTACTCTGTCTCTGTATTCTGCATTGCTTAGTCTAGCTTAACTGAGGTGTATATTTATTTTCATTATTGTATAATAATCTTTTCTTGTTTAAAACAATTAGTTCCCTTTATGAATTTAGATAAAGCAATAAGAAGACGTAATTTGTCTGAATCGTGTAATGTATTTGCGCAACACATTTCGAACAATCTGATCACACACGGACTTGTCATAGGAATATATATGAAATTAATAAAGAGGTAAAAGGTGAGAAAATAGACTTAGGTCAAATTTAAAGGACATATTCAGGGTCAATAAAAAGATCTATTTATAGAAAACCTACATGGACAGGCCAGTATCTTAATTACCACAGTTTCTGCCCTGTTCGGTACAAAAGAGCCTTAGTAAGGTGCCTCTTCAGTAGAATCCAACGAATATGCACTGAAGACACACTTGATGCGGAAGAAAGAATGTTGACACAAACTCTGGTTGATAACAATTATCCAGACAAGTTCATCAGGAGATATAAAGTAGTCAGAACACCTAGACGCACTCTCCAGCTCGCCCCTAAGAAAGACGCGTACATCAAGCTACCCTATATGGGGCATCAAAGCAGCTTGATAACTAGACAAAGACTGAACGCTGCTGTCAAAAAGACTTTTTATGCAGCCAATATCATATTAATAGAGAATGTAAAGCCAATATATTTATCTAAGCCCTTTGAACATGCGAAAAATTATGCCACATGCCACTGTATTTACCAATTTGTATGTACGTGTGGACACAGATACATAGGGAGGACTCATTGATCTCTGCAAGTTAGGGCTTCAGAGCATATTCCTAAATGGCTCCAGAAACAAATGGAATCTTCAGAACCTATTAACGGTGAGAACAGGAGACCTAGCTCTTCTATTGCGAAACATATTATAGAGACAGGACATAAAATTGACGTTAACAGATCTTTTAAACCTATCTATAAAACGTGTTTGGGGCGTATCCTAAAGTTTGTGGAAGCCTTGGCTGGCAATTAGAAAGTTTAAGCTACCTTTGTGCGTTCAAAAACAATTCGTCATCACATTAAACCTTCCTTGGTAAATTTTGTTTTGACACCATAGCAGATGTACTATTACCTCTGTTATTTGGTTTAGTGGTCTTCATTGTTACTTTGACCTTGGATATGTCCTTTCAACTTGACCTAAGTCTATTTTCTCACCTTTTCTTGTTTGTTATACTTTTGTTTTTCTGTTTTTTGATACACTCAGAATACCTGCTCTACTTCAATGGCTCTTTCCCGAAATGCGTATCATACCGTTAGTCCCATCGAATGATGATAATACCACTGTAGTGGAATCTACTACTACTTCTACTACTTTTACTACTACCACTACTGCGACTACTACCATTGCTGCTATGAATACTAGTAGTACTACTACTACTACTACTTCTACTACTACAACAACGCCTTCTTCACTTGAAATTGAAAATACCACAAGTCCATTTATCCCATTGGGGCCACAATCTTTTCAATGGGAATGTGTTTTTATGCCAGATAATGGTGCTTTCTTCGTGAATTATGTTATCACTGCAGCATTTATTGGTACAGCATTAGAATTAGTTCGTTTCTCTGAATTAATTAATTATGCCTGTCGATTAATGTGCGTTAAATCAGGTGCTGAAAAAGGCGGTGTACGAAAGGTAAGTCTGGTACTTTTTTTCCGCTCTCCTGTTGTATATATTGTATGTTCTCTTTTTCGCCATATATATTTCAATCATCTTACTGAATATTTGATGGAAATATACACATCAACACATTTTACACCCATCATATGACTTTTGTACATTGGTGGTACAAAAGTACAATGCTCGCCGATCACGCATGTGGTTCGGGGTTCGATCCCCTGCCGACGCACATCTTTGCCTTAATAAGCCAGTAATAAGGCTGGTAAAGAGGGCATAAGGCTAGCAACCTCATCCCGTCAAATCTAAACACCATTGCTACCGAAACTTCAAGTCCCTAGTTTGAAGTCTTATGTTACACTGTGAACTTAAAGGAATAAAAAAAGATGATAGCTTCTCTACAAAGGATATACCCTTTTGTCTATTCATGTATGTCATATGTAATGTTATCGTCTTATTTTACTGACCAGAAAGGCTTGATGCGTTTAGAGTTGTTTGTGGGAATTGATTTCCTGTCAGAATAATCTGTGTGTGTTTGTGGTGACAGTGCCCAAGGGACAGCTTCATGAGGCCGATCTGTTTGTAGTGATATTTGGATTTGTTTTCCTGTACAGTTTCAGACCTGCATTTAGTGAATTCGTATGTATAATTGTCGGAGTCGACATTGGTTTTACCTCTCTTCTTACAGCGGAAAGGCAGCATGACTTGCTTGGTGGTCATCGGAGAGCGCCACCTTACTTTTGTAACATCTTTATTCGCTAGAACTATGACTCTACTCTTAGGCCCTAAACACATTGTGAAAAACTTACACTTTTAGTCTAACTTTTATTCAAGCAACCTCTTTGGCATGATAGAATTTGCACAAACATGTATATCAACCTGTGTAGCTTTTTATATCCTTGCGATAGACAAGCGCGATTACCACATGAAGCCAGCAGCTATTGGTTGCACACTATATTGATCACTTATGAATATTTAAATGAAGAAGGTTATGTGTACTGCTCAGCAGTCCGCTCCGTCCTCCTTTATGGCTGTGAGACCTGGCCATTGAGAGTGAAAGACATGAGAAAGCCGACTAGCTGCCTTTGATCATAGGTGCCTGCGTTCTATCTCCCGTGTGAAGTGGTATAGTAGAGTGAGTAATATTGAGGTTAGGCGTCGAGTGCTATGTAAGGAGGGGAAATCAATCGATGAGGCTGTGGAGCTACATCGACTGAGATGGTTAGGACATGTGTTACATGTGCCTATCCATCAATCGCCTTCCTTGACGGGCAATGGTAGCTGACATAGGGTCAAGCTGGAAAAGAGCCAGTGGTAGTCAAATGAAAACATGGTATCAGTTAATGAGATCCACAACAGTTAGTTTGAGCCACATAGGAAGGTGTAGAATTCCTGGTTGGGGTCATCGGGACGGTAAAAACCAATGAAAGCTGGAGACAATTGGTGACATGGCTCAAAATCGTTCTCAATCGCTGGTGCAGATGCATCCACTCCTTGTGACTTATGATTTCCAATGAAACTGTTTTGTTCTTCGTTATTACTATTCCTTTGTCTGACACCTCTGTTTACTGTCTCTAATAAGCATTTCTCCTACTTTCTTCTCTTGCTTTGTGTGCTGAATGGAGGGATTGTGGCGACTTGAACTGCTGCACATCGGTGCAAAGTTGTACGTTGAAAACAGACAGACAGACAAATGAAGAACAGCGAAATTTGAACAGAATAATATGACCAATCTTGTCATAACTGCATAGAATCCATAACGGATTAACTTAAACATAGATGTTATTGTTGTTCAAATGGCATAAGAGTTGAATGGATGAAATTACAAGGAATACAGTGGAGGTCACCTTTCATTGAGTACAATCATCTTAAAACACCGGCTTCGGTGGCTTAGACATGTTCTACGAATATCATTCCAGAGGTTTTCCTAGCGGTTACTTTTTGCACTACCTCTGGGGCTGGATAAAGAAAGCGGAGAGGTGGTCGGTCGGTTGGTGATGTGGCACCATGGTAGGGAAGACATTTCTATGCTAGGTTAGCATCACTTCGTTGGGGGGGTCGAATTGGAGGCTCGAAACGTTATGAGATATGGCTAAGAGTCGCAACCAACTGCTAACATACTACGGTCGGTCGGTCGGTTTTCGACATAGAACTTTGCACATATGTGAGGCAGTTCAAGTCGCCACACTCCCTTCATTCAGCACACAAAGCAAGAGAAGAAATGCATAATAGAGACAGTAAACAGAGGTGTCAGACAAAGGAATAGTAATAACGAAGAACAAAACAGTTTCATTGGAAATCATAAGTCACAAGGAATGGATGCATCTGCGCCACTGAGAACGATTTTGAGCCATGTCACCAATTGTTCGCAACCATTGGTTCTTACCGTCCCGAGGACCGGCCGATAGCTGCTACCTTGACGTGGTGGTCGGGCTTGCATATCGCAATGACCCAACGAGTTACACTGGCTGGAACGTATGTTCCTGTAGGTCCTACCATGCCAGAAGGGTTGTTTGGATAGCGGTTAGAGAAAGAGCAGCTACCCAATCCAATACTATGTGTCAAACAAACTCACAAAATATCATGCCGGATCGGTGGGGGCCCGGATTAACAACTACCGCGCTTTCTGCTGCCGTGTCACAGGGCAGAAGTGATAAATGTGCTACTGAGACACACCAAATGAATAAGAACAAACAAAAACAGGCCGCGTGTGACCGGCCTCAAGCAGTTGTCCCCTGGGCTCTGCGGTCACGCAACACTAACCTCTTCCCTATTCCAGGTACCTGAAGACCCAACCAACTTCCACGGTGTGGGCAGCCGGGAAGTAATAACCGCCCACACACTTCCAAAAGAACACGAAGTCTGCATGAGCTAACATACTACATTTTCAATCCTACTTCCCTTTCTGAAAGTAACATGAAGTTATGCATATTGACGTTTTTCGTTCATTCTCTGCCCCACTTTCTTTATATTATATTGCTGTTTTATTGTTTTCGTATGGTACATCTCTTGGTGGCCCTAAATGTATCAAGTTAGTTATTTAAATAATAATAACAATAATAATAAAATAACAAGGTATGTGAATGAACCTGTTTTTGTAGAGATGTAGGTGATTTTTGAGGTAAATTTTGCAAAAGGGTGATTAGCGGAGTTCTATTTTGGTACTCTTCAGTAGCATATACTAGAGAGTCAGCCAAATACTGCACCCTAGAGCTTCAGGTTACGCTGAGAACTTTTCTTATTTTAAAGTTGGATATTCTAAAAAAAGTAGAGAGATATGAAGAACTAACATCACATGTGTAGAGGAATGAAACTGACTAAAATTATGGCAAGCGGGAAACCCCAGACAGCGCTTTATTCGATAAAAATTATTTAAAAGAAGTTAGAGAAGGTATAAAGTGATATTATAGAACTAAAGTATCAAAATATTCACCATAGCATTGGGTTTTCTAGTTTAGCATTTATCGTTTAACAGTTACCGCTTCAGTTATACACAGTAACAAAAGAAAAAAAGGATATCGTATTACTCTACTCGATTCGCTTGCTGGTTTTGCTTTGTTGAAGTTTTTCAAGTGAGAAAGAAAATGCTATAAAATATAAAGGTAATGTTATTAGATGGTTGAAAGCAAACAGCACGAAGGCTTGGACCTATGTTTCGTGGTCTTTGGTACTTGTCAACAGGATGTATGTATCTTCAGTCTTGATGGAACTGATGTCCTTTCAGGGATTCGGACCCAGGTCATGTAGTGCTGCAGTCAAAGCGTTACCACTGAATTATTTGGGCTCGCTATTGGCCTCCTGTAGAACTGTAGTGGATAATTTGATTGGACACTAGGTAGTGACTAGTTTACTTGATGGTGAGTTCCAACACTCACAAAACCTAGGTACAAGACTTCTTGTCGATTGCCTCCGACCACTTTACAACAATTCAGAGTGCACTGTGGTGATGAGTCACCTGCCTTAATGGCCTGGTAGAATTCGGTCTGTACCAAACGAAGGGCTAGACGCGTGACATTCGTGACTATATAGTCTCCAATCAAGGCATAAACATGTATACAGGATTTTGAATCTTGGGGGGGGGGCATCAACCAGCTTCATCGACATTTCAGATACGCCTTGCTTGCAAGTGTTAAGCACGAAATCTAGGTTCAGGGCTCCTTGCTGATCCTCTTTGACCACTTAGTATTATTTCAAAGTGCACCGCATTAACGAGTCTCTCAGCGTGCTAACTAAATTTTAAACTTGACTGATAGAAATTAGGAATAAAACAATTAATGTATTGATTACGGTTCAGCAATGAGATTAATCATGGCCGTGAATAACTCCATAGTAATATTTCTGACTACAGCACTGAACGACGAGGGTTCAAGTTTCTTCGGGGGGGGGGGCTAGGTGTTAGTCAATTCCTTTGAAGACTCAAATACACCTTACCCGACGAGTGGGGGCCAGGTGCTTCTACCGATAACGCCCAACCATCTAACTTTCAAGGCATTAAATATTATCAAATGGAGAATTTCATTCACTTAATAGTCCTCAGTCGAATTACTCCACATTTTGTATGTCTTTTGTTATTTTGTATATTCTCCTTTCGAAAATCAATATTTAAGTTATTTGCTTATTTATCTCACTTTTATAGATTACAACATTGCTACACTGTATCACTTAGATGTATGTTTATTCGCGTTTTGTCTTTCACCCTGTGTGTGTATTTTCTTTATCTAGGCTAGTCAATTTGAATTTGAATTCGGCTTATTCTATGCTTGGAGTTTATGTGTATTTGCAGTGATATGCGCGTACAGTATACTTTGTCCATTGATTACACCATTCGGTAGGTTGAAAACTATTAAATGTGGATGGTTTTTTCTATGCCTAATGAACTTTCATGTCAGGTGGTATTAGCCGATGCCAAATATTATCCCCTTTCACATCGTCTTCTTTAACATGGTGGTAAATTTAGTTTTCACTAAATAGGAGAGAACGCACTATAGCTATTTTTTAATGCTGTAGAAGGGTTTTATCATTAAGCGTACTTTGAATAGCCTTCAGAATTTTATCAACAACTGCCTTTGGTCTATGCTGTCGGCCAGAAAAGATAAGTAAGAAAGAACTCTGGGAAAGAATCAACTAAAACCCGAAGGAAATGGAGATGGATTGTACACTTGCTGATGAGACTACTAAGTGACTGCGAAACAGGCCCCCTAGTGCAATCCGAATGCGAAAAACGATGAGTCGGACGTCAGTCTGAGGGTGACATCGAGGATGTCGTGTGTGTATGTAGAAAATGAAAGCTAACGGACAATCTCACAAGCAGCTAAAACGGTCTGCAGAGAACAGGATGAGATGAACATTCGCTATTGAAGCGATATATTTCTCTTGGAACATGGGGAAATGGTAATAATAATAATAATAATGATAATGATAGAACTCTGATTTTAGGACAACGATAGTCATTTACCGTAATGCTACTTGAGGTGACCAGGTCTAGGCATGTGACGAATCTTTTCGTCATTCTACGCATGGTTTGCTTTCCCAGCAGCTTGGAACATTCTAGATCAAGGAGAATCACTGCGAAATGCACAAAATAAGTCCCTATTGTATTACCTCCACTTTCATCAAGTCAAGTGTGGGGTAGATATTCTCCAATGGCATCAGCTAACTGTGTGAAAAATTAGGATTCATGGTTGGTTCTACTTATCAATCGTAATGTGCTTGTGTAATGACCTGAAGGTCCTAGGCTCAATCTCCTCTAGGTTCGTGGCTGCGCACTTCTAAAGACCTCTAAATTAGGAAGAAAAATATGTCCAGTACTACCTGATATTCACTTGTCTAGTAACTGCTGTCTGTTTGCAATGAATAAGACGTTCTTAGTACGGTGGTGAATTATATGGTTCAACAGCTTTTATCTTTTTGTTACATCTATTCTGTTGTTTTACGTTACTCAGCTGATTTTGTTGTATATGTGTCTGTTTCATTTAGTTCTTTTCCTCTAATTACTGAGTTCATTCTAAATGCTTGTGGTATGGTGAGAATGCATATTCAACAAGATTAGGTCGAAGCGATGGTAATGCCTTTTTTCGTCGGTGGTTCAATGGTAGAATGCTCGCCTGCCACGCGGGCGGTCCGGGTTCGATTCCCGGCCGACGCACTCCTTTACCTCGCTGAGCCAGAAATAATGCTGGTAATGAGGGAAGGTTGGGCATGAGGCTAGCAACCCCATCCTGTAAAATAAACACTGCTACAGAAACTTCAAGCCACTGGCTTGAATCCCTATGTTCCACTGGGGAATGTGAAGGAAAAAAAACAGTTTCATTTCTTATGGCATTGATTTAGCATATTCTGTATACTGTCGGATGAAATGGTCAATCTCACTACCCCAGCTTGTAATTTCCAGTCAAGGAAGCATATGACTTTTATTGATTATGTTGTTGACTATTGTAAATTCCGTCTTTTTTGGATCTCTTGATAAATCTGTAATTAGTCTGTGATGCCAGTAAAATGTCCAGCCGCCCTTATAAGAAAACCAGTGTACTACTGTATAGAGGTATATGGTGTTCCGCTCTCTATCATTGTGACTATGAGACATGAATGTTGTTATAATAATGGAAGGTATGAAGTGGGAGGAAGAAGTTTTCGATCACAGTCATTTGTGAAACATTATTGTTGTATGATATTTTGTAAGTTAGTTAATTTGTAATCTGTGAACCTTATGTACACATACTTACTTGGCTATTTGAGTGAAGCAGTCAATCCATGGCGTAATCTTGACTCCACTCCACCAAAATCGCAGTCGTTAGAACAACCCAATTTTCAACACCACCATAATGAACTGACATCGGTTAGAGGACCATTGAAAAACCTGGGAATACTGGACATCTGTTTCGTCTTAGTTTGGGACTCTTCAGTGGTACAAACCCACTACTGAGGTATTGATATTCAATCAATCAATCTGATGCTCACTAGTGACTGGCCGTATTCAGATAGGTAGTTACCTGAATTATAGTGGGCAGTTGTGACCAGAAGGATACAGCAGGTCGAATGTGAAGACAAATACTTGTCAGGGAGGACATTCGCCAGTGGTCGCTCCATATCTTGAATTGGCAGAAGTTGGAATTCATGGGATGGCCATTTGATCAGGTCCCAGTGGCTTAATGTTCTACGAGTTCACCTTGCAACCCTGGCGGTGGGTACGTACTGGTGAAGAGTCCCAAACCAATGGGACGAAACAGCTGTCCAGTACTCCCAGGTTTTCCAATGGTCCTCTAAGCGATGCCGATTCATGATGAAATCCTGAAACCAATCAATCAAATCCCTGCAAACCAACACTTGAGAAGCATTTAATTTAGGGACTAAGCAAAAACACTGACAAATAATAAGGATCAGGTTAAAAGGAGATGTGCACATGTTAGAACTATGATAAACAGGTCAGGAGAAAGCGGTAGTAATTACAAAGTTAAGTGAAGTATCCAAAGAATTATTGATTTTGTGAATAAATTCTTCATGGTTGGGTTTCCAGGTCAATAATGATTCTGCTATAGTGGCAACTTGGTCTAATTTACTTCTGTGCTACTTTTTTCGGCGACCATACCACGTTGAAAGCACCGGTTCTCGTCCGATCACCGAAGTTAAGCAACGTTGGACCCGGTTAGTACTTGCATGGATAGAGAATCTTGACACTCTTTATAGAATCAGTCTCTAACTCTTAGTGTAAAAAAATGTGGATTTGAATTGATTGTACATTAGAGACTGACCAATTCCCAGTCTAAGCCTTAGTGTTTTGATGCTAACTGAGGAATTCTACCAGGGAAGCTTGCTTGCATTGTGAACTTTCTATCGATCATCGTATAAGAGCCAGTTATCAAGGTGGTAGACTTCATTCTACCTGAAAATGTGTCGTGATTTCTCATATACTTTCGTTTTATTCTATATATGTAACTCAATATTTTTTGGTTGTCTAATATAATATATCCCTGTATCTCTTGAAATTCTCTATTTAATCCAAAACCTATTTTCTTTTGTATATTTTTTCTAGGTTTAATATATCTAATCATGAAGTATTTTGTTGAACGTTATAACCTGTACTATGCCTATCTACCTAGTCGTATTGATTCACACATTCATTGGCTTGCAATTAGTTGTATGCTGGCGTCTGTTTTCCTACTACAATTGAATATATTCATGTTTATTGTACTGCGTGCAGATACTGTCAGTCATGCTTTAGTGTTGTGTTCACTTTTGGGACTGATATTCTCAGCCTTATTATTGATATTTACAATTATTACTGGATGGGTATTAGCTGGAAATACTTCAGCGCGTAAATACCTCCTACGACATGCAAATCATATACCTGTTAATGAAGATGTATTCGATGATCAACAGAGTCAATTTACGCGGTCGAGTAGTTTGAATTCTAAGAAACAATTCAAAAATCATATGCCGAACACAGTAGGTTATGAATATATATATATTTTGGAGTATTTATTTTTTTCTTTTTTTTGGTAAATATTGTAAACAGATTTACTGGAAGCCCAAATTGACAGCTTTCTAGGGTAATTATGTCAATCTACTTGTAACTTAGATATCTGTTCGTTGGCTTGCAGAGATTTGTGTGTGTGTATGTACCGTACCACAACATGAAGACATGAAAAGGTTGACTGTTTTTGACCACAGATGTCTACGATCTCTTTTCCAAGTTAGGTGGTATAATAAGGTAAGTAATGTTGACGTCAGGCGTAGGGTGTTGGGCAAAGAGGGAAAATCAATCGAAGAGGCTATAAAGTTACATAGATTGAGATGGCTAGGTGACGTTCTGCGCATGCCTAACCATCGCCTCCCCACCACCCTGACGGGCATTACTAGCTGATACAGGTACAGGTTGGAAAAGAGTAAGTGGTGGCCAAAGAAAAACATAGCATCAATCAATCCATGAAATCCTTGACAGTTAAACTGAGTCAGGTAGAGAGATGCAGACTTCCGGGTTGGGACCTTCGGGACTCTAAGAATCAATGGCTGGAGACATTAGGTGACATGGCTCAAAATCGTTGTCAATGGCTTACGCAGATGTATTCAGTCTCTGTAATCTTTCATATTCCTTCTTACCATTACTCATTGTGTTTCACTCTTATACTTGTCAAAACTCTATTGATTCTCTTCACTCATTTTCTTGTCTACCTTTGTGTGGTATTTGGAAGGTGGCAACTGGAACTGCTGCACTTCGGTGGCAAGTTCTATGTTGAATCCAGACAGACAGACAGACCACAACCCACTTTGTTCTACTCTACTGCTGTAAGACATGTCCACTGAAACTAGAGGGTATGGGGCGATTTAATGTATCACCGTTCACTTGCTCATATTGAATGAAGCAAAATGATAAGCAATAATAGAATTCAGAGTGAATGAAGAGGCAGATTCAGTCGACGCGGGTTCTGAAGCTATGGAAGCTGAGGCGGCTGGGATTTGTGTTAGTCATACAGAGATGTCACATTCTTCACATGACAATGTTAGCCGAATAAGTGTTATACTGAAGAAGAATCAGTAGATTTATCATTATTATTAATGTTCCCTTGGGTTCCTAGTGGAACATAGGGCTTCAAATGCACGTCTCCACTTGCTTCTGTCTTCTGCTGTACTTTTCACCTGCATCCATGCTAGTCCATACTGTTTCAACTCTTCTTCACACGATCTCCTCCATGTCACCCTTTCACGTCCCACTCGCCGCCTCCCTTTCGGGTTCCACTGGAGCGTTGGCCTGACGCGCGATGTCACCCAGCGGCCTCCTCAGCGAGTGTCCAATCCATCTCCACTTTCTCATGCATATTTGTTGTGCGATTGGTTCTTGTTTTGTTTGTTTGTTCCCATAGTTTCTTGTTGGTTCTTGTCCTTTCCGGCCATCTGATCTTGAGTATAGAGCGAAGACAGTTAGTTGTTGATAAAGGTCTGCGACAGGCTGTTGGAAATATTCTTTGTGACCCACCAAGTTTCTGATCCATCCGTATAGAAGAAGTGACTTGACTGACATTTGTATTGAAAATCCGAATTTTGTTGTTGATTCTGAGTTTTTAAGACTATGAAATGACATGAAGTCGTTGAAGAAGAAAACCTTGAGTCGTGCAGGGAGGGATTTTTGAAAGGTTCTGTGAAATGGTTCACAACAAGTCGTTACATTTGTGCAGAAGTATATTTTTACACTTTGTCTTCCTTTTGTCCCTGAAAATATGTGTGCCACTTCGTTGTCTGGTCGCTTGAATTGATGTATTTATGTAAAACTTTACGTTGTTAAATCATTTGGGCCAATGGATCTTTTGTCACAGAAGTTGTATGAGTAAGTAGAGATGTGCGTGAGAAAGAATAGTGGGACAAAAAAAGGAGTTCCGTGAATTAACTTAACTCTCTAATGACTAATATCTCATATTCAATTTTCGAATTGATCATAGTCAGTAATGATTAGAGAAATTAAACTACTCTATTCAACCAGGAAGTCCAAAATTGGAGGGGTTGCCCGTCGTGGATTCCACTACTAGCAACTGACAATCAGATAAACTAGTCGATATTAAACTCGACATTGAGTACACTTACAGTCATTTCATTGGCGAAATAAACGGTGTGGGTCAGTGACAGCTGAATAATTCGCTTATATCCACAGCGAAACTTTCTATTTAGCACTGATTCATCACAGCTTATGCAGTACAAAATCTCGAAATAGCCAGTCAGCACAATTACTTCGAACTGAAGTTATTCTTGAGGCTAACTGTTCGGTATCGTTAACCCTCACAGAAGCGCCGCTGTTCTGGCTAATGGAGTAAAATAAGCATAAATCTGCAGGAGAAAGAAGAGTAACATGGAAAAATGTGATGGTTTAGTGGATATAGGAGAGATTACAGAGAGTGAACTCATCTGAGCCACTGACAACAATTTTCAGCAACATCATCGATAATCTCGAGCCATTAGTGCTTAGCATCTCGTGGACCCCAATCTGACAGGCTACACTTCCGTAGATGGCTCAAACGAACTGTCAATGGTTTCAGTATGACCACTACTAACTCTCTTCCAACTCAATGGCTTGACATATACATAACACGTGTCCTGGCCGTCTCAATCGATGTAGTTTCACAACCGTATCGATTGGCTTCCCTTTCTAACGTAGCACTACGCTTTGCTTCAATATTATTCACCATATTATACTACTTATAACTGGAGATAGGATGCAAACATTAAAATTGAATGCATTATAGAATATATATGTCTGATTTCCCACAAACTGGAAGATATGCAAGCGAAAAGCAACAAGTTGGCAGAAGAAGCATCCACGGAAGATAAGACTTCAGGTGAACATAGAGAAGACAGAGGTGATGAAGATTCCTGACCAACACCACCAACAGCAACAACAACAACAGACAACAATCAGCATAAATGGAAGGATCCTGAAAGAAACAACCTCCTGCATCAACCTACCTGGGAAGCGTCATTTCAACTACAGGCTGATGGAACTGACGAGGATATCAAAGCAAGAATCGGAAAAGCAAGACAAGCTTTCACTACTCTCAAGTCTGTGTGGAGGTCAACAGCACTCAGCATCAAAACGAAGATAAGAATCCGGATTTTCAACTCCAATGTGAAGTCAGTCAGTGCTACTCACTGTACGGATCAGAGACTTACACTTCGCGTCATAAAGAGCATCTCAAACAAACTACAGACCTTCATTAACAGTTGTCTTCGCTCAATACCAGTCAAGATCAGATGGCCGACCAGAAAAGATCAGCAACAGGGATCTCTGGGAACGAACCAACCAGAAACCGATTGTGAAAGAAATAGGCAGGAAGAAATGGAGATGGATTGGCTGGCCATACTCTGAGGAAACAAACCATCAAGTGACATCACTAGACAAGCCATCGCTCGAGTGGAACCCGAAAGGGAAGCGGCGAGTTGGTCGACAGTGGAAGGGTGACTTGTAGGAGGTCATGTGAAAAGGAGATGAAAACATGTGTGCAGACGTGGAGCCAAGTGAAAACTTTTGCAGAGAACCGAACGCAATAGAGATGCACGGCTGAAGCCCTATGTTCCTCTAGGAAATTAAGGAAACAATAAAAATAATATTGTAAATAGTTTCAATTTCACACAGTTGTTTTATACTAAATAACTGTTTTTACCACTGTTTGCACCACACTAGTAGTGACCCGTCTGGTGGTTGCCTACTAATCACACGTTCACATTTCTCACTGAACCAGACTTTTTTGTCAACTGCAAATTTCTGATTCTATGCACTGATAATTTGACCAAGCAATAATTAGCCAGAATTTATTGGTTCCAACGTATTCGAATGTGTCAGCTGAGTCAATCTGGTTATCTGACTGGCAAACACTACTGTGTTATAGAGTGAGTGGTTGGAAACTACTCACATACTAATCAGTAGTATATCCTGGTTTGATACTAGATGAATACGGTGTCTTTTAGGTGGATGCATTCCTAAGTGTGGACGAAACTATGCAACTTTTATTCATTTCTTTGAAGTTGCAACAATCACGGTGTTGTGTTCCAGGGATGGGGTCTCTGGCTCCACTCACAACGTTATTGACTAGTAAAATAGGCGATGTGTGGGAGTATCTTTGTCGGGAGTCGAACTCAGACCTTTCACGTAGTATTTTTAAGGACAGATTGTACGTATTTTGGTGATTAGACGTATATATGCACATTTCCTATTGTTCTAGTAATATCTGTAGATAATTGTTTTGACCTTGTGACACCTTTCAATGTTTCGTTCTAGATGGATGATCAAAACTCTATTACAGATCATAATGATGCATCAATACGTGTCGGTGTGCATACTTTTGATCAGATTACATCACGATTAGATGCTGAATTACAACAACAACAACAACAACCGACAAATATCGATTTAACCAGTGGTCCTAGTTCAATGCAAATACTTAGTCGACAAGATCTGCGTAGAAATTCATGCCTTGAAAGGTCGTATTTCAATGTAGACAATGAATTATTGGTAAATCCACAATTTGTTGCTCCAGTCCTATTGAATATACATCAACGCGTCACTGCATCTCGTCGGCCTAGTGCATTTTCTGTCACCAGTTGTGTGCATGAGAACCATCCAGATAATCAAGTCGATTTAGGAGGTGATCATAATCTTCAACGTGGATAGATAACACTCCTGTCCTTGTCAGTACTGAACCGGTCGTGTATTTCTGTCATGCCTTTCTATCTGTCTTTTAATTTTTTTTTCCCTTTGTATATTATTCATTATTACTATTTCCATCATTGGCGTTTCTAGTTCTGTGTATCCATCGCACAAATGTGGATTTATTCTCTTTTGCTGTGATTAATGTCTGATATATATTCAGAAAATCTGTGAATATTTGCCTACCTCTTCGACGTCTTCGTCTTCTTCTTCTTCTTCTGATTTGTTATCGGTTCTCTCCTTCGCATATCCTTTTTCTTCTTCAGCGCATATCCTCTTTTGTATCCGCGCCTTACCCCACAACAACACTTCGACAAATCGTTCATTGCCTTTTACTTGCCTAATCAAGTCAAATAACCAAATGTATTGTAGTACTTGCCACTTTGTTGTTGATACAACCATCTTTACTGAAGTATATGCTTCTGCATTGTCTATTATCCTCTGTCTGTCTGTCTGTCTGTCTGTTTGTCTGTCTGTCTGTCTGTCTGTCTATCTCTACCGCTCTCTCTCCTCGATGTCTATAAGAGCGATGTTTGTCAAGTGTCCAATTAGCATTGAACATTGAATGGATATTGTGTGTTTCATCATTCGTTGTCTACAGCATGCATCTATGGCTTGTGTAATTATAATAATTGTTATTATTATTATTACTGTTACTGTTACTATTTGTGGTATTATTTCTTTTTCTCGTCAAAACATTTCAACTATTTTTCTATATTTAATTATATGATGATTCTTATTGTCTAAATAGCTAGACAATTTTTTGTTTAAATCACGAAATTTTGTTTAACACATTATATCTTCTATGCTTTTTTTGTACTAAGGTTTATGCTGTTGGTCATTTTGTGTGTTTGTTTGTGTATGTGTGTGTGTTGATAGAACACTGCAATCATTGTTGTAACCCCAGCATCGTAAAAAACAACCTTGATAATGTCATCATCATCACCTAGTGGTTTCCTCATGCATTGTTTATTTATGATTGTTTTGTATGTAGCGGGTCAATTTTTTTCAATGTTCAATGTTTGCTGCACATAGGGTTCAATGTTGGAGTTGAACGATATATATGTGTGTTTGTGTTTAGATAAATTGTCACATGTTTGCTTACCTTTTAAATGCTCTTTGCCATTTTCAGTGTGTGTGTGTGTGTGTGTGCGTGTACTTGTGTATTTATGATTGTGATTGTTATTATCTATCATAGAGATTCATAGAGCTGCCTTTTTCTACTGTAAGAGATTGAATATATATATATATATATATATATTGAAAATCAGTGAATAAGAGAATATTGTGCTTACTACTGCTTTGTTTTTGATCTGCTTTTGAAGTTCATCAGTTACAACATTATTTATGGATGACACTCGGTAATGAGTAAAACAGTATGATATAGTTTGGTGGATGATGATTGGCAGTGGGATTCGTATAGAATTCGCGTTTCGGCCTATTTCACACTCGTTAACTGGATGTACCTGCGATCCTGAGTCTACTGAACACCTTGAGTAACAATCTTCGTATGTTTGGCATGCGATTTGCCCCTGTAAAATGTAAGATGATGCTGCAGGATTGGACTACACCGACTCCTAGATTAGAAATAGGAAGTGAAGTGGTAGAGCACGTTGACCGCTTCACTTACTTGGGAAGTACCATCAGCCAGTGCCAACGGGTTGATCTCTGACGTAACGTCAGAACGAATACAGAGAGCTAGTTTCGCATATGCCAGTTTACGCCGTCTCTGGCGTAGACGTGATATCCGGCTAGCTGTCGACCAAAGGGCGTGTGTACTGTTCAACAGTCCGCTCCGTCCTCCTCTATGGCTGTAAGACCTGGTCATTGAGAGCAGAAGACATGAAAAGATTAGTTGTCTTTGATCATAGGTGCCTGCGTTCTATCTCCCGTGTGAAGTGGTATAATAAGGTGAGCAATATTGAGGTTAGGCGTCGAGTACTAGGTAAGGAGGTGGGGAAATCAATCGATGAGGCTGTGAAATTACATGGACTGAGATGGTTAGGACATGCGTTACGTATGCCTAGTCATCGCCTTCCTCGACAATGGGCAATGTTTGCTGATATAGGATCAGGCTGGATAAGAGCTAACGGCGGTCAAACAAAAACATAGCATCAGTCAATGAAATCTACAACAGTTAGTCTAAGCCAGCTACGTAGGAAGGTGTACACTTCCTGACTGGTTGTGGTCCTCAGGACGGTAAAAACCAATGGTTGGAAACACTTGGTGACATGGCTCAAAATCGTTCTCAATGGCTGATGTAGATGCATCCACTCCTTGTGACTTATGATTTCCAATGAAACTGTTTTGTTCTTCGTTATTAGTATTCCTTTGTCTCACACCTCTGTTTACTGTCTATATAATGCATTTCTCCTACTTTCTTCTCTTGCTTTGTGTGCTACAAGGAGGGAGTGTGGTGACTTGAACTTCCGCACATATGTGCAAAGTTCTATGTCGAAAACCGACCGACTGACCTGCAATCCTCCTCAGTAGTTATTGATGGTGTTCCCACTAAGACTTTAATTTCTGGCACCCATAGCTTCAAATACCATTTTGGAACACTATCACTGACTGAGGATTTCATATGTGTCTAGCTGGTGAGTCTCAAATAGGATTGTACTGATAATCATCACATCCACCGAATAACACCATGTTGATCCTCAGATATCGTCAAAATGTCCGTGTTTCGGAGTGTAGTTTGAAAATCTTCATTAAGAGAGTTATTCAGAGAAGAGTTGCTCATTTGTGCGACTTCATTCTCGAAGCAACCAAGTGCATGTTTTCAAAGGTGTTTCATTAAAGTTTTAAGATATAGGTAACAAGTAAGAGATTCTAAAAGAAATCGCGTGTTACACAGGCATGAATTAGATAGAGCTGACAGAAAATTCCAGTGACTTGATATAATTGACAGGATTGAGTAGGTTTCAGATAAAAAGAAAGAAAGAAAGTCAACTCAAGATCAGTGTCTTAAAGAGAAGTGCTATAATACTGGGAAAAGAGAGAAATAAAAAAAATTACTGCTCAAATGGTTATGTAATTTAGGTAGGTAATAACTTCATTGGCTGAAAAAATTTACTCAATATAAAGAGTTCCGACATAAGCATATAGATTACCGTGGCTCCTGTAACTTCAGAAAGTGTGATTCATGGACCTTTCGCAGTGTTCCCAAGTACTCTGTAAACCACTCTGAATTTAGTTTGTCACTTGGTGTCCACAATCAATTAGATGTTACAGAAAATGAAGGTGAATGCTCGATGTTATTTATGGATGGAAAACGCATAGTGCAACCGACATACCTTGCTTCATAGGGGCAGGTGAATTGATAGATGCACACTGATGAGATCAGTAGTGGTAGCTTATCTTACAAGTTCTTTCAAGTCATTGGATTTTTGAGAGAAGGAGATTTCTTTCATATATTTATTCCCCTTAATGAATTTGAACAAAGCAAGAACTACAGTTTTAGCAGAATAAAATGGTACCATCTTTTATTTCGTTGCCTTCTCGTCATCTGCTTACAGGGCAAAGACATTATTAAGTGTATCTGCACAGAGTTCATTTTAAACAAAAATCAAACAATATATGCATACAGTAATAATATATACATATGTATATATGCAATATTAAACACAACTCCGAACAATAATAATCATACACAATGGAAACTTTTCAGCATTTCCCATTCGGATGAGAGAGAGATGAAAAATATCCAGTTACCAGAGCAAAGAAAGACTGATAACCGCTTCTTTCTGGATGCATAAATCAGGTTTTAGGCGCTAGTTGGAAATGGCTTCAGTAAACTTAAGGAGAATTGAGCTCTTTTAGCTTATTGATAATTTTGAACGAATTTTCGACATCCACCTCATGACTCGTGTCGAGGAGACGCCTGGTGATGGCACTGTTTAAAGCATTTGTTTAAAATGAACTCTGTGCAAGTATGTTAAAATTGTTTTTGTAGATATATTTAATGATGTCTTTGCCCTGTAAGCAGCTGACGAGAAGGCAACGAAATAAAAGATTCTTCTTTTTTTCCTTCACGTTCCCCAGTGGAAAATAGGGCTTCAAGCTAGTGGCTTGAAGTTTCTGTAGCAGTGTTTATTTTACAGAATGGGGTTGCTAGCCTCATGCTCAACCTTTCCTCTTCACCAGCATTATTTCTGGCTTAGCAAGGTAATGGAGTACGTCGGCCAGCGATCGAACCTCGGACCATGTGCATGGTCGGCGAGCGTCCTAACCGCTCTGCCACCGACGCACCAAATAAAAGGTGGTACCATTTTATTCTACTGAAACTGTAGTTTTTGCTTTGTTCAGATTTCTTTCAATAATAAGCATAACTGGTCTCTAATATTTCTGCAGATGAGTGCGTGCGTTTGGAGTAACCATTTCCAATGAGAATCCTTCTTTAGAGCGTTCAGCTTATCTTCCATTTAAATCAGGATTACGTAAATGAATGAGAGAATCGAGTTCCGTTTTGTTTGTAAAGGTAAACTATTGTGTAATTGCGTGTGAGATGCCTGTCGCATTTAGGCCTTCTATGAACGAATCATCTAACTGTCTTTTATTCTTCTGAAGTACTGCGATTTTTAGTCTTACCTCCATTATGAAAGGAGAACTTTCCAATTCGATGTAATGCGCCGAGCCTTTATCGTGAATGTACTCTAATGAAAAATTGAATATACATACGGGACTGTAAATAAAAGGGGTTATTTCAAAAATCCAGTGTTAGTGTAATCATATATATATATGACGTCCCGTAAACTAATTTGTTTTAGTAAAGCGCATATTGCTATTCATTTAGCTTACAGAGCTACTCTCACTATATGAACACTACCTAATTTATCAGCATCTGAGAGTTAATGGCGGAAAGCTGGCCAACCGCACATATGTTTCTAGTGTGATAAGCATGTGACCTACTCCTAAACCTTGTCTATCTTACTAGCCATCAACAAGACCAGCGAAGAAGGAGGGTTGTCCCTGTGCTTAGTAACTTCATCCCATAAAAATAACACTAACACTGCTGAAACTTCAAATCTTGAGGCCCTACGTTCCTCTCGAAATGCAACGGAATGAAAAAACATTTATCAATCTGGGGCAGTTTGAAACAATTGAAAGTTACCAGTTGAGTGCAACAGGTTGAAGGTGAGGCAGTAACTCGTCGAAGAAGACATTGCCAAGTGGTCGTGCTTTGTTATGAATTGGCAGAAGTTCGAATTCATGTGCTGGCCATTGGATTGGGTCCCAGTGACTTATAGGTCTATGAGCTGACTAGCCCTGTAACCAGAAAGTCATAGGTTTGAACCCAGATGGTGGGTGCATACTGATGAGGAGTCCCGAATTAGTGGGACGAAACAGCTGTCCAATACTTCCTGTTGTTTTCCAATGGTTCTCGAACTGATGTCAGCTCATGATGAAATCTCCCAACCAATCAAACAAAAACCAGCTATGTCCGCCGTACCCAGCGTTCGCTTTCCAAGCCTATCACTGAACACCTACCAACATGGTTTTACAAAGGAGAAAAACGATGCTCCTGCAGCAGCATCTTAGAACATCTGATAGATTCCGGACACCAAGCTACATCCCAAACAAACTTCAAAGTCGTCTACAGAATACGAAGTAGTCTTCCTAAAGTTGTACAAATCAGACTTCTTTGAACTGCAGAAGCAATGGCGATTCACTTGCTAAGCCCTGAACTCTGCATACAGAAGAAGTTCGTTCACTCACTACACTTGCAATGGACGTAATCTATCTTATTACCCGACAAGTAAATTCTACCTAATCTCTTTTTTTCTGTCTCTTCATTAGTATTACTTTGTCTTCTGAATTGTAATATTTTACATTTTCAACCTTCTTGTTCTCTACCCTCACCCGATTTAATTTCTACACCTCACTACCACTGTTACTGACTTGGCCAACGGTCAATTTCTAGTCATTTATGTTACGTCATCCAACTTATTCGCTCAATTTCAGTTCTAATTTAAATGGCGCTATTCTCTACCCCACTTCTACTTAGTCTCTACCGATAATTACTTCTGTTGCTGCCCTGACCTAAGTTGAAACATTTTAGTCAATTATGTTACGTCACCTAAAATACTAACTCAATCTTACATTAGTTACTGTCTAATTAGCCTTGTTTCTATATTACGTCATTCTTGTATTACCTAATTAATTATCTAAACTTGACAAACCTCATGTACACACACACAAAAATAATTATATATAAATGTGACTGTACAGCTATGTGAATGAATTCGCTGAAAAGAGTCTCTTCGCTGAACGTCTTCTCTTCTTCATATGACTCAATGAGGATTTTTAAGCTACTTAAAAAATTGAAAAAACCCAGAAATATGCTCTACTGAACATTCCACAAGTGATGACTTCACATTTGATAACACATACGACATTCACACGTGTATGTGGTCACACATATATAGGGAAGGCTTATCACGCTTTACATGTGAAGATTTGAGAATATATACACCTAAACAGTTAGACAAAACAACTGAACTATGAAATTTCGATAAATGCCGGTGGCAGTTTACTAACTTCGTCTGTATAGTCAAATACTTAATTTCAAACCTTTCAATGTTCCTATTATTAATATTAGAACAAGACACATACAAGCGAAGAATATTAATGTTTTCAGTTAGATCTTATTCAGGCTCTACTCTAATTTACATAGATTTACACACAAAAATTTTAACCAATGACGGTGAGTTTGTGGATCAAATAATAATGATAATAACAGTAATGTGGTAAATGTTTTGAAGGTCAGTAATAACGATGACTATAATGATAACAAAATAAGGTTTATGCAGGTTGCGATAAGAATAACGAAGGTAGTAACATGTGTATTTGCAGACAATTCAGTAAATAAATTTGTTCAAATCTTAAGCGTAACGCACTACTAAAGGTGAAATTGGACAGATTATTATTGTTTCCTTTAATTCCTAGAGGAACATGGGGCTTCAACCAACCGCCTCCATTGCATTCGGTTCTCGGCTACAGTCTTCACCTGGCTCCAAGTCTGCCCACACGCCTTCAACTCCTCTTCACATGACCTCCTCCAAGTCACCCTTGCACTGATGACCAACTCGCCGCTTCCCTTTTGGGTTCCACTCGAGCGATGGCTTGCCTAGTGATGTCACTTGGTGGTTTCCTCAGAGTATGGCCAATCTATTTCCATTTCTTCCTGCCTATTTGTTTCACAATCGGTTCCTAGTTGGTTTGTTCTTTGCCAGAGACCCCTGTTGCTGATCTTTTCTGGCCGCCCATCTGATATTGAGCGAAGTATTGAGCGAAGACAACTGTTAATGAAGGTGTGTAGTTTGTTTGAGATGCTCTTTATGACGCGCTGGCCAAGTCTATGATCCCTATAGTGGGTGGCACTGACTTCACATTGGAGTTGAAAATCCGGATCTTATCTTCGTTTTGATGGTGAGTGCTGTTGACCTCCACACAGACTTGAAAGTGGTGAAAGCTTGTCTTGCTTTTCCGATTCTTGCTTTGATATCCTCGTCAGTTCCACCTGTATTTGAAACGATGCCTCCCAGGTAGGTAAAAGAGGTTGTTTCTTTCAGGTTCCTCCCATTTATGCTGATTGTTGTCTGTTGTTTTTGTTGCTGTTGGTGGTGTTGGCCAGGAATCTTCATCACCTCTGTTTTCTGGACAGATACTCATAGTTTAAATAAATGTCACTGAAACACCAAGGAAATGGAAAATAAGAAGTGAGACTATGGGTGGGTTTTAATTAGATTTTACCTAGGCGAAGGGAGAGACAAAGGTAGGACAAACGTCTTTTTGCATGCAAAGACTAGGAGTGTTCTCTCGAATAAATTCACATGCCTTTGAATTTTGTTCGAGAGGCTCGATGGAACGCGACAGATAACTTCGAAGGCACTACTTTTGTCCACTTGGTGACCGCTTTCAATTAGCTGAGTTGAAATAGAACTTCTTACAGATTTTATTTTGTCTTTTCCGAACCATAATGGAAGATGCTCATTAATGCGTTTGTTGAGCTGTCTAGTTGTTCGCCCTAAGTAGCTCTCTCCACAGGATCCACTAAATTTGTAGATACACATAGAAGTAGTACACCCAGCTAGAAAGCTAGTCTTCCGCTTGAACAATCTTAATCGGTCTGCCAGAAAATTGATATGAATCACAAAAATGATATAAAATCAAAATAGCTTTCAAGATAATTTATAAAAATTGTCAATGGTGCTTGGTTACTGAATTATGTAGAGGCGATAGCTATTGGTAAAATTAAGCCTCCTGCTTGAGTGTACAAAAACAGCTTACTATTACTCTTGATCCACCTTGGTGACCTTTATCCGATTATATCAACAAAAGTAGTGTTATTTATCATCCTTGTCGTTAGTGAATCTTTTATTGGTTTTGCCTATTCTGATTGGCCTTATGTTTTTTCATTTAAACAGATTTGACACAAATAAATCTATGATCAGATTGTTCTAATTGTATAACGCGTATACATCGCATTTTGCAGATAAACTCTGTCTGCTATTAACACAGTCGAAATTTACTGTAGGGACTACATGTTTTAATAATGATTATGAGCTATTTACTGCATTCTAACTGATCTTAGTTTCATCCTTTCTCATGTATCGCCAACAGTTGGAATCCATCTGAACAAGCCAAACCTATGTGATTTTAGGAGGATTTCGTCTAGCCACTCATGTTTTACTTTGCTCAGCTTTACACAGATACTAATGTTCCATTGTGTCTCGAGGAGGTATATATGGCTTTAACAGCATATCTCCACTTTCGCTTACTTTCTGAGGCCCTCTTCAGCTGATCCCATGATTGACCGTATTTTCTAATCTCCTCATACGATCTCCTTCATGTCATCCTCGAATGCCAAACTCGGTGTTCCCCATCCGGATTAAACTTGAGTAATTGCCTGGCGCGTGATTTCATTCTACGGTCTCTGCAGAATGTGTCCGATCCTTCTCCATTTCCTTCGGCATAGGTATTGATCAACCGGTTCTCAGTTGGTTTTTTCCAATAGCTCCTTGCTGCATATTCTCTCTGGTCATTTCGTCTTTAATAGGGAGGCGGAGAAGACAGCTGTTGATAGAAGCATTCAGTAGTTTGTTGCAAATGCTTTTCGTGGCGCGTGGGGAAAATTTTTGATCCATTTCGAAGGATATTTTCTTTATACTGATTTCAGCATGATGAAGGTCTGCCTTGCCTATTTACAAACTACCATTTAAGCTAACTTATTATATTTGTCTTCTTCATCCGTTGGTGCTCTAAGATAATCGACGTTCATAAAATGATCATTAATCCACCATTCTTATTTCTTCAACAATGTCGATTATGTATTATGTAACCCCCTGACATAATTTTTATAAATGTATTTCCTCTTACATTGTTGCCCTAATTCTTTTAGTCAATTGTCAATGCCTTGTGGCATGTTGATATTTTTGACCGCATCATCCTGGAGTGAATCAAACGTGCCCTGCCTGACAAACTTCGAACGGAACAGGATGGATTCAGGAAAAACAAGTCATGCATTGATCAGATCGCCACATCACAGATCATCATTGAACAAAGCTTGGAATGGCAGTCACCTCTCTACCTCAACTTCATCGACTTTGAAAAGGCCTTCGACAGCGTCGGTCGAGAGGTGATTTGGAAATACTTCGCTACTACCAAGGGGTGCCACCGACAATTATACATCTCATCCAAAAGCTGTACGAGAATGCTGCATGCCATGTAATCCACAACGCGAAACTTACGGAATCCTTTGAAGTGAGGACAGGAGTAAGACAAGCTGGCTGGCTGCTTACTATCGCCAATGATTTTCCTGATTGCAGTAGACTGGATAATGCAACAGTCAGCATGCAATGAGGAAACAGGCATAAAATGGACTCAAACAAAAAGAGACTTGGAGGATCTTGACTTGGCCGATGATATATGTCTGATTTCTCACAAACTGGACGATATGCAAGTAGAAAGCAACAAGTTGGCACAAGAAGCATCCAGAGAAGATAGGACTTCGCATCAGGTGAACATAGAAAAAACAGAGGTGATGAAGATTCCTGGCCAACACCACCAACAGCAACAACAACAACAACAGACAACGATCAGCATAAATGGGAGGAACCTGAAAGAAGTAACCTCCCTCACCAACCGACCTGGGAAGCATCGTTTCAACTACAGGAAGACGGAACTGACGAGGATATCAAAGCAAGAATCGGAAAACGAAGACAAACTTTCACTACTCTCAAGTCTGTGTGGAGGTCAACAGCACTCACCATCAAAACGAAGATAAGATCCGGATTTTCAACTTCAATGAAGTCAGTCACTGCTACTCACTATACGGATCAGAGACTTGCACTGCGCATCATAAAGAGCATCTCAAACAAACTACAGATCTTCATTAACAGTTGTCTTCGCTCAATACCACTCAAGATCAGATGGCTGGCCAGATAAGATCAGCAACAGAGATCTCTGGCAATGAGCGAACCAACTCAGCAGGAACCGATTGTGAAAGAAATAGGCATGAAGAAATGGAGACGGATTGGCTGGCCATACTCTGAGGAAACAAACCCTCAAGTGACATCACCAGACAAGCCATTGCTCGAGTGGAACTCGACTGTATTGGAAGCGGCGAGTTGGTGGTCAGTACGGGAGTGGGTGACTTGGAGGAGGTCATGTGAGGAGAAGATGAAAACGTGTGGGCAGACTTGGAGCCATGTGAAGCCTCTAGCAGAGAACCGAACGCAATGGAGACGGTCGGCTGAAGCCCTATGTTCCTCTAGGAATAAAAGGAAGCAATATTAATATCTGAAGCGATGCGGAATAGCAGGCAAAAAAGAGTGTGCTCGTAGGCAGTACAGAGAGGGAGCGTGCAAATGTAATGGCGTTCAGACACAAATAAGTATGGCGCAGCGTCCATATTACAAGTACACATTAAAACATAAACTGAGAAACACTGAAGATGCACTACTACATAAACAAAGCTCTTTTTGTGAAGTCTTTAGTGATGAGCGCTAGATATTCTCATTTGTCCTTTCACTTTTCTTTAAATATCCTCAACGTGATCAATATAAAGAGTGTTAATAAAAATTCGTTGAGGATCTGTGAACTTGACGCCATATGAGAGGGTGAAGCAAAACGTCACGTACTAGCAATCATAGCAAGTCACTTTTTGGCAACATCTGGTCTACTTAAACGGCGAAGTAACATGCTGAATACTGTCACTTATCAATTAAAAATGATACACGTGATGGAATGTTTAGTTCTATTTATCAATTTTGACTAAACAATAAGACGTAGTTTATCTGAATCGTGTAATGTATTCGCGAAACACATTTTGGACAGTCTAATCACACACACATACTTGTCATTAAGAATTTATATTGAAATTAACTGTTAAGCAGTGACAGAACAGACGAACTGAAAAGTTACATTGAAGGTCAAAATAAAAATGGAGGTCGATAAAATGAAAAGTACGGATAATAGCACGTCAATTTCGATATCAGAACAAAATTTAAAGGCGAAGGTTTAATCGTGGTTTCGGCATTTCAACTTTGGATAGAATGAGTGAAGTAGATAAAAATAATGATAAAAATTGTACATCTTTCCAACGTGGAGTAATCAGTTTACGGTTTGATGGATTTATACAATGATTTTCTTAATGAAAGTCTACTTGGACAACATGGTAACTTAATTAACACAGTTTCTGTCCACTTAAGTACAAAAGACTCCTGGGTGAGGTGCTTTTTAGAATAGAACCCAACGATTATGTGCACATGACTCAGTTGAAGGTGAACAACTAACATTTACAGAAATTCTGATTGTAAATAGTCACCTAGAGAAGTTTATAAAGAGAGCTTCATGGCGAGTCTCGAAAACAACATCCTTGATCCCTTGATAAGTCAACTGCACTTATACAAGAGATACGTAGATGATACGTTTATAATCTGTGATGAAAAATGTGATTTAGATTCTCTCCTCAAAACCTTCAATGCAGCGCATCCATCAATAAGAATCACCTTAGAAGGCGAATCGAACAACACATTTCCATTCCTTGATGTACTAGTCACCAGAAGACACGACTGTACGATCCAAAGATCAATATACCGCAAGCCAACATGGACTGGACAGTTTATCAACTTCCAGAGCTTTGTCCCACGGATCCGAAAGAGAAACCTGGTACGCACATTGTGTTCAAGGATTAGAAATATCTGCTCGGAAGACATGGTAGAGAAAGAATTAAACTAATTGCGTGAAACCCTACTAGAGAATGGGTATCCACCAAGATTTATCGACAAAAACATGAAGGAGAAGCCTCCGGTGTCAAACTTGCAACGGTTCCTAAGAAGACTCTCTTCATGAACCTAGAATTCAAAGGTGATATCGCAGTGGAAATTCTCAGCAACCGCTTTTCTAAATGTCTGAAGAAGACATTTCCAACAGCCACTCTACGTATCAAATTTTCCTGCAGACAGTTAATCCAGTCTAACGCTAAGCACAAGCTCCGCTTTTGGTCACCTCAATGTGTGGAGCAAAGTATATTGGCCGTACGCAGCGTCAAGTCCCAGCTTGATTAGCCAAAGGAGAAAAGAAGAATAGCAACAGCTCCATACTGGAACACCTTGTCATCTCTGGACATCGAGCACCCCCACATGAATGCTTCACAGTGTTACACAGAGTCCCTCAATATCGCACAAAGGGACTTCGGATACGCCATCTGTACATAGCTGAAGCATTAGCTATTCGAGATCTGAAACCAGACCTCTGCATACAAAAGCGATACATACATTCTCTTGCCCTACCATGGCCAGAGTAAAGTTCTTACCACAATTTCGCTTCTTTCCTTTATTATGTAAGTCCACTATTATTATTTTATTAATATTATTCATTATTATTCCTATCATCCACATTTTATTACCACTTTATTACTATTTATTAATAACATTGCTTTTCCATACAGATTTTATACAAAAACACTTTATAGTCTTTCCACTAGTTCCTGTCCATTCTACACGAGCTTATTGATTAGTCATTATCTCACACTTATTACGCCATACCAACTTCTGCCTCCTTTCTAACATACAATTAGTCATCCCTTCCTACATCTTACATCATGTATTACAATTTTTCAAGGACAAAGTTTACCGATATCTGATTGGTCTAAAGATCTCTTTGTTAATTATAATTACGATTGTACAGCTCATGAAAATGAATCGTCGAAAAGAAAATTTTCTTCCCTGTTTGTGCCTTTTTCTTATGATTCAATATAGAAATATTTCGTTTACTGAAGATATATAACTGTTAGAACATCAAAAGCTATTATCCACCTTGCTACCTTATATGTGTGATAATAGTAGCCTGATCTTTAAACGAAAACTGAGTAATTCTATTAGACTATCTTTTGGTGCAGGTGAAATCAGAATAATGGAGGATAGGAAGCACGTTTATATTCATTTAAGAATTTAGAATAAGTAAAGAATGATGCCATATTCCACTGTGTCAGTCCAAGTGTACAAGGTGCCACACACACATACATAGGAAGAACTCATAGAACTCCGCAATCAAGACCTTCAGAGCATATTATTAAGTAGCAGGTTGATTGAACTTAACCTAAAAATGATAAAAATATAGGTGGAGAAACGCTTGCATTAGGAAGTATATTACAGACACAGGGCATAAAGTTGATATCCATAAGACTTTTAAAGCTACTGGTATAACCAGTTGGGAGCGTATCTTAGTCCTTGTGAAAACCTTAGCGATTACAAAGTTTAAACCACCTTTATGCCTTCAGAAACAATTTCCCATCATACTAAACCTTTCTTGATAAATATGGTTGTGATACCAAGACATCCTCACTCTTCGGTTCATTGATCTCCACTGATAGTCTGACCAGTGTAGTATGACCATGACCATGACCTATGTCGATTAAGTCACACCTTTATTATTATTATTGTTCCCTCGGGTTTCTAGTGGAACATAGGGCTTCAACTGCACCTCTGCACCTGATTCTGTCTTCTGATGTACTTTTCACCTGCATCCATGTTAGTCCATACTGTTTCAACTCCTCTTCATACGATCTCCTCCATGTCATCTTTGCACTGACGTCCCACTCGCCGCTCCTCTTTCGGGTTCCACTCGAGTTATGGCCTGACGCGAGATGTCACCCAGCGGCCTCCTCAGTTAGTGAGTGTCCAACCCATCTCCACTTTCTCCTGCATGTTTGTTGGGCGATTGGTTCTTGTTATGTTTCTTCCCACAGTTTCTTGTTGGTTCTTGTTCTTTCCGGCCATCCGATCTTCAGTATAGAACGAAGACAGCTGTTGATAAAGGTCTGCAACAGGCTGTTAAAAATATTCTTTATGACTCACCAAGTTTCTGATCCATCCGTATAGAAGAACTGACTGACTGACTTGACGTTTGTATTGAAAATCCGAATTTTGTTGTTGATGTTGAGGAGTGACAGTGGAAGATTTCCAGATTGGTTTCAGGTTGATGAATGTGTTTCTCGCCTTCCCGATTCTCGATTTGACATCCTCGTCCGTTCCACCTGCCTGTAGTTGAGACAATGCTCCCTAGAAAAGTGAGTGAATGAATTAACCTCTTTGAAATCCCTCCTGTTGATGGTGATTGGCGCTGGATGTTGCCGCTGCTGTTGTTGTTGCTGGTTGGTTATTTTCATAACCTCCGTCTTGTCTATGCTCACCTGGAGTCCTGTCTTCTCTGGCTGCTTCTTCAACCAGTTTGTCGGTTTCGCTTGTAAGTCTTCGATTAATCATCCACACGGGAAATCCAGGTCTTCTAGGTTCTTCACATCGGTCCAGGATATCCCTGTCTTCTCGTTTCCCGCTTTCTGATGCATAATCCAGTTCACCTTGAATTAGGAATATCATTGGTGATAATAAGCACACTTGTCTGACTCCTGTGTTTACTCCAAGCGCCTCGCTGAGTTTTCCGCTGTGGATCACTTGACATGTGCCGTTGTCGTACAGCTGTTGAATAAGGTTGATGAATATTTGGGGTAGGCCGTAGTACTCGAGTAGTTGATCAACACTCAAACACATATATATATCATACAAACTTTTATGATAAGTACATATGTGATCAGATTGTTGAAAACGTGTGTTACGCCGATGAGTTAAATGATTTATACTGAAACAATGATGTCCGGATTCTAGTTCATACACAATCACATTTGAATGACCTCGTGAGTTGTTGAACAGCCTGAATACACACACACACAAACACACAAATGAGCATAAATCAGTTTTGAATAAAATTTCTATGAAAAAACAGTTTGTATAAAGCACACATGTAACAAATCAGAGATAGGATTCCTTTAGAGTTAGTTAATTGAAATGCATTAATTTATGTTACATATTTCTCGAGTGACATTTTGACTCGCGAAATTTCGCCATTTATTTATTTGAAATTTATTCAGTCTTGTTGAATGTACCTTCACTCACAGTCATTGTGTTCTATCAGTTCAGTCGATCAATAGGAAATGTTAAAAAACTAGTTGAATTTTTGAGTTTGAGTGGTATTTTTTCATTCAGATTTCACGATTACACTTAGCTGAAAACTACAAATCGTTAAGTCACTATCCACAACCTTTTTTCAATTCAATGTGAATTCTAACTGTCGATTTAAAATTTTCAAATGATACTTTAAATGAACACTAGGCAGTAAGTAACTGGTATCATGAGTTTAGTACTGATGAAATGATGAAATGAACTTTGTTACATATGCTAATGATCCAACTATTTCAATGTCTGTTAACTCTCAACTTGACAGTATTAAGATTAACAACTTTCTATCAGAAATTAGCAAGTGGTCTTCGTCTAACGGCCTTAAACTTAATCCTTCCAAATGTCACACTGTTCACTTCAGTTTCCGATGTAAACGAAAGTTAAATGAAGCAGTTGGTTCCTATGACCTTTGCAAAATCGATGATACTGATATAGAAACCCAGTCTGAAGTTATGTATCTTGGATTAATTATCTCTTCTGACCTATCCCGGTCCTCCCATGTCTTAGCGATTTCTAAAAGAATATTTCGTCTGACTTTTTACATTAGGAAGTTAAGGCATTCAGACATAACCCAACCACTCCTCTTACAGTTTATCAACTCGTGTATCTCACCTATTCTTCTTTACTCTTCACCACTATTCTTTCCTGGATTGCTTAAAAAGGACTATGTCATACTTTGTAGAACTCTGAAGACTGTCGGTCAGTAGGACGAGTGGTATCCCATTGGGCCATATCGTAGGCATTGTCACTGATAGACATTTGATGTCATGTAACAAATTCGCTAAAGGAATTTTGTCAGACTCTGAGCATCCACTCTACCCGCAGCTGCAACCTTGTGTCTCCTCAGGTAGAACAAGAAGTCTTTTCAAAACACTTTATGCACGTACGTCTAAGTATAAAAATTCCGCTATACTATATTTGGCACTTACTTTATGTGATGAAAATAGTGTCGGACATGAACTAACTAACCTTCTTAGCACCACTAATTAAATCATTTCCTCCACTCTTAAAGCATCATTCTTTATTGCTATTGTATTTCTTATATTTGTAATCCTCTCATTTTTTGTTTTGTTTATTTTTTTCATAAGTGTGGACATAATTTAAGCTGTGCTATAACTGTTAATTTTGTATTTTCCCTCACTATACCATATCAACAGAACATTAGACCCAATAATCTATAACATGCTAAAATTTCCAAATTGAATCGACAATACCGTTTGAAACAAACTCACTGTTATTATTATATCTAATAATTATGTCGTAAATGTGGACAAATTCCTCCGATTAATTTTGTTTTAATTTTTAATTTTATATATATTTTGAGTAAATCAGATGCAATATTGTGATAAATGCTGAGATTTCCATTCCGTATTATAAGTACTGTTTTTGGAATAAAGTAGATTATTATAATTGTTTGGTGCAGACTGAATTTTGTCAGTTAAGTTTGCAATGTTCACATCATTCTCTATGGTGCCCCACCATGGTGCACATTGAATTATGGTTTTTAGATAGCTGGAGGCAATTAGCAGGTAGCCTTAGACCTACCTATCGTGCTTGTTGGCAGTCGTCAGTAAGTTGTACCTGTAATCTTGAAGGAATTCTTTTCCTACAGAAGGTCGATCATCAACCCGAATAGTTAGGTGGTAGCGTTACGTCACTGGATGCTGTACTGGTTGACACGAATTCGAATTTCAGAACGGATTTGAGTTTGTAGTGACCCATTTTATTATTCATCATCGTATTATACTTTCAATATGTAATTGGACTTTGATTTATTTGCACTCTAAAGGTTGTGTGATAACAATTGATAGATTGTACTTGCTTACGTTCGTACTCCTCCTCAAGTTCCTTTTGATTTACGCCATGGATGTCGAGCAATCACCACGTTAGGACACAATACTAAATACAAAGAAGTACTAGGATATACGCGTAAGCTAGTTTGGTCGAATAGATCAACAAAACCATCGGGATTCTGTCGAGTCCACCATTGCGAAGTGGTCCCGCTATGTCATGAAGTGGCGGAATTTGGAATTAATAGAACATTGGGTTGAGTCCTGGTGGCTTCATTGTCTACAAGCTAACTCACCTTGAAACCAGAAGGCCCTGGGTTCGAACCCTGGCGGTGGGTACGTACTGATGAAGAGTCCAAAACTAGTGGGACGAAACAGCTGTCCAATACTCCCTGTTGGTTTTCCGATGGTTCTCTAACAGATGTCAGCTCATGATGAAATCCTCCAACCAATCAGTAGAAATCCCTACAAAAACCAATACTTAAAAATAGATTACTCACACTCTTTCTTGTGAGATACTGACAGTACATTGACAAAAGTCATTTTAGCTCTTATGTTTGTCAACAGTGATAAATGTTAAGTTATAATTAGTTATCATGTTTTCAATATAGCAAAAATATTCATTCAGACATCTATAAAACACAAAATAATCGAGCGAAGAATATTCTTTTCGATAAATTCCTCTTCCAGGCTCTACAATTATATATGCATGTTTATATACACAGAATATTTTAAATTAGTAGTTAATAACAATATTAGTGTTTTTTTTAATTAATATCGATTTGTAAAGTAAGATCACAATGCTATTACAGTTCATTAAAGATGCTTAAATTATAATAATAATAATAATAATAAAGATATAATAGCGAATAGAATATCAACTAAAATTAGGGAAATTCCACAAAAATTCCGGATTATTGAAACCTAGATGGCCAAGGTGATGATAATGACTGAACTAACTTCTTCTGGGTGCACAAATTAGGCTTGTTAATATGGATCCCCACAGCCTCAGCAGTGTTTAGTAGTCGAACTCTTATAGCAAAATTGAGATTCGTAGGTATGCGGTAAATGACCCTGAAAGCATGATTAACGTCAATCTTGTGTTCTGTTTCCACAAGATGAGGCAGAATAGCGCTGCGAATAGATTTTGTTTGTCCTTTGCTTAACCACGCAGGCAGGGTGATGTTCGGAAATTCGACGAGAAACACGCCTAATTGTACGGCCTATGTAACTGGCTCCACAGGAGCGGTTAAATTGGTATATACATATTGGTGTATATATATATATATATTATATCTTGATTATTATTATAATTTAAGCATCTTTAATGAACTGTAATAGCATTGACCATACTTTACAAATCGATATTATTTAAAAAACACTACTACTAATTTAAAATATTCTGTGTATATAAACATATATATATATATAATTGCAGAGCCTGGAAGAGGAATTTATCGAAAAGTATATTCTTTGCTCGATTATTTTGTGTTTTATAGATATAACGTTTTCCTCAAATCTAATCTTCTGAGAAATGTAAATCATGAATTTATTTCTTTTTAAATTAATCTATGATTCTGAGGTGATGAATTGTTTCACCAACTGAGACCAACTGCAGAAGTGTTGTTGACTTAGTACTTTCAGCAAATTTTCCGTTATCAGTTCAGAATCTTCAACTTTATACACGAAGGAATGATTGGTCATGTTTTAAGGCGATTTAATAAGAACATCACAACAAGGATGTCCTTACGATATCAGTTTTTTTTAGGACAAGTCCTTTTGTTGTATCTAGCACTTTTGACTGGTTTTCGATACAAAGATTGCGGAGTCGGAGATTTATTGGAGGACAATATCACACTATGATTTTGCATATATCCAACTAGGAGTTCTTAAATGGGACTCAAGCCATGTACTGATTCCCTCTTCTAGTCACTTTTGTAGGGTTTTATGTTTGGTTAGGGTGCTTTTCTTGGTAACAATCCTGCAACTACTAATTCTATGATTCACTTAATAAGGACCACGATTTAACAACAGTTAATTGGTTGTCGATTTTAAACTAATGACCTACTGCTTTGATTCTCCTTCAACTGAATAAGATATAGTCGATTATCTATTCTTCACCAGACCTTTACGTTGAGTATTTTTCGTAACACCGTCAAGGACCTCTTGTCGAAAAAATATTCAGGAGGGAATGGACGAGGATTAGACATGTACTTGAGAGAACATTCAAGTGACACTGCACGATAAGGCAATGGAGAAGAACTCGGATGGGAGGTGAAAAGTTGATCACCTGAGGATGATATTTCGGGGAACATGTGAAAAGGAACTTAAGGCATGTGGGCAGTTATGATGCTAGTCATCACGAAGAGACCACTTCAGTGCAAATTTGACGCTAAATCTCTATGTTCAACTTGGTAATCAAGAAATGAAAAGTAATAGTAATTATAATAATCATAAGTCGATTGACGCATTTTTGGTTGACAGATTATTTTCTAATGAATATAAAGTAGACTGAAAGAAAGCATTCTATTTTTCCCTTGGTAAATTTGAACCATACTGATGAAGAGTCCCAAACTAGGACGAAACAACTGTCTAGTACTCCCTATTGGTTTCCATTGGTTCTCTAACCGATGTCAGCTCATGATGAAATCCTGTAACCAATCAGTCAAATCCCTACAAACCAATAAATACCTGAATATCAAGAATAATAAGTTGGGCAGGATAATATGATATTATCATTTTATTACTTAAGCTATTGTCAACTGCGTACAACTTAAAAGGATTCTACTATCAATAAGCATATCCTCTGGTACTGTAGTTACTTTTTTAAGTCATCCTTTTCTCAAGCAGTACAGTCGTAAACAAATACAACAAACCATCTTAGCAGCAAAATGGTTGTTTCCAAATGTGTGTGCGACATTAGAATTTTACATTCTAGGTAACATTTACGTAATACAAAGTGACCAAAATAAGATTAAATAAGTACAAGCACCTTGACCTTGGCGGCCTGTTTGAATTTTTGGGCCTGCTATCATAAAATCTACATATTGCATCCAACCTACCATTTACTCCATTTATTTATCACCCAAATATGAATTCCAAAAGGATTATTTACTCTCGCAACTTTATCATTCATTTACGACCCAATGACTTTCATATTCCCAAGAAACCAAGGAGGAAGCATCGTAGTGGCTGGCAAAGAGCTCTTAAACGTACACCAATACACTTAACCACGGTCCCTGTCATAATGAACACCAACTGCCGCTCTCTGCCTAACAAAATTATGTACCTACAATCCTTGATGTCCACTGACACTTATCACAATACTGCGATAATCACATTACAAGAAACATGGTTACACGAACTGTACGATGACAATCTCATCTCTCTAAAGGACTTCATCCTATTTAGACAAGACCGAATATGTTGTAATAAGAAAAGCGGGGGTGGAGTTGCAACTTTTATTAACTCAAAATGGTCTATTTCTAATAATGTTTGCTTCTCATTCTCAAATGACTTCATAGACTGCATCACCGTCAAATGTCGTCCCAAACATCTCCCCAAATATAAACACATCTTTATCACAAACATGTACATTTCTCCAAGTTGCTCACTATCGAATCTTTCAAGTTTTGCCGATGAATTCACCATGTTCGCCGCTGCCAACTTCGACAACTCTCTGTCTGTTATTATTGGGGACTTCAACTCGTCAGATTGCTCCTTCCTTGAAGCACTTGGTCACTCTAACATTGTCAAATTTCCCACTCGACTAGACAAAACACTGGATTTAGTTTTTACAAATGACGAAGGAATCTATGAAGCACGTAAACGTGCACCGATCCTCAACTCTGATCACTCTATTGTTCGTGTTCTACCAAAAATTTACAGCAAAACACATATTAAAGTCTTCTCACACTTGTCTATGAAAGCATAACAAAGATGCTACTCATCCGAAAACTTACTCAATCTAAGGTGCATGTTACAAAATACTAACTGGGACTTATTCCATGAAAGTTCATTAGATGACACAATCGTCAATATAACGGATTATCTCAAGTTTTGCCTTGATATATGTTGTCCCAAACAAACTCTATTCAAACGTCTCGACCGCTTCTCATCTCCTTATCTCAAACAACTTCGCAGGAAAAAAGAAATTTTGTACAAATCCAAAGACAAGTTAGGACTCAAAAAGATTAATTCTCAGATCAAATCTGAAATCAAAAATCTTAATGCTATATATAATGATACACTTTTATCATGTAAATCTCCAATCAGTATGTGGAAACTTTTTAATGAAATTACTGGTAATAGTAAGCGCTGTAATACTTTTCCCTCTTATGATGTTAATGCTCTTAATCAGTCTTTTATACGCTGTCCTTCTATTTTAACTACCTCTAATGTTACCTATCATGTTGCTGAAAACTTTCATGACTTTAATACTCTAGATGTTCTAAAATGTCTTAAAACACTCAAGCCCTCACGTAGCCTAGGTCCTGATGGTATACCTGCCTATGTTCTAAAACAATGTGCAGATGTGTTGTGTTCTCCACTAACCAACATCCTAAATGCCTCTTTCTCCAAAAATATCGTACCTCATGCATGGAAAGACATCAAAATTGTCCCTGTCCCTAAACCTGGAAATGGCAAGAACGTAAAGTTCAGACCCATTGCCATCACTTCCCCGTTTCTAAAGGTTATGGAAAAACTAATACTTCTTAAACTCGAACCCTCCCTTAAAAACTTCGAAGACCCAAAACAATTTGCCTATAGACAGGGTAGGAGTACATTAGACGCTGCAGCTGTCTTACACAACAACATTGTCTCATCATTAGATAAAGGTGCTAAATACGTCCGCTGCACGTTTCTTGACTTCACTTCTGCTTTCGACTCTGTTCCTAGATGTCTCCTTCTAAATAAGCTCTCTTTGACGAAAACTGAGTCCTGGGTCACTAACTGGTTGCATTCCTACTTCTCTAACAGAAAGGAGTACACCGTATACAAAGGTAAATCATCCTCTGCTGCACTCACTGAAGCCGGAGTCCCCCAAGGCGCTGTACTCTCCCCACTTCTCTTTTCCTTCTTTCTACATGACTTACCATCTTCAAATGACATTAATTTTGTCAAATACGCTGATGATCTGTCTGCATCTTTGCCTATCAAATGTCAAAGCGACTGCTCTAAACTTAATGGCTTTCTGTCAGAAATCAACCAGTGGTCCAAGGAAAATGGTCTTACTCTAAACCCTTCCAAATGCCAAACAGTCAATTTCACCTTTAGGCAAAAATCCGACCTAAACAAACTAGTTGGCTCTCACGAGGTATGCAAAATAGACGGCACTGAAATAGAAACTAAATCGGAAATTAAATACCTAGGCGTCATTCTATCTGCTGATCTCTCCTGGTCGTCTCATATCTTAGCAATTTCTAAGAAAATATTCCGTCTTGCCTTCTACATTAAGAAGTTAAAACATTCTGGTATTACCCAACCCCTACTCCTACAATTCGTTAATTCTCGCATCCTGCCTATTATTCTCTATTGTTCCCCCTTAGTTTTTCCTGGGCTACTGAAGAAAGACTACAACATATTACGCAGGATGTTAAATGTTGTCAGCAGAGTAAGCAACGTGCCACTTAACCAGCTTGTGAATATTCTGGTCGACAGGCACATGGACTCATGTGAAAAATGGGCCAAGTCCATTTTGTCTAACTCACACCACCCTCTTCACTCACAACTCTCCCCTTGCATCTCATCAGGTAAAACCAGAAGCCAATATAGAAAACTATATGCTCGTACCAGCAAGTACAAAAACTCAACCATACCCTACTTAGCTCGCGTTCTGTGTGATAAAGAAAGCATTAGGCGTGACACCTATAATTCATTAAATAGTCAGTAGTACAACTGGATCTCATCTTTCCAACCCACTTCATCAATAGGTTCAACATTTCCTTTCTTTCTGTTCCTGTCCTCTCTCTTCTTTTTCCGTTATGTGCTGCTTTGTTCTCTTTCTTTTGCTTACGCCAGTTAATAAGACAGCTCCCACTTTTCTAACACCTTCAAACACTGTTTCAGCTTTACCTTTGCTACTGTACATGCCAATGTATTGTTGTAATAATGAACTGTGGTTTTCTCAATCTATGTAGAATTCTATTTTATTGACAATGTACTAACTGGATGCAATACTGTAGTAAAAATGCTGAGAATTCCATTCTGTATCACAAGTACTGTTTTGGAATAAAGCAAATTATTATTATTATTATTATTATTATTACATTGCATCACGTGAAGTAATTGATGGGACTGATCAGAAGTGAATCACAGCTGAAAGAGAGTCAATTTCAGTGTCATAAGTATCAGAAATGTAATATTGAGCGCGGGGGGGGGGAATAGTATGATCAAAACTTAAAGATCTTGGATTAACAAAAATTTCGTATCCATTATCAAGTTAGATAAGGTTCACTATAGGTTCATTGACTGAACGAAAGGTCTTCTGTATTCAGAATTCAGGATTTAGCATGCCAATTGCTATGGCTTTTGTGGTTTAAAGTCGTTTGAATTTTTACTCCTTTGGCAAGATTTCTGAGTACTGTACAGGTGACCCTGAAGTTGCTTTCCGTGTTTGCTTGGTGTCCAGAGTTCATTAGGTGTTCCAGAATCAAGGTCCATGGGGGATTATTTTAAATCTTTTATAAGTGTTCAGCAATGCGTTTGGATAGCAAGCTCTGATTACGGCTGATATACCTAGCTCCACAGGGGCAGGTGCATTGATAGATACACATCAATGGGGCAAGTTATTGGTTATGTAGAGAAAGTGAGTCAAAGATCAGCCCCGAGGAAGGCATTTTGAATGACCAGGACAGGTGGTTTCGTATTAATTCTGCCAACGAGTCTCCAATGAAGTATAGATTTAGGCAGAGACGTTTCTTGAAGGCACATATTTGGAAACATTCCTTCTTTTCCTAAAAAGGTTTACATGTATGACTGCACACCTTAACATCGTTGACAAGAGTAACTCCTTGTTAAAAGTCTTTTCTTTTTATTCGACTCAATGGGAATTTTTAAGTTGAATACTTCAGTTATAAGGCATGAAATTGAGAGCCATTATTATGACTTTATGTGCTGAATTGGAGATATGAGTATTCGTACGCATAAAAAGCTTGTTCAGTCCCTCCCCTGTTCACAGTCTTAATCCGTTATTGTTTAAAATTATCCCTGTGTTCCTTCCATTGAGCAGTATTGTTATATCTTCTGTTTTTGCCCTTAGACTTTTCTGAAATAATAATTCATTCATTCATTAAACATAAACTGAACAGAAGTTTTACTGTTGAGCTAATACATTCCGACTGCGAATAAAATCGCCCACTTGTTTTTTCGCAGACATGACTGTTGGAAGTGCTGAAGAATCAAATCCTAGTATGAAAGAGCAATTCCTTTATTCTCCAACTCTTAGTATTTCATTAACTGGAGTCAGTTAGAAGGGAAACGTATTAGGTTCGGTCCGGAATCAGTCAGGTTATTATTGTAATGTAGGTAAATGTAATAATAATAATAATTTGCTTTATTCCAAAACAGTACTTGTGATACAGAATGGTATTCTCAGCATTTTTAATACAGTATTGCATCCAGTTAGTACATTATCAATAAATAGAATTCTACATAGACTAAGGAAATCTCAGTTCATTATGACAACAACATATTGGCATGTCGGTAGCAAAGCCAAAGTTGAACAGTGTTTGAACGTGTTAGAAAAGAAGGTGCTATCATTTTTACTGGCGTAAGCGGAAGAAAGAAACAAAGAAGCACATAACGGAAAAAGGAAAAGAGAGAGAGAAAAGGAAAAGAAAGAAAGAAAATGTTGTACCCAAAAATGATATGAGTTGCAAAGACGAGGTCCAGTTGTTCTACTGACTATTTAACGAATTATAGGTGTCACGCCTAATGCTTTCTTCGTCGCACAGAACACGAGCTAAGTAGGGTATGGTTGAGTTTTGTACTTGCTGATGCGAGCATATAGTTTTCCATATAGGCTTCTGGTTCTGCCTGATGAGAAGCAAGGGGAGAGTTGTGAGTGAAGATGATGATGTGAGTAGATAAAATGGATTTGGCCCATTTTTCACATGAGTCCATGTGCCTGTCGACCAGAATATTCACAAGCTGGTTAAGTGGCACGTTGCTAACCCTGCTGACAACCTTTAACATCCTGCGTAATATGTTATAGTCTTTCCTCAATAGCCCGGGGAACAATAGAGAATAATAGGCAGAATGCGAGAGTTAACGAATTGTAGGCGTAAGGGTTGGGTCATACCAGAATGTTTTAACTTCTTGATGTAGAAGGTGAGACGGAATATTTTCTTAGAAATCGCCAAGATATGAGATGAACAGGAGAGATCAGCAGATAGAATGACGCCTAGGTATTTAATTTCCGATTTGGTTTCCATTTCAGTGCCGTCTATTTTGCATACCTCGTGAGAGCCAACTAGTTTGTTTAGGTCGGATTTTTGCCTAAAGGTGAAATTGACTGTTTGTCATTTGGAGGGGTTTAGGGTAAGACCGTTTTCCTTGGACCACTGGCTGATTTCTGACAGAAAGCCATTTAATTTAGAGCAGTCACTTTGACATTTGACAGGCAAAGATACTGTCAGGTCGTCAGCATATTTGACAAAATAAAGTCATTTGAAGATGGTAAGTCATGTAGAAAGAAGGAAAAGAGAAGTGAGGGACACCAGCTTCAGTTTGCACAGCAGAGGATGATTTACCTTTGTATACGGTGTACTCCTTTCTGTTAGAGAAGTAGGAATGCAACCAGTTAGTGACCCAGGACTCAGTTTTTGTCATAGAGAGCTTATTTAGCAAGAGACATCTTGGTACAGAGTCGAAAGCAGAAGTGAAGTCGAGAAACGTGCAGCGGACGTATTTGGCACCTTTATCTAATGAAGAGACGATACTGTTGTGTAAGACGGCTGCAGCGTCTAAAGTGCTCCTACCCTGTCCACAGGCAAACTGTTCGGGGTCTTCAAAGCTTTTAAGGCAGGGTTCAAGTTTAAGAAGTACTAGTTTTTCCATATGCTTTAGAAACGGGGAAGTGATGGCAATGGGTCTGAACTTTACGTTCTTGCTATTTCCAGGTTTAGGGACAGGGACTATTTTAATGTCTTTCCATGCAACAGGTACGACATTTTTGAAGAAAGAAGCATTCAGGATGTTAGTTAGTGGAGAACATAAAGCATCCGCACATTGTTTTAGAATACATGCAGGTTTACCATCAGGGTCAAGGCTACGTGAGGGCTTGAGCGTTTTAAGACATTTTTGAACATCGAGAGCATTAAAGTTATGAAAGTTATCACCTACATGATTGGTAACATTAGAAGTAGCTATAGTAGAAGGACAGCGTATAAAAGACTGATTAAGAGCATTAACATCATAAGAGGGAAGAGCATTACAACGCTTACTATTGCCAGTAATTTCATTAAAAAGTTTCCACATGCTGATAAGAGATTTGTATGATAAAAGTGTATCATTATATATAGCATTAAGATTTTTGATTTCAGATTTGATCTGAGAATTAATCTTTTTGAGTCCTAACTTATCTTTGGATTTGTATAATGCTTCTTTTTGCCCACGAAGTTGTTTGAGACAAGGAGACGAGAAGCGGTCGAGGCGTTTGAATAGTGTTTGTTTTGGACAGCATATATCAAGGCAGAACTTAAGATAATCCGTTATATTGGCGATTGTGTCATCTAATGTACTTTCATGGAATAAATCCCAGTTAGTGTTTTTTAACATGCACCTTAGATTGAGTAAGTTTTCGGATGAGTAGCATCTTTGTTATGCTTTCATAGACAAGTGTGAGAAGACTTTAATATGTGTTTTGCTGTAAATTTTTGGTAGAACACGAACAATAGAGTGATCAGAGTTGAGGATCGGTGCACGTTTACGTGTTTCATATACTCCGTCATTAGTAAAAACTAAATCGAGTGTTCTGCCAAGTCACGTGGGAAATTTCACTGTGTTTGTGTGACCAAGTGCTTCAAGGAAGGAGCAATCTGAGGAGTTGAAATCACCAGTAATAACAGATAGAGAGTTATCGAAGTTGGCAGCGGCAAACACGGTGAATTCGTCAGCAAAATTTGAAAGATCAGATAGTGAGCAACTGAGAGAAATTTACATGTTTGTAACAAAGATATGTTTATATTTGGGGAGATGTTTGGGAGGACATTTGACGGTGATACAGAGTCTTTGAAGTCATTTGAGAATTAGAAGCAAAAATTATTAGAAAAAGACCATTTGGAGTGAATAAAAGTTGCAACGCCGCCACCATTTTCCTTCTTACAACATTAACGGTCTTGTCCAAATAGGATGAAGTCTTTTAGTGAGATGAGACTGTCATCATACAGTTCATGTAACCACGTTTCTTATAATGTGATTATGGCAGTATTATGATAAGTGTTAGGAAGAGAGCGGCAGTTAGTGTTCATTATGACAGGGACCGTAGTTAGGTGTATTGGTGTACGTTTAAGAGCTCTCTACCAACCACTACGATGCTTCCTCCTTGATTTCTTGGGAATATGAAAGTCATTCGGTCGTAAATGATTAATAAAGTTGCGAGAGTAAATGATCCTGTTAGAATTCATATTTAGGTGATAAATAAATAGGAGTAAACACTAGATTGGATGCAATATGTAGATATGATTATGAGTAGTGAATTCTTCTTAGAGCATTCGTTATCAAAACGTCAATTGGATCACTGTGTATATGATGGAATTAAAACTTTTTGGCTTCAATCAATTAATCAATCAAAAAGTGATACGTTTAGGGAAAAAAATCAAGTGAAAAACTCTTACATCTACTAGACCAAAAAAAAATAAAGAAAAAGTATGTTTCGATCTCATGATATATGAGATATTCAGTATGCATGACAATGAAGCGGTTACCGGTTATACACGTAAGCATGCAACTTCATTTGTCTGGAGAAAATGGCAAGAATGTAGTGTTACATATATATATATTAATTATTCAGTATCTTGTTTTTGTAATAATGTTAAATAGTAAGGTTTTTTAAAAATATAGTTTAAAAAGTAGTATAGTTACGAAATAAAAATATTCTAGGGTGATTGTTGTATTTCAGTTGTCACTAATTCTTTCAAAATGGCATGATCTTATGATATTCAATGCTCCATCCTATGCACGTGGATATTAACTAAGGTTGGATGTCATCAGTTCATGTATGGTGAAGATAAATAGGATTGCATTAGAAATCAACCGTCACTTCATATCCATTTTGCTACAATTTATAAGTGTTAAGTATTCAGAAATTTTGGCTTGACACAAAGTGGAGTTTCGAGTTTTTGATCCATGTAGTAAGCAAACCTAGATTCGAATGTGAAAAGTTCTCCTTGAAAGAACAAAGTTGAAGCATGCAATCGACGAAACAACTTCCCACTGCCGATATGTTAACGACACATTTGTAGTGTGCAAAAATGAAAGTCATGTTTCACCTTTACTAAGATTATTCAGTGATGCGCGCGCAATTATTGAGTTCACTATGGAACATGAAAGTGACGGAAAGTTTCACTTTCTCGACATCGCCATGGAACGCCTAGAAGACGGTAGTCTTCAAAAGTCAATTTATCGAAAGTCTACACGGAAAAGACAATACTTACATTTTAATAGCTTTTGTCCAAATAGCTTTAAACGTGGTCTAGTCATGACTCTGTACTAAAGAGCGAGAAGAATATGCTCTACAGAGAAACTAGAGGAAGAATTTGAGTTTCTTGAAAAGACATTGAAGAGCAATGGGTACCCTCAAAGGTTCATCAACAAGTATGGAAGATCTGAAGTCACAAATGTAAAACAAGTTACAGTAAGAAAAAAGCCAATCTACTTCCAGCTCGATTATAAAGGCGAAAGCATTACAGCGATGATCAACAGAAGGCTGAGTACATCACTAGTCATAGCCTATCCTGCAGCTAAGCTCGTTCCCGTCTATCGAACAACTTGCTCTCTGGTGCAATCAAAAGTCGATAGACATCCTTCTCATGTTAACTCCGACTGTACATACAAATTTACATGTATCTGCGGAAGCAGTTACAAATTCTTTAAACAGTGCCATCGCCAGGCATCTCCTCGACACGGGTCATGAGGTGGATGCGGAAAAGTCATTCGAAATTATCAGTAAGCAGAAGAGCTCAATTCTCCTTAAGTTTGCTGAAGCCATTTGCATCAAGCGCCCGAAACCTGATTTATTCGTTCAGAAAGAAGCGGTTATCAGTCTTTCTTTGCCCTGGTAACTGGATATTTTTCATCCGAATGCGAGATACTGAAAAGTTTTCATTGTGTGTGATTATTATTGTTTCGCAATTGTGTTTAATATTGCATATATATTTATATATATATATGTATATATTATTAGTGTATGCGTATAATGATCGATTGGTTTTTGTTTAAAGTGAACTCTGTGCAAGTATGTTAAAATTGTTTTTTGTAGATATATTTAATAATGTCTTTGGCCTGTAAGCAGCTGATGGGAAGGCAACGAAATAGAAGATGGTACCAATTTATTCTGCTAAAACTGTAGTTCTTCCTTTGACATAATAGCCAATTTACCTGTGTGTTTATAGTTTACATTTTTCAAAATCAAGACGTTTCGAGATTGTGATGATAACTTTGATTTGTTCCGTGCTTTTTTTACAGGAATACCGTTGTCTGCTACAATGTTCGTAGTTGGAATAAGAAATGATCAGTTTATTTCTTAACTGCGCTAAGTGTGTTTATTTATCTGTATATTCAAAGCTAGCATACCCAAATAATTAGTGGAGTTATTCATCCAAGAATAAGAAGAAAGCAAGGCAAAAAAATCATTACTTCGAAAGCATTGTGGAAATTTATTTATTTATTATTATTTTTTATTGCAGCTTGATGCCACATAGTATTTTCAGTACAAGTATGGAATTTTCAGCATGGATATCAGTAGCCCAAATTTCGCAGGCCGACCATAGGTATCGGGTGTGCGTCGGCAGGGGATCGAAACCCGGACCATGTGAATCGTCGGCGAGATTCCTAATCACTGTGCCACCGACGCTGCAGTCAGCAAGATCTGCATCATCACCGTTAGTGTCAGGGTACTTTTTCTACATGTTTCAGAGACTTGGCTGATGCGTTACACACAAAAAAACATTTCAGCGGGCTTATTCAGACTTTCAACAACAGCTGCCTTCACTGGCTCCATACTGAAGACAAGATAAGGATAATCAACAAGGAAGTCTGGAGACAAACCAACCAATGACCTATTTCCCTCCAGATATACTGAAGGAAATGGAAATTGATTGGACACACTCTTGAGTGACTGTTGAGTGACATCACGTGACAGACCCTTGAGGGGATTCAGCATTGTAGATGATAAGTTTGGACATCCGAGGGGGAGATGACAGTTTATGGACAAATGTGGAGCCAGCTACAGAGAATACGACACAACGGAGTTGGGTTTCTGAAGCCGTATGTCACAGATTACACTGATGAGTGTTGCTAAGAACAAAATCGATGCCAAGTTGTGTTTCCTGACAGTTAACAAGTACACCTATTGGGTTATTCTGAATAATTTCAAAGAAATATTTTCCTTAGAAGTTTTTAAACCCAAAATGTGATTAAGATACTTTTATGGTAGTATAAAAATGCTGTTTACAATATGCTTCCATGCTCAACTTTTCCCTTTAAAATAGAATATAAAATTATGACTGAAGGCAAAGTGTGAAGAAAACAATTGACGAATGTGACCGAAACCCTAAACATCAATAAATGTCAAGTAAAATCTCAGAATAACGGTCAGACAGGTCGAAACAGTACCACAAGATCATCTCACACAATTTAGACACATCGAATGAATTCAGAGGATCTTCAACAGATGTGTAAGTGTGCAATCACGGTAATCTTTCAGATATCACATTCACTGTAAAACGCAGTACGAACAGGGAGTGTTTTTGTTATTCAATGAAATGTGTAGACCTTGAGTTGGTATGCATTATAAAAAAATACTTTTGAAGGCAGATAACACCGTACAGTAACCGGCCGACTACAAAATATTCAAGTATTGGCTTATAGGGATTTGAGTGATTGGTTACAGGATTTCATCATGAGATGACATTAGTTAGAGAACCATTGAAAACCAGCAGGGAGTACTGGACAGTTGTTTCGTTCTGCTTTGAAACTCTTCATCAGTACGTACCCACCGCCAGGGTTCGGACCCAAGGCACTGTGCTTACAAGGCGAACTCACAGACCACTGAGCCACTATTACCCGGTCCAATGGTCCATCAATTCTAACTTCTACCAATTCACCTCATAGCGCGACCACTAGCCAATGTCTTCGGCGAGTATTTGTCCTTAAACCACATCCGCTGTACCGCACTGGTCACGATTTTTCACTAGATATCAGCTCATGATGAAATCCTGTAATCTACAAAATATTTATGTGTAACCCGAGTTTTTTTTCCTTCACGTTTCCAGTGGAACAAAGGGTTTCAAGCTAGTGGCTTGAAGATTCTCAAGCAGTATTTATTTTACAGGATGGAGTTGCTAGCCTCATGCCCAACCTTTCCTCTTCACCACCATTATTTCTGGCCTAGCGAGGTAAAGGAGTGAGTCGGCCAGGGATCGAACTCTGGATCATGTGCATGGTCGGCGAGCGTCCTTACCGCTATGCAACCCGAGTAGCTGGAATAAACTCCAAAAACAATTTTAATCAGTATATTATCAGATTTTCAGATAGATTTGTTATAGCGTGAAAATTACTCAAAATTTTATAAGATACTTCAAATGAAAGAAGAATCTCATTATATAGAATAACTTCAAAATTGTCCGACTAAAAATAGATCAGTGAAGCTTACTTTGGTGTGTGATTACCGTTCACATCACAAAGTAAACATTTCCAACGTACTTGTGATAAGAATAGTAAAAAATTAAATTCACATCTCAAGTTGTGAATTAACTTAACCCAATATAGTCACGTCCATTTTCATTACTTTCCAGCAAAAAAAACAAAACAACACAGAACCATCCATGATGAAGAAAGCTGAAACTGGATTTCAGAATTTTTCTTCTCAAATGCCGAGGTTTCAGTGAAAGGATTTTCTTATTTTGCCATTCATAAATTGTCGCTGCACTTGATAGTTACGCTTTCACCATGTTACGTATCCTACAATGATCGAAATGAATTAATATTTACAGGATAATACAAGCCCGATTTATACCGTAGATTCTTTCCAACTGAGCACCCCCTAAACAGTGTCAAAATATAAGCTACAAAATTTCTGAAAATACTATTCTCACACTGACTTCGAATTACAGATAGATGGCATAAGCAACATAATTCCAAAATGATGTGAATAGACAAATTATTCAGTGTTAAATGGCTAACGATTAATAGTACAATAAGACAGGAGGAATCATGCTCCCGTCGACGCCAAGTAAACTCCTCAGTCGCATCATCCTGGAGAGAATAAAGGACGCACTGGATACAGAACTCTTACCAGAACAAGCTGGATTCAGGAAAGGCAAATCATGTTCTGAACAAATTGCAACTCCATGCATCATCATCACAGAACAAAGCATTGAATGGCAATCAAACCTCTACCTCAACTTCATAGACTTTGAGAAGGCCTTCGACAGCGTTGACCACGAAGTAATTTGGAAACTACCCAAGTACTACGGCGTACCTCAAATATTCATCAATCTTATTCAACAGCTGTATGACAACGACGCATTTCAAGTGATTCACAACGGAGAACTCAGCGAGGCGTTTGGAGTAAACACAGGAGTCAGACAAGGGTGCTAGCCTATTATCACCAATGATATTCCTAATTGTGGTGGACTGGATTATGCGTCAGACAGTGGGAAACGAGAAGACAGGGATATCCTGGACCGACGTGAAGAACCTAGAAGACCTGGATTTTGCGTGTGGATGATTAATGTTTGATGTCACACAAAATCGAAGATATACAAGCAAAAACCGACAAACTGGAAGAAGCAGCCAGAGAAGACAGGACTCCAGGTGAACATAGACAAGACGGAGGTCATGAAAATAACCAACCAACCAACCAACAACAGCATCAGCAACATCCATTGACAATCACCATCAACGGGAGGGATTTGAAAGAGGTTACTTCATTCACTCACTTATCTAGGGAGCATTGTCTCAACTACAGACAGGTGGAACGGACAAGGATTTCAGTCAAATCGAGAATCGGGAAGGCGAGAAACACATTCATCAACCTGAAACCAATCTGGAAATCTTCCACTGTCACTCAACCCAGCATCAACAACAAAATTCGGATTTTCAATACAAATGTCAAGTCAGTCAGTTCTTCTATACGGATGGATCAGAAACTTGGCCAGTGGGTCACAAAGAATATTTCCAACAGCCTGTTGCAGACCTTTATCAACGGCTGTCTTCGCTCTATGCTGGAGATCAGATGGCAGGAAAGAACAAGAACCAACAAGAAACTATGGGAACAAACAAAACAAGAACCAATCAATCTCTCAACAAATATGCAGGATAATGTGGAGATGGATTGGACACTCACTGGCTGAGGAGTCCATTCGCTGGGTGACATCGCGCGTCAGGCCAACGCTCGAGTAGAACCCTAAAGAGGAGCGGCGAGTGGGACGTCGAAGGGTGACATGGAGGAGATCGTGTGAAGATTAATTGAAACAGTATGGATTAACATGGATGCAAGTGGAAAGTACAGCAGAAGACAGAAGAAGAAGAATAAGAATAATTTTGCTTTATTCCAAAAACAGTATTAATGATACAGCAAGGAATTTTCAGCATTCAGTACAGTATTGCATCTAATTTACTCAAAAACGACAACAACAAACAAAAAAAGTAGATAAACGGAATAATTAATACATAATAATGATAACAAAACGTTTTTATAGGAGCTATGTAGCAATTACAGCAGAGGATAAGGAGAAAAATATAAAATTATAGTAATAATAGTAATAACAACTAAAATAAAAATAGCAAAGTTATAATTAAACGATAGAAAGGGTGACACCATAGAATTACAGAAAGATGAACAATGAAAGGGTCGATTCACTATGCTAATTACATAGTAACTTATATGTTTCACGTCTAACAGTGTCTTCATCACATAAAATACGGGCTAAGTACGGTATTGTAGAATTTTTGTACTTAGTGGTACGAGCATATAATTTCTTATATTGACTTCTCGTTCTACCTGATGAGATACAAGGGGATAATTGTGAATAAAGAGGGTGTAGAGGGTCTGACAGTACGGCCTTTGCCCAATTTTTACAGGAATTTACGTGTCTCTCGACTATGGTATTGGCGAGATCACGCAGTGGCAAACCACAAGCCCTACTCACAGCATTTAATACCCTTCGTAATACGGCATAGTCCTTTTTAAGAAGCCCAGGAAAGATTAATGGAGAACAATAAAGTAAAATGGGTAAAATACAGGAGTTTAAAAATCGCAGAACTAAAGGTTGGCTGATACCTTGTTGTCTTAACTTTTTAATGTAGAAGGTAAGACGAAACATTTTCTTAGAGACCAATAAAATGTGAGCAAGTGGAGACGTGTAGTTGAAGCCCTATGTTCCACTAGGAACCCAAGGGAACAATAATAACAATAAGACAGGAAGGAGGGGGAATAATTTAATGTATATTATGATAGATAGTTCAAGAATGTCTAAGTGATAATTAAAAGTAAAATTATGACACAGATAAACACTTTAGTAAATTCGGAAACTTAATTCTCAGTTCAACTCAAGAAGTGAGAATAAATATTAAGTGAAATGTTAGGTCACAGAAGCAAACATAAAAACATACGAAGAAAATACTTACAGTTACTTAGTAGTCAGTGAAAATCTCACCTAGTTAACTAGCTCGCTATTTTTCTAGCAGGTCCAAAGCCCGGGGGCGTTGGGTGTGTGGGACTAGCATCCCCAGACCAATAAACCTATCAAACTGCTAGAGAAACTTCAACGCACAGAAAATGCATTAAAAATGCAAAATTTTTAAAGAACAGTCCTACTATTCGCTGGAATCGGGGAGGCGAAATGAAGCAGGCTGGTGAAGGCTTTCGGGAAGCCAGTCAGCCAATATGTCTTCTCTCGATGAAAGCAAGAGTAAGAATGGGGACATGGAATGTTCTTTCAATGTAGGAAACCGGCTAAGAAGGCTTTCAAGGTAGCCGAAGAGATGCGAAGATGTGGTATAGAAGCGCTGGGTATCAGTGAAAGCAGATGGAACGCATATGGACTACCAAATTGTCAACTGGAGAGTAAGTAATTTACTCCGGTCACTCAGACGACAACCACGAACACACTGAGATAGTGAGTAAGTAGCTATAATGATTTCGCCAGAGGCAGCTGAAGACTTAATGCAGTGGTAATCAATATCATCCAGGATCATGACAGCAAGACTCAACTAAAAAAGGAAGGAAGGCAGGTCACAATTATCCAATGCTACGCACAATGCTGCAAACAACACCAAACAAGAGAAGAAAGAAAATCTTCACAGACAACTGCAAACAGTAATGGAAAACATCCCAAATGCTGTCATCAAAATTCTCATGGGAGATATGAATACACGCCGAGCTGGGAGCAGATGATACAGGAAGAGAACTGATCATGGGTCGAGAGGCCGGTACTCGGAGAAACGAATGAGAACGGATGAAGATGTCAAAGTTATAGTTGGAATGGCCAGATACGCCTTCACCAATCTGAAACCAGTCTGGAAATCTTCTGCACTCAGTCAGCATAAAGAACAATATTCGAGGTTTTCAACGCAAATATGAAGTCAGTCATTTCTTCTATGTGTGTCAAAAAAATGCAGTACGTTTCACGAAAATAATTTCCAACAAGTTACAAACTGTTATCAACTGCTGCCTTCACTAGCTCCATACTGAAGATCAGACAGCTGGCTCGAAAGAATTAGCAACAAGGAATTCTGTTAACAAACTGACAAGCGAAAGCCGATTCAAGTATTGGTTTTCAGGGATTTGGTTGATTGGTTACAGGATTTCATCATGAGCCGACATTGGTTAGAGAATCATTGGAAAACCTACAGGGAGTACTGGACAGCTGTTTCGTCGGCCTAGTCTGGAACTCTTCATCAGCATTCACCCACCGGGGTTCGAACCCAGGACCCTCTGGTTACAAGGCGAGCTCGTATACCATTAAGCCACTGGGACCCGATCCAATGGCCAGCCTATGAATTCTAACTTCTGCCAATTCACGATATAGCGCAACCACTAGCCAATGTCTTCGGCGAGTATTTGTCCTCACACCCGACCTGCTGCACCCTACTGGTCTCGACTTCCCACTGGAACCCCAGGTGACTACTTACCTGAATATGACCAAAAGCCGATTGCTAAACAAATATGTCAGAGAAAATGGGGATGGACTGAACGTACATTAAGGAAACCGTCGAGTGACATCACGTACCAGGCCCTCGAATGGAATCGAAATGGGAAACGACGAGTTGGACGTTGGAGCTAGAGTGACATGGAGGAGATCGTGTTGCGAGGAGGAGGAGATGAGAGGTTATGGGCAATCGTGGGGTCAGCTGAAGTGGACAGCAGAGGATAGAAGAAAGTAGAGATGTGTTGTTGGATCCCTATGTTCCACTCGGAATCCAAGGGAATAATAATAAAACAGTAAAAGATTTATCACGTAATCTTTCCGTCAACAGTGGCTGGGTCGAAAACATTCGATAGCAATGGTTTCTGCCAGATGAAGTAACCAGGATTTTATTTGTAAATTCATTATTTTGGAGTCGTGTCTAATTTCCACTACATTCTCCTTGTCAATCAAGTGTCTGGCAATTACACTTGAGACCACTTTACTGCCTTTTATACACAGGCTTCAGGATATGCTCAGGAAGAAGTAGTAGATGCTGTCCTCTGTCGTATTATTCTGCAAATATATCTGTTCTTTCTTTGTTTAAACTAATTAGAGGAACTCACTATCTGACATTCCATATTCATATCCATTTTACTCAGCAAGCCATTTATGACACTGGTCCGACATGAGAAAAGACGTCAAATTCTAAGTGAACCTTATATCACTCAGAAATATGTTACCTCGTGAACTGCCGATTTGAAGACTTAAATATCCTACCTAGTCAAGCCGCCTGATAGCAGGTCTACTATTCTGCTGTCTTAATTTCATCGACAGAATAATTCATTTGAGTGAATCAATAGCCTATGATTTCAAAATCTAAGTCTGTCGAACAGTTCTAAATTATCATGCTTTAAGCTAAGCTGTGCAGTTCCACTTGTTGGCTGTTTGGAGTCATGATAGATCTACGACTCACGTATTTTTGTATTCATCAAAAAGCCATAATGAACTCACACTTTCCTGAAAATAAAAACGGTACACTTCACACAAAGGAAAACTATTCTGGTTACTACACATCAGGTGATAGATGCATTCTACTATGAAATGGCTACATTGCGTTTAATTCAGTCACTGTGAGCGGAAGAAATTGCGAAACGGTCACTTCCTTCGCTTGAAATACTGGCGGTTTGGATGTAGATGTCAGATTCAGGATCTGGAGGGCAAGATAAACCATCATCACTCTGACATAAGTTTGGAAATCTTCTGCACTGAGAAATAAATAACAAAATTAGGATTTTCAACACAAATGTTAAGTAATTTCTTCTTTATGGGTGGGAGACTTGGTTTGTGCGTCACGGAAAGCATTTTCAACAGGTTGCAGACTTTCACCAACAACTGTCTTCTCCACCTCCATTTTGAAGGTCAGACAGCCGAAAAGAGCTAGGTGACCATCGAATAACATCCCGCTTCAGGCCATGGCTCGATTGAAACCCGACTGAGAAACGAAAATATGGTCACAGGTCCGAGGTTGACATAGAGGAAATCGCGTGAGCAGAAGATGAGAGATCAAAGTCAACTGTGAAGGCAACTGAAGAGAGCTGGAGGATTTCATCATCAGTTAGCGAACCATTTCAAAACCTGGGAGTACTGGACATCCGTTTCGTCCTGCTTTGTGACTCTTCATCAGCACGAAAACACAGGGATTAGAAGCCAGGACATTCTGATGTCTTCTCATGATGAAATCCTCCAACCAATCAAACAAAATCCCTACAAAACCAATACCTGAAAATTGATCTGATGCTCACTAGAGACTGGCTCTATTCAGTCACCTGGTGGAAAGCCATGGCCAGTAGAATGCAGCACATTGAAGACGAGACATTAACTCATCGAAGAAGATATTACGAAGTGGTCTCGCTATGCCATGAATCGGCAGAAGTTAGAATTCATGGCCTGACCATTGGATTGGGTCCCAGTGACTTCATGTTCTACGAGTTCACCTTGCAACCAGAGGGTCCTGGGTTCGAACCCTGTCAATGGGTGCGTAGTGATGGGGAGTCCCAAGTAGTGGGACGAAACAGCTATCCAGTTCTCTCTGTTGGTGTTCTAATGGTTCTCTAAATGATGTCAGTGCATGATAAAATCCTCCAAACAATTAAATAATATTGTATTTAATGACTACAACTATTTTGGTGTTTACCTGGTTGGATGTAGGTAAATATGTATTCATGAATGATAGCGGATGCATGTGATGTATTAGCAAAATTTTTAACTCGTATAAAATCCGACTGAAGGAAGCTTAGTGGCTTAGTCTTAGAGATTTTGTCAAAAAACTTGACGGTTCATTCATTAATTCATATAGATAATAACAGCAACTTTATTCCAGAAAATATGTTTCCAGAGTATTTCAATTAGAAAATAACTACTCTACCTACAGAATCACGAAATAAAATGATAATCAATAGTACATCGTGCAAGACTGTGTTGTTCTATCTAAAGCATGTCTACGATACATTTTCTTCATTTCTTCCGTGAAGCACTTTGCATTACAGTAAACTAAAACTGTACGCGAGTTCATGTATTATTATTATTGTTTCCTTTAATTCCTAGAGGAACATAAGGATTCAGTCGTGCGTCTCCATTGCGTCCGGTTCTCTGCTAGAGTCTTCACCTGGCTCCAAGTCTGACCATACGCTTTCATCTCATCTTCACATGACCTCCTCCAAGTCACCCACCCTCGCACTGACGACCAACTCGCCGCTTCCCTTTCAGTCGGGTTCCACTCGAGCAATGGCTTGTCTAGTGATGTCACTTGATGGTTCGTTTTCCCAGAGTATGGCCAGCCAACCCATCTCCATTTCTTCCTGCCTATTTGTTTCACAATCGGTTCCTGCTGAGTTGGTTCGCTAATTGCCAGAGATCTCTCTCTGTTCCTGATCTTTCCTGGCCAGCCATCTGATCTTGAGTGGTATTGAGCGAAGACCACTGTTAATGAAGGTCTGTAGTTTGTTTGAGATGCTCTTTATGACGTGCAGTGCAAGTCTCTGATCCGTATAGTAGCATTGACTTCACATTGGAGTTGAAAACCCGGATCTTATCTTCGTTTTGATGCTGAGTAGGGCTGTTGACCTCCTGCACACAGACTTGAGAGTAGTGAAAGCTTGTCTTGCTTTTCCGATTCTTGCTTTCATATCCTCGTCATTTCCGTCTTTCTATAGTTGAAACGATGCTTCCCAGGTAGGTAGGTAGGTAAAAGAGGTTGTTTCTTTCAGGTTCCTTCCATGTAGCGATCCAAAAACTCAGTTAGATGAGTTTAACAATAATAAGAAATGGCAAAAAAGAGTGTATGCATTATACAGGATAGAAATTCAGGTTACCTTTTGATTTAAACAAACCGCCAGAGAAACACACTGTCGAAAAGTCAAAGGCTACGAAAGAGGGCATGTCTAACTCACCTCAGCTGTTAGTGTTAAGTGTTATTCTTATTCTAAAGTTTTATCTCGACTAATATCCTTCCAAGGGAGAAGTTAACTTACCCGAAACACCATTTGGTACCTGGCGGACATCCTTTTCTTAGCTGTGCCATCCTTTGAAGATTGTTATATTAGGCAAGTAACATACAAACTCTCATAGTTTACTGTCTGGTCTTAAGCCGGGTAGAATAGGAATAAATTGGCGTAGAGCTAGCGACTCTACGCTCCAAAATCAATCCAATTGCTACCAAAACTTCAAGGTACAGTGAACGTACTTTAAAATACTTTTATTTGCTCATATCTGAAAGACGGAATGACGTGTACAGGTCGTGGAGATATCTAAATAAGACTGAAGAGAGCAGGGTGAAGTGAAGAAGTGCAGTTTGAACCTCTGTGTTCCGCTCAGAACTCAAGCGAATGATAATAATAAGTAAATACAAGAACTGGCGCGGAATTATGCTTCTGTCCATCCCAAGCAAAACACTAAGCCGCATCATCCTGGAGAGAATCAAACACGCCACCCTGGACGAAAAACTTCCACCGAAACAGGCTGGATTCAGGAGAAACAAGTCATGTATTGATCAGATCGCCACATCACGGATCATCATTGAACAAAGCTTGGAATGGCAATCACCTCTCTATCTCAACTTCATCGACTTTGAAAAGGCCTTCGATTGCGCAGTGTCGATCGAGAGGTGCTTTGGCAACTACTTCGCTACTACGGGATGCTTAGTGAAGATACCTTAAGTATACGTTATGACAATATTGAAGAAGTAAGCAGATTTGAAATGTGTTGTTATAAGTATTCAAGCATTTAGTTAATTTTTCTAAGGTTGGTTTGTAAGAATTAAATTTGTTTTTACGAGTTTGACCACGGATTGATATCAGTTAGAAAACCATTGAAAACCAATAGAGAGTACTCGACAGCTGTTTCATCCCACTAGTTTGGGGACCATCGGCAGTACGCACTCATTGGGGTTCGAACCCAGGACTTTCCGAGTACAAGGCAAGCCCGCATACCATTCAGCCACTAGGGCGCGATTCAATAGCGAGTCCATGAATTCTAACTTCTACCAATTCGTGATTTCGCGCGACCACCCAACAATGTCGTTGGCGGGAACTCCATCCTCACATTCGACTTGATGAACCTCACTGGTCACAACTTCTCACTAGAACTCCAGGAAACTCCGTCCTGTAGCAAGTCACTAGCGAGCATCAGATTAATTTTCAAATTTAATCCTTACAAAACAACTCTTGAAAATTAATCTGATGCTCGCTAGTGACTTGCTACAGGACGGAGTTTCCTGGAGTTCTAGTGAGAAGACGTGACCAGTGAGGTCCATCCAGTCAAGTGTGAGGATGGAGTTTCAGCCGATGACATTGTTGGGTGGTCGCGCTAAAATCACGAATTGGCAGAAGTCAGAATTCATGGGCTGGTCATTGAATTGGGTCCCAGTGGCTGAATGGTATACGGGCTTGCCTTGTCCTGGGTTCGAACCTCAGTGGGTGAATACGTCTAGTTTAAATTCGATCTAAATTTGAACTCCAAACACACGGTAAACAAATGAATATTATCGATCATTGAATCTATTATTAATAATCACAGATCCATAAAACTGTATGAATAAAATAACCATTTTCTGTAGAACTTTACTGGATAAAAACCAAAGTTGTAGGGGAAATAAAGAAATTTTAGACTAAGTTAAACTTTAAGCATCACTAACTACCAATCAGCGAATGATCTTGAATGTCTCAATGAGTTTCCTCCACGTGTGTTGAAGGTTCCATTCCGCTTGATTCGATTCAAATGTCAGGGAAGGCAGGCTGATGATTTTAATATTTCGTAGGAACATTTTTTGTCAAGCCCCACTTGTCCTGAACCCAGATTTAGTATATTTGTAGTAAACTGGGTTTTACAATAGCTTGTGACAGGTGTAGCTGCTAAAACAGAGAAAATAGTCTCCTATCAACACTTTAGTGGTACCAGCACTGCAAAGATATTGCGTCATGGAAAATGGCGAGAATTACTTCGTTATTAGGAGGAGAAGGTGTCATCCTACACGTGAATGAGTGCGAAGGTTATAACTACCTGTCATCCCTTGGATATATTCCCCACAGAGTGAACCATTCTAATGATTTTGCGGATCCCATTAAAGGGACATACATCAGTTCTATGCAAGGATTTTGGGGAACATTAAAAGCAGGATTAAGGTCATTAATGGATCTCAAAATTATGTCATTTATAGTCATTTAGATGAATAAATGTACAGAATGCGGTGTAACTTTCCAACTGATACTCCTGTGCTCAACCACATGTCAGAGAAAGGTATCCCATGAAACACTTTTATGCAGTTTTTATACATTTTTTCCACAAATATATGTTCCGCATAGCAAAAATAGCCTCTTCATGTGATTGGTGCTTTCAAGGTCATTCATTGATTGGTAGTTAGTGGTGCCCAAAGTTTAACTTTGCCAAACTTTAAAATCATTAACACAGATCGGATTGCTTCTGATTCTATAACTACCAGTTGAGTTTATTACGTTTAGCTCAGCTGTTAACCTATGCTTTCTGAAACGACACCGATTCAACAGCTTTGTGAATCAATGCTCTTTTTTATTCTGATAACACTGGGTTGTCTTTCACACCATTCCTTCTTTCAAAGCATTTCAGGGTGATGTAGACGCCAAGTGTCCATGCCCAAAAATATGCCCTAACAAAAAAGTGATATGAGTTTACAAAGTCGTTGAGTGAGAAACCTATTTTTCTAATTAGTCCTCATTTTCATCCATCAGACTGTGATTTATCCTGGGAATCAAATGATGGTGAACACCTAAAGTCTTCGTAGATGGAAGTTACGATAAGGCGTATCTGCAACCTTGAAGGAACTCATGTCCCTTCTGAGATTCGAACCCGCGTCACCCAGTGCTGCAGTCAGAGACGATATCAGTGAGCTATTCAGGCTCTTGACTGACCTCCTGTAGGACTGCATTGGATATTCTTGATTGCACACTAGTCAGTAACTAGTGTAATGCATCTAGTCCTATCTTCGCTGCAGACTGAATTCAGTCTAGTTACTGACTAGTGTGCAATCAAGAATATCCAATGCAGTCCTACAGGAGGTCAGTCAAGAGCCTGAATAGCTCACTGATATCGTCTCTGACTGCAGCACTTGGTGACGCGGGTTCGAATCTCAGAAGGGACATGAGTTCCTTCAAGGTTGCAGATACGCCTTGCTGATGAGTGCCAACTAGCACGAAACCTAGGTCTAAGGCTTCCTGCCGGTTGCCTCCAATTACCTAATACAGATACTTATCTGTAACGTTTGTTAAGTGGAAAGCTATGTACTTGCACTGACTGATGCACATTTGGTATCCATCCATTTACATATTGCAAAGGTGGTGATAAGCTTTCAGTTAGCTTTTGTTCCAATAACTTGTCATAGGATTCTTCATCTTGTGTCCGTCGTTGATTGGATGTGTTTTTAATTGACAAGTAAAACAGAGTTCTTCCTTATGTTTGAAATTAGGGCAGGTGATTATCTCAGCTAAATCGCAAGAGGTTTTTAGAGTTGTTAGTTCATCGGTATGGAACCTAATAAGTACTCATGAACATACTTTTCTGTTTTCCCCTATTTCATTGCTTGAGTATGTAGATCGAATGTTAATATGGCTACATCCGAACTTTTCACTGTTTACAGTGGAATGAACAGCTTCTTGTCCAGTTCTGTCTGTCTGTCTGTCTGGATTCAACATAGAACTAACTTAGCACCGAAGTGCAGCAGTTCCAGTTGCCACGTTCCAAATACCACACAAAGGTAGACAAGAAAATGACTGAAGAGAATCAATAGAGTTTTGACAAGTATAAGAGTGAAACAGAATGAGTAATGGTAGAAAAGAATATGAGACTGAAGATTACAGAGACTGAATACATCTGCGTAAGCCATTGACAACGATTTTGAGCCATCTCACCTATTGACTGTCTCCAGCCATTGATTCTTAGAGTCCCGAGGGCGGGCCCCGACCCGGAAGTCTGCATCTCTCTACCTGACTCAGTTTAACTGTCAAGGATTTCATGGACTGATGCCATGTTTTTGTTTGGCCACCACTTCTCACTCTTTTCCAACCTGCACCTATATCAGGTAGTAATGCCCTTCAAGGGAGGCGATGGTTAGGCATGCGCAGTACGTGACCTAGCCATCTCAATCTATGTAACTTTATATCCTCTTCGATTGATTTTCCCTCTTTGGCCAACACTCTACGCCTAATGTCAACATTACTTACCTTACTATACCACCTAACGCGAGAAAGAGATCGTAAATATCTGTGATCAAAAGCAGTCAACCTTTACATGTCTTCAACTCGTATTGGCCATGTTTCAGAGCCATAGAGAAGGACGGAGCGAACTGCTGAGCAGTACACACGTCCCTTGGTTGATAGCCGGATGTCACGCCAACACCAGAGACGGTGTAAGTTAGCGAAAGCAGCCCGAGCTTTCTGGATCCGTGCTGAGATTTCGTCACCAATCAATCCGTTGGTGCTGATACAACTTCCCAAATAGGTGAAGTGGTCAACATGTTCTATCACTTCACTCCCTATCACTAAGCTAGGAGTTGACGTAGTCCAGTCCTGTAGCAGCATCTCACATTTTACAGGGGCGAATCGCATGCCGAACACACGAAGATTGCTGCTCAAGGTGTTTAGAAGACTCTGCATTTTGTCCAGTTCATCTGAACTGCAGTCAGTTAGTGCACAGTGGGAGACTACGAAGACTTATTCAGGAGTATGATAATCCAGCCTTATTTCATTCAAGCGTTACGATAGTAAACCCACTTTGACTTGTATCTCGAAAGTTGAAAACTGCACCATAGAAGTTTGTAGCGTTGCTTGAGGATAGCAGGTGTGTGTGGTGTTAGCTGATGAGATCATTTCGTTAGGCGAGGTTAGGAAACCTTATGGAGTGGATTGGGGTGGATAACATATGTTGTACAGATTTTTCCCCGTCGTATTTCTTCACAAGTATTGTTAGGTGGGGAAAGATTTGTTTGGGAAAGAGTCATAGCTGATCGTAGCAGAACATGGTTTTATTGGATGAATTTGAAACAGTTTGAAAAAAAGTTCTACATTGTTTCATCAGTCAACTGTTCACACTAAGACAAATCTGAGGCAGTAAGTAAGTAAAGAAGACACTGATAAGTGGTCGAGCTACGTCATGAATTGGCAGAAGTCGGAATTCATGGGCTAGCCACTGGATCGCGTTCCAGTGGCTTAACTGTCTGCGAGCTCACTATCCTTGTAACCATAAGGTCCTCGGTTCGAACCTCACTGGGATGGATGCATACTTCTGAAGAGTCCCAAACTGGGCCTACGAAACAGCTTTCCAGTTCTCCCTGTAGGTTTCCCGATGGTTCTCCAACTGAAATCAGCTCATGATGAAATCCTACAACCAAACATACGTGAATACTTTGGTGAATAATATAATTCTCTGCTATGCGAACAAGTTACCCCTACACTAATTTCGGCTCTTATTAGTGAAGCTTTGACTATGCTTAAGGATTAGTTCATTATGTCTACCAGTGGCACGCGGGATGCACATTCAGTCTGTCTGTCTGTTTTCGACATAGAACTTTGCACATATGTGCGGCAGTTCAAGTCGCCACACTCCCTCCATGTAGCACACAAAGCAAGAGAAGAAAGTAGAAGAAATGAGTAATAGAGACAATAAACAGAGATGTGAAACAAAGGAATAGTAATAACGAAGAACAATACGGTTTCATTGGAAATCATAAGTCACAAGGAGTGGATGCATCTGCGCCAGCCACTGAGAACGATCTTGAGCAATATTACCAATTGTCTTCAGTCATTGGTTTTTACTGTCCCGAGGACCCCAACCAGGAAGCCTGCACCTTCCCACGTGACTGGCTTGGACTAACTGTTGTAGATTTCATTGACTGGTGCCATGTTTTCGTTTGACCGCCGCTAGCTCTTTTCCAGCTTGACCCTATGTCAGCTAACATTGCCCATTGTCGAGGAAGGCGATGACTAGGCATACGTAACACATGTCCTAACCATCACAGTCGACGTAATTTCACTGTCTCGTCGATTGATTTCCCCTCCTTACCTAACAACACTCGACGCCTAACCTCAATATTGCTCACCATAGTTTACCACTTCACACGGGAGATAGAACGCAGGCGCCTATGATCGAAGACAGCTAATCTTGTCATGTCTACGCCAGAGACGGCGTAGACTATGTATGACTTGTTGGTGACAGATGAAGCGTTCAAGACTCAGTGGGAACGCCATCACTCACTAGCGATTGCAGGTACATCTGGCTGGCTAGTCCCAAACAGGACTACCATTCACCATTAACAGAAATAACTAGTAGTTATTTACCTAACTGACTTTGAATAGAAATGGATGAAGCCCTTTATTTGTTTGATTGTGGCTAATAATAAAATTCATTCTAATCTTACCTGACTCACCTTAATGAGTGATGAGGATCCTGGAGACACGTGAACGCACCACCGATCTTTTACGCCATGAGAACCAAATTCTTGTGACTGTTATTTATTGCAGTTAGTTCATGTTGAATTCTTCATTGGTTGATTTTACTGAACCCAAATGCTTGGTCTCTGCTGACATTTCATTTTCTAGTAGAAAGTTTTGCACAAACTTAATAGACACGGAAGTTTAAAAGACTTTATTTAGCTTCAAGGCTATTCAGCTATTTGTGCATGGAAAATATGCATATTTAATGAATTAATAATTATAAAAAGCATCAAAAAGGATATTAGTTAGAAATCTGTTGAAAGCCAGAAAGCACTGAGCAGCTGTATCATCCTGGTTTCGCCCATGAATTCTAACTTCTGTCAGTTTGTGGCAGATAGCTCTATCTCCAGACAACATTGGGGATTCCCTTTCTCTAAACTCAACTTGATGTATCTTATCGATGGAAACTTCTCAACATAATTAACAAAAGTTCTTCCAATAGTCGGTGACTAGTCAGCAGTGAATTAATTCTCAAAAAATGTTAGCTTATGGGGATTTGAACGATTTCATCATAAAACGACATCGGTTAAGGACAGCTAGTTCATGAAACTTGATCTCCGAGCACGCACGAGTCCACGAGGAATGGAAGCTGAGATTATCAGCCAGTGAATTGATCCCTTTGGCCATCCTACCACCTGCCGTGAATCGAAAGACATATGAATACTATTTTGACTAGGCTGTATCTTATATAGTAGCTCTTATGCTTTAATTTCACATGGAAAATTAACATCTATTTCACCATGTCTTTTGAAATGAATTGAACATTGTCTACGGAAAATCTTTAAAAAGTTTATGCTTTTAGTGGTATGATGTAATGGCCAGTAGACAGTCATCTATTTCAGGATTATTAAAGGACATCTAAGAACTGTCCCATATGCCTTCATATTTTATGGCAAGTCTGCTATCACCAGTCGGTTGCTGTAGATTTTAAAACCTCATGAATTTCTACCTGATATCAAATACAAAATTTCTCAAGAAATTAAATTCTCAGTTCGCGAATTAATTTACAATTTAAATGAATCATGGGGCGACATTTCACCCCAATTTACCTTTGGAAATTGAAATCATTCATATCTAAATGTGTGATCTACTTGAACCCATAAGGGGTAATCAATAAAGTAAGCATATTTGTATTAAAATTATATACTACTGATTGATTGAGATGAGTAGTTGTATACCACCCTCATATCGACCAGTGGTTCTTGAAAGAGAAAAAATTTCGACATGCAACAAATAGTTTCTTTATTACAGACAAATCGACGGCATTGCCATTGGTTCTCCATTGGGGCCAATTTTGGCAGATTTCTTTCTTGCTAAGCTTGAAAATAGTCAATTGAAACAAGTAATAATTAAAACTGATTCTAATTTTCGCTATGTTGATGATACGTTTATTATTCTTGATGTGAAATCTGACAAGAATGAAAGGTTAATAAAATTTAATGATGCACATCCATCACTCATCTTCACTCGTAAAGAAGAATATGATGGTAGACTACAATTCCTTGATGTCCATTTGAGTAGAAGAGAAGGTGGTTCCTTCTAGAGAGATGTCTATAGAAAACCTACATCTGTAGGACAATATACACATTTCCTCAGTTTTGTAACAATCCGATACAAAATCAATTCGGTCAGATGCCTCACGAATAGAGCAAGACGTATTTGTACAGATGACTCCCTAGAAAATGAGCTAGGATATATCCAAAATACGCTGGTCCAAATGGGTTATCCTAGTAGATTTGTTAGGAGACGCATGAATACCAGGTACAATAAAGAAAAACTGACAACAGTTGAAAAGAAACAACTGTTCATGAAATTGCAATTTAATGGGGACGTGGCTAGTGAAGTCTTACATCTGAGATTATCGAGAGCGATAAAACGGACTTATACTGCCCGCCACCCTTTCTTCGTCATTTTCCAGCCGACCAATTTTGATTGCTCAAGTGAAAGAAAAGCTACCTACCTGTGCCACTTTGATGTGTATCTATAAATTTAGTTGCCCTGTGGAGAGGGCGAACAACTAGACAGCTCAACAAATACAATAATGAAAATCTCCCTTCATGGCTCAGAGAAGGCCAAATAAAGTGTATGAGAAGTTCTATTTCGACTCATTTGGTTGATGACAGCGGTCACCAGGTGGAAAAAAATAATGCTTTCAAAGTTATCCACCGCATTCCATCGAGCCTTTTGAACGGAATTAGAATCCGTCTTTTACACCTAGCCGAAGCTTTGCTTAAAAAAGGCGTTTGTTCTACCTTTGTCTCTCCCTTGGCCTAGGTAAATTCTAATTAAAACCCTCTCACCCTTTCCTATTTTCCATCTCCTCCGTATTTTTATGATATTACGTAAAGTCTGACTATCTGTCCAATTTCACCTTTGATATTACTTAACTCTTAAGATTTGACTAAATTTATTTATTGAATTGTCTACATATACATATATTACTACTATCGTTATTGTTATCGTCACCTTCATAAACCTTATTATCACTATTTTGTTATCATTATAATCATCGTTATTAACTACGTTCAAAACATTTACCACATTATTATTATTTGATCCACAAACTCACCATCATCGGTTAAAATTTTTTATATATATTGGAGTAAAGCCTGAAGAAGATCTAATTGAAAACAACATTATTCGCTTATATGTCTTGTTCTGATATTAAAAATGGCAATATTTAAAGATTTGAAATAGCTTCTTTTTATAGAAAATTGAAGATTGAAACATTTCATTTTTTATCACTAAATAATATTTACTTACAAAAAATTGTATGTTTATCTAAGATGTGTGTGACGTAGAAGTAAAGAACAAAAAAGCTGATTACTTGGTTATCCTTCTTATCTAGTTCTACCAAATGAAATTAAGCATATACGGTTTTCAGTGATATTTCATCCTATGAAACTTACATTACCATTACTACGTACAACAGTCCCGATATCTGAAAATCAATCAGATGGGATTTGTGCTGCTAAGTACTTCACTGTTTTCTAGTTTACCGGTGTGTAGCTTGACTAACGAGAACGAAATATGTAAACACATTACAGTTTGAGAGTGAACAGAAGAAGGTAAGTCATCAGTCACCGTACGGCTAATCGTCTTTCTGGACTAAGTGAAAAGGTGAAGACTATCTAGTTGAAGGCTAAGAATCAGAAGCTGGAGGATGAGTCATGGAGGCCCAGTTAAAATCACAATGACTCACAATAATGCCTAGTCATTACAATGGACTTACCGGAATCCCAACTGTTAAAAATCCTAAAGCCATTACTTCTATCACTGATATTATCTAATGGGTAAATATTGAATTCCAAAGAAGAGGAGGATTTTATGGAATCTCTAAAATTGTAGGAAGATTTAATCTGGTGAAGGTTTTGTATTCGATATTGATCGGAGAATGCCCATTTCACCTTAGATGCATTCGTTTTCCTGGGATCAGAGATACTGTATGAAAATGAGTCACGTGGCGAGAATCGTGTCGCATGATATCTTAGAGACTGATTCTATCTATCTATCTATCTATCTATCTATCTATCTATCTATCTATCATCTAATATCAGATTACAGTGAAAATCACCTGATTGATAAATTTTGACTCATAAATTGTAAAACTAGACAGTTAAGTGGATTTACATCAGGTGACCATTTCTCTTGAATGAATAATTTATGTGGGACATAATTCAAATAATTTAAAATTTTAACATCGAATACAATATAATTTAGTGCTAAGATATGCACTTTGTTTACATTAATAGTCAGTGAAGTGGAACCACATTTTACTAGAAAAAGGTATCGGTCTGTGACTAGCAATCAATTCAGCAACAGCCATTGCTGTCTTCCCAGGGATTGACTTTTTACCAGGGAATAATCTCGTTGACTTAGAATATGCAGACGATATAGTCCTTCTAGGTGAGGACGCTGAAAAAATGCAGAGTCTACTGAACACCTTGAGCTGCAATCTAGGAATGTTCGGCATGCAGGATTGGACTACACCGACCCCTAGATTAGAAATAGGAAGTGAAGTGGTAGAGCACGTTGACCACTTCACTTATTTGAGAAGTACCATCAGCCCCAACGGGTTGATCTCTGACGAAATTTCAGCACGAATACAGAGGGCTAGTTTCGCATATGCCATTTTACGCCATCTCTGGCGTAGACGTGATATCCGGCTATCGACCAAAGGGCGGGTGTACTGCTCATCAGTCCGCTCCGTCCTCCTTTATGGCTAACTGTGAGACCTGGCCATTGAGAGTGGGAGACATAAAAAGATTAGCTGTCTTTGATCATAGGTGTCTGCGTTCTATCTCCCGTGTCAAGTGGTATAATAAGGTGAGCAATATTGAGGTAAGGAGTTCGGGAAATCAATTGATGAGGCCTTGGAGCTACATCGACTGAGATGGTTAGGACATGTGTTACGTATGCCTAGTCATCGCCTTCCTCGACAGGCAATGTTACCTCATATAGGGCCAGGCTGGAAAAGAGCTAGCGGCGGTCAAACGAAAACATGGCACCAGTCAATGAAATCTACAACAGTTAGTCTAAGCTAGCCAAGTAGGAAGGTGTAGACTTCCTGGTTGGGGTCCTTGGGACAATAAAAACCGATGAAAGCTGGAGACTATCGGTGACATGGCTCAAAATCGTTCTCAATGCCTGGCGCAGATGCATCCACTCCTTGTGACTTATGATTTCCAATGAAACCGTATTGTTCTTCGTTATTACTATTCCTTTGTCTCACACCTCTGTTTACTGTCTATTTTATGCATTTCGTCTACTTTCTTCTCTTGCTTTGTGTGCTCCAAGAAGCGAGTGTGGCGACTTGAACTGCCGCACATACGTGCAAAGTTCTCTGTCGAAAACAGACAGACAGACACCTAAAAGTACCAGTTTGTAGTGATTCAGCTGCTTTCAAGTTTGATCATAGATTGATTTCAGTTAGAGAACCACTGCAAATTAAGGAGTAATGGAGAGCTGTTTCTTTCTAGTTTGGGACTCTTCACAAACACCCATGAGTAAACTACCATGGATTGAACCCAGGACCTACAGGTTATGGGACTAAGCTCGATGACCACTCAGCCACTAGGACGGAATCCACTGGCATATGATTTATATCTTCTGTCATTTTGTGAGTCTCAGAGCCACTGTCAGCCTATGTCATTGGCGAGTATTTGTTTTCAATCAATTAGATCTTCTTCAGGCTTTACTCTAATTTACATAGATTTATACATAAAAATTTTAACCGATGGTGGTGAGTTTGTGAATCAAATAATAATAATAATGTGGTAAATGTTTTGAACATAGATAATAATGATGATTATAATGATAACAAAATATTGATAATAAGGTTTGTGCAGGTGGCGATAAGAATAACAAAGGTAGTAATATTCTATATGTAGACAATTCAGTAAATAAATAAATTAGGTCAAATCTCAAAAGTTACGTAATACTAAAGTTGAAGTGGACAAATAATCAGAGGTTAAATAAATATCATGTCCGGTGTCTCCCGCTGATCACTGCATTAACCTTATCACTAAATAGATTTCCTCGGTGTGTTGACTATATCAAGAAGAGAAAAGACTTAGATGACATAGTTCTGCTTTTGACTTCTGTGTTCAGCAGATTGCATGATATGTATATATATATACGCATTCTTCTCATTCCTAGTGGAACACAGGGCTTCAGGCTTTAACCTTTGACTTTTTAGTAGCACTGTGGGCCATTAGGTTCTTACTTAAGCTTCTCTCTTCTCCGAGCTAACTGTCGGATAGTAAAGTGATCGGGGTTGAGAACTATTATTATTATTATACTATTATTCCCTTGGGGTCTGAGTGGAACATAGAGCTTCAACAACACATCTCCACTTTCATCTAATTTTCTGCCATCCTCTTCAGCTGGGTTCGCGATTGCTGATAATCTCAAATCTCTTCCTCACACGATCTCCTTCATGTCACCCTAGGTTTAGAACTACGTTGTCTGTATACTGAATTTTTGAATAACGAGGCTGTTTATTTTTGAGTAAGTCAGGGAGTGCTTTCTACAAAGATCACCAATAAATAATTTAAATCAAATTTTATTAATTTCTTTTTCTGTTATGTTTCTCCGACGTTATAACCGAGAAATGCTTCTATTTAAAGCATATTTTGTATTTCGCTTGAGCACCGTTTAAGAAATGTCAGGCATTAAGGTAGTTAAGAATTACATCTAAGGAACACAACTACAGAAAATGACATTTCGTTGAGAAACAGGAACTGTTTTGAGGATTCCTTGACTAATTCTTTTATCAGTGTGAAATTAGTCAAGAAGGAAAATAAAACCACTTGGTGATAGGTCTTCAAATCTACTAAAGTTTTTAAATGTACTAATCTTCACATATTTAGATCTCCGACGTATTAGTATCAACATTTTTATGAGTTTTGTTCGAATTTAGGATATTTACTTTCTTTTGATGTCAAGTGTCCTTCGAGTTTCCGAAATTTTATTCAATCAAATAACATCTTTTTAAAATCTAACCATCTTCATTTATTTATAAAATTCACAATTCTGAACCTGTTCAGGTTATCTTGTGACCTAACAATACAAGTGCTATGTAAATGAACTGAAAGCTATAAATTAATTGAATGTCACGTTAATAATGACAACTATTCATGCCATCAAATTTTCATTATATTGATAAAATCCTCTAGATTACAGTCTTCAAATATTCAAATAACCCAACAGTCCTAAAATAAAAGATTTGTAAAAATCTCTGAGAAGTGTAATTCGACTGCCTGAGAAGCTTGGTAGTTTTGTTAATCATTGTGATGAGAAACACCTGTAAGCTACCTTAATATATGTCGTGATTTCCAGGTGTCTAAACTTGCTTCGCTTTGATCGTTCATGAGTTTAAACGTTTTTGGGTCAATGAATTATAGTGTCAGTGGAGATTCTAAATGACTTGGATAATGTCGTTGTAAGACGGAATTTATCTGAAAATATGGTATGCATTTAAACCATACGTTTCGAACGATCTGATCACACACTCACTTATCAAGTCAATTTAAATGAAAATCAAAAGCTAATTAGAATAGAAAAAGTGAAAAAAAACCCAGGGAGTGAATACTAACGGTGAGTCTTAAACTGGGACGAAACAGCTGTTAAGTACTTCCTGGTTCTCAGTGGTTCTCTAACTGATATCAATCCGTGATCGACGTGGACAGGACAACTGGCAAACGCTTACATTTTTGTCCCAATAGACAGATAAAGGAATCTAATCTTTTCTCTCTCAACACGGGTGTGGAGAATATGTAGTGAATGTAGTGCTGATGAGGAACTCAAACATCTAAAAGAAACCTTCATAGAGAACCGGTATCCACTATGCTTCGTCGAGACCAAAAGCAAAGTACGTTGAAGAAATACAGAGATTGATATGGTAGCTAAAAAGGGTTGCACCTAAACTTAGAATTTAGGGGTGACGTTGCGAGTGAGGTTCTTAAAAATTAGCTGATGCGATCATGAGATCCGACTTTGGTCAGACGCCTCACGAATAGAGCAAGATGGATCTGTACAGATGACTCCCTAGAAAATGAGTTATGATACATCCAAAATACACTGGCTTATTCTAGTAGATTTGTAAGGAGACACATGAACAACAGGTATAGTAAAGAAAACCTGACAGCAGTTAAAAAGAAACAACTGTTCATGAAATTGCAATTTAATGGTGACGTGGCTAGTGAAGTCTTACATCTGAGATTATCGAGAGCGATAAAAGGGACTTATACTGCCCGCCACTCTTTGTTTGTCATTTTCTAACCGACCAATTTTGATTACTCAAGTGAAAGATAAGCTACCTACCTGTGCCAGTTCGATGTGTATCTATAAATTTAGTTGCCCTGTGGAGAGGGCAAACAACTAGACAGCTCAACAAATACATCAATGGAAATCTCCCTTCATGGCTCAGAGAAGGCCAAATAAAATCTATGAGAAGTTCTATTTTGACTCATTTGGTTGATGACAGCGGTCACTAAGTGGACAAAAACAGTGCCTTCAAAGTTATCTATCGCATTCCATCGAGACTTTTGAACGGAATTCGAACCCGCCTCTTACACATAGGAGAAGTTATGTGAATTAATTCTAGAAAACAATCCTAGTCTTTGCATGCAAAAGAAGTTTGTTCTGGCCTAGGTAAAGTCTAACTAAAACTCTCCCACCGTTTCTTATTTTCTATCTCCTTCGTACTTTTATGATATTTATTTAAAGTCCGATTATGTGTCCACTTCACCCTTAGTATTACGTAACTTTTAAGATTTGACCAAATTTATTTATTGAACTGTCTACATATGCATATATTACCACCTTTGTTATTCTTATCGCCAGGTGTATAAACCTTGTTATCACTATTTTGTTATCATTATAATCATCGTTACTACTGAGGTTAAAATCATTCAACATATCATTATTATTTGATCCACAAAATCACCGTCATAGGTTATAATTTTTATATATAAATCTTTGTAAATTAGAGTAAAGCCTGAAGTAGATTTAATTGAAAACAACATTATTCGCTTATATGTGTCTTGTTCTAATATTAATAATGGGAATATTTAAAGATTTGAAAACTAACTCACAATCTACAAATGACACAGTTCAACTTGAGTTTTCACCATAGTTTCTTTTTGAAATTACAGTTACTCAGATCACAATATTTGATCTGTTTCCTACTACAAGTGGGAACCAATAAAGCAAACATAACTGCATAAAACTGCATATTACTGGTTGACTGGGAAGAGTAGTCGTATGACGCTCACACCAACCAGTGGTGCTTGCTAGCCGACCAGATCGAAGTAATATAAACACCGAACGGTCCATCTGATAATTTAGGGCTAAGTGTGACAGATTTTACTCAAATCATAGAGCCGAACACTTTCAAACCAACCTGAAGAAAGGAAATTTTGTGTATAACGGTTTAATATTCCTTTGATAAAGCCATTGTCAGCATTAACTGAGAAAATGTCAGTGAAAAAACAATATCCTTTTGGATTTTTCACTCATTAGAAGATAGGAAAATGTTTACAGTAATGATTACCCTCTCGTTTGCAAATCTTCCTTGACTGTCACCTGCTTATTTTCTCTTCTGTAAATGGAACTACTACTTAGGAGAAGGGGGTTGGAATTTCAGCCTTTTTGGCATTATCACCTAGGTGATCATTTCATCATAACTATCAGAGTTTAGAAGCGGTACGGTTTCCTCAATCAAATTTCAAAGCCAATTTGAAGACATTTCATTTCCTAGGGATGTCTATGCTCCTGCTTCAAGCTCTAAAACATAAACTTAATAATAAATCACTAAACTGATTAAAAATGCCCATTAAAATTTTCAAAAGAACACGGAACAAAGAGTACTCTTTTCGATAAATTCATCATCAGGCTCTACAATTATATATACATTATAATGAATGAATGAATTAGTCTTATGAACGACATTAATGTTGTTTCAATAACATCAAATCAATAATATTGATAAATTACAGCTGAACAGCATCAACATAAAATAAACTGAATGTCAGAAGAATTATGAAAGATAATAGTACAAATTCATGAATTTATAGTCTCTACTGAGGGCCAGGGCAGTAGTAGGGGCTGGACTTGTTTCTTTTGAACACAGAGCGCTGGTTGTTTGAGGCGAATTTCAATAGCCTCTGTTGTTTGGAGCATGCGGTGCTTCGATGAGTTTGGTAATTTGTTAGGCACCCGGTATATTATGGAGAAGGATTCTTCCACTCTGGCTGGCTTTGTGACTGGTTTGCACCAGATGATCTAAAATCGAGCTGTTAATAGTTTTAACTACACCTTTACTTAGCCATGGTGGGATATGCACTCGAGCACGAAAAATCAAGTTCCTAGAGCAACGGCCAATATAACTCGCTCCAGCACAAGCGCAGTTGAATTGATAGATACAATTTGAAGTGGCTAGCTAGTCTAGGTACTTCATCTTTCAGTCGAGGTAGCACCATCGGTCGTGTAGAGAATAACACGTGTAGTTCGCCAGCATTAAAAGTTCTTTGAACTGATTTTCTTAATTTCTTCGTAATTATCTCGCCTGGTATATCGTCCATGAATTGTAGTCGTATATATAAAGGCTTCTTGTTTACAGACAGCGAGTAGTCCTTTTCTGCTATGGTTCAACTCTATCTAATTAATTTTCTCTTATATATATATTTATCATTATCTGTCTGTACATAATTTTTTCGTCCCACCGAATGTGGACGATGTAGGCTGGAAGTGAATAGATACAAACATCTATTTTAACAGAACAGAAACTGTTCTGTTCTATAGGAATCTGTGATAATTTGTTCGTTAACTCAATAGATAATATAGATAAGCAATAGTACTATGTCAATCTTGTTCTTTCTGTTATCATTATTATTATAGATTGATGTCATTTAGAGAACTGCTAAAACGCAGAACATCACCTGGTAGCTGTTTTTTATTCTGAGTTTGACCTTGAGTTCTTCTCATTATTGAAAATTTATAACTGTTTGGAGAGGAGTGGGCGAGTGAGTGGATCAGATTGTTGACGAATTCATCAGCTGTCAAATCAACTATGTCACTCTTCAGAATATGATTTAAAATTGAATTTTTGATAATTCTCCATAGAGGAGAAAATTTCAATACTGGATTTCGGTCTTTTTTGGAGTGTACTTCTGTCTAGATGTCAGTACGATTCTCTTGGCCACTTAGATGTCTGTTTGTAATTCGATGCTTAGAAAAATCATCCAAATACCTGAATGTTCAGGAAACAATATTCAATGCGAAATATGATAAAAGTTTGTGATTATAATTATAGTTCATGATCAAGCGATGCAACGAATAATGCAATATATAAATTAGTTCAGAGAATGTATAGATCCTAGAAAGGGCTGAGAAATTAATAGCATTATTAGGATTATTATTAAGTAATTATTTCCTTGGGCTTTGACTCCATCATAGGGCTTATCTGGAGTCATTTTGACTGGATAAATGATTGTTCACAATCTTCCATCTCCTTCATTTCACTCTCGAACCCACATTCATTTTGTCGATTCCCATTGAGGTTTCACTAAAGTGCGTGCATGGCACGTGATATCGTTCAACCATCTCCTAACGATGTGTTCAATCCATTCTCACTTTCTTCGTGGTATTTCGTATGCAGTAGGGCCTGTTAGAGAAATGCATTTCTTCAAACGAGTGCCAAGTTTTTAGAGGCACTGATTTGAGACTAGCGTTGAAAATCCGAACCTTGCTACTTATGCTGACTGCAGTAGATTTCTACACTGGTTTCATATCAATGAATGTCTCTCTTGCTTTATCGATCATGCTTTTGACATCCTCATCCTTGCCGGGTGTAGTTGAAACGATGCAAATAAAATATTAAGTAACACTGCGTTAAGTTGAATAGGGTCCTGGAAACTGTTCAAAGTAGAAAATAAAATAATTAACAGTCGTAATAGTTAGAGAAGATACACAGACTACAAAGACAAATAAGAAATACTGGTTTATTTTACCAAACTGAAGGTCTTGAAATAATTATACAGATTGTGTTTTACTTCTAGGTGCAATGATTCTAGAATAAATGATGAACAAGTTTCGTGGAGTAAAACCTGAAACTTGTGTTGTTTGATATCACCAAAAGGAATTACTAGGCCTTTGTCAGTCTTCTTTTTTCTGGTGCAGATATTCAGACGATAACTTGAGACCTTCATCACCAACTGGTTGAAAATATCAGTGGTGACATGCGTCCTACATTCAGATCCTAGATAGCACCAATCACATATATATTTTCAAGAGTCGGCCTGTAAGAATTAGATTCGTTTATACGAGTTGAACCCGGACTGATATCAGCTAGAGAACCACTGAAAACCAGGGAGTACTGGACAGCTGTTTAATCCTAGTTTGGAAAACATCGGCAGCACACACCCACTGGGGTCCCAGCCCAGGACCTTCCGGCTGCGAGGCAAACTCGTATACCACTCAGTTAGTGGGACCCAATTCAATGGGCAGCCAATGAATTCTGACTTCTACCAATTCGTGATTTAGCACGACTACCAAACAATGTTATCGGTGAGAAATCCATCCTCACGCTTGCCTTGTAACCGGAAGGTCCTGGGTTCGAACCCTGGCAGTTGGTGCGTACTGATGATGATTCCCAAACTAGAGCGAAATGGCTGTCCTGTACTCCCTGGTTTTCAATGGTTCTCCAACTGATCTCAATCCATGGTCAAACTCGTTAAAACAAATTTTTTTTGCATCTTTTTGTCGTTATCGACACCAGACTACTGAATAAAGAATAAGTAGAGCAACATACGAAATAGGAAAAGTAAACAGTCGTAAATATAAAAAATAACATTGAGTTATTGGTTGAAGTTTTCTAGGAATTCTTTTTATCATATATTGTTGCCATACGAAAAGAAATATATGCATTGGCAGAGCCAAATGAATGACCATTCCACTATTTTGAATTTGAACAAAGTAATCACCACAGCAAATTGAACAGAGTTGAAATGGATCCATTCTATCTCGTCGGATCTGCTTGTCATCTGCTTATGATATGATTAATGAAATCTGATGTGTTCATTAGAGTTGCAACACACTTAAGCACCACGGCGACAGAAATGTCGAACAGTAAATAAGAACCATCATAGTAAGTGAAAAATGCTGAAGCACATGAATTACCAGAATACGCAGACCGGAACAGGCTGGATTGGATTCAGGAGAAACAAGTCATGCATTGATCAGATCGACACATTACGGTTCATCATTGAACAAAGTTTGGAATGGCAGTCACCTCTCTATCTCAACTTCATCGACTTTGAAAAGGCCTTCGACAGCGTCAATCGAGAGGTGATTTGGAAACTACTTCGCTACTACAGGGTGCCATCCAACAGCTGTACGACAATGCTGCATGCCAAATAATCCACAACGGGAAACTTACGAAATACCTCGAAGTGAGGACAGGAGTAAGACAAGGCTGCCTACTATCGCCAATGATTTTCCTGATTGCAGTAGACTGGATAATGCGACAAACAGCGGGCCGGGCAATGAGAAAACAGACATAAAATGGACTCACACAAAATACTTGGAGGATCTGGACTTCGCCAATGATATATGTCTGATTTCCCACAAACTGGAAGATATGCAAGTGAAAAGCAACAAGTTGGCCGAAGAACGATCAAAGATAGGACTTCCTCCAGGTGAACATAGAGAAAACAGAGGTGATGAAGATTCCTGGGCAACACCATCAACAACAACAACGGACAACAATCAGCGTAAATGGGAGGAACCTGAAAGAAACAACCTCCTCCACCAACTGACCTGGGAAGCATCGTTTCAACTACAGGCCAGCGGAACTGACGAGGATATCAAAGCAAGAATCAGAAAAGCCAGACAAGCTTTCACTACTCTCAAGTTTGTGAGGAGGTCAACATCACTCAGCATCAAAACGAAGATAAGATACGGATTTTCAACTCCAATGTGAAGTCAGTGCTACTCACCATACGGATAGATCAGAGACTTGCACTGCGCGTCATAAAGAGCATCTCAAACAAACTACAGACTTTTATTAACAGTTGTCTTCGCTCAATACCACTCAAGATCAGATGGCCAGCCAGAAAAGATCAGCAACAGAGATCTCTGGGAGCGAATCAACCTACCAGGAACCAATTGTGCAGCAAATAAACAGGAAGAAATGGAGATGGATTGGCTGGCCATACTCTGAGGAAACAAACCATCACGTGACATCACTAGACAAGCCATCGCTCGAGTGGAACCCGACTGAAAGGGAAGCGGCGAGTTGGTCGTCAGTGCAAGGGTGACTTGGAAGAGGTCATGTGAAGAGGAGATGAAAACGTGTGGGCAGACTTGGAGCCAGATGAAGACTCTAGCAGAGAACCGAATGCAATGGAGACGCACGGCTGAATCCCTATGTTCCTCTAGGAATTAAAGGAAACATATAATAATAATTACTTTTTCATACTTTTCTAATTTAACTTTATTTCTACCCAGGAAACATCTGTTGATCTCTTCCCTTTTGATTCCAAGTTTAGCCATGAAATTCTTATATAAATAGTCGACCCTTTTCACTGTTTATTATTCAACAACCTACATCATTCCCTACCAATGTTACTCTCAGTTCCAATCAATTTCTCATTATTATTGTAAAAAAGAATGTTCGGATCTTTAATTTAATTATAATTTTGGCATTGTTCACTTGTAACCAGTTGAGAAGAATCCACGAAAGAATAAAAATATGAACATGGGCTTAGCCTTTCCTGGTACACTTTTCCTTCTTCCTTTATTCATAAGAAAATTATTAACAGACCAATGAAATGTGTAAAAATATGCATATAGTGAGTAAAGCTCACTTAGTGAGATATTGGAAAAATGATGCATGAAGTTTGACAAGTGATGATGTAAGTAAGTAAGTAAGAGTGAAGAGAAATCGACATTTTCATCTGATAAAACATGACGTTATTATTTAGTGTTAAAAGAGAATGGATTACTTCGGCTTTTTTCGAATACATAAATCAGACCTATGAGAACTTCAAGCTTGTTTAATTGAATTTTAGATTTTCCCATCGATTGATTGGACCAAAGTGCTCGGTCTCAGGTTGACATGTCTGTTGGCTTCTTGTGCAGATGCTTGTGAAGATGTCTGGGCATGTAGTTAGAATTTAACTAGTGGATGGTGACTGGCTAACGAGTCCCAAATAGGACGAAATGCTAGTTGTCCTGGATTCCACTGCTAGTTACCATCCACCAGTTAAATTCAATCTTGTTTGTCTATTTCTTTGAAGAGATTCAAGATGTCTAGGTAATGTCCCGCCTGAGTCAATCAAACGACACGTAAATCTGCTGCTTAAAGATTTACTTTCTCTTAATCGGGAATATTTAGGCACATATATATTCAGAAAACCAGAGATAGGTGTAACTGTTTTTCGACAATTAAACCTAAATTTATTCATGATACCTATTAAAATATAATGGGCCCATTTTTATCTTGCTCCACCACGTGTTATTACTGTACTGTTTAAATTCACTAAGGGTAGTTCTTGTGTACAACACATTCCTTAATGTCTGAGACCTTCCTTATCATGACATAAGACTAACTTAAAAATACAAAAAAATAATGTAATTTACCTGTGCATGAATGAATTGATGCCTTGTTCTGCTTATCAGTACCATATTTCAGTATTCTTTAGTATTATTTAACACTGACCAAATTGCAACTCTACGCATCATCATCACAGAACAAAGCATGGAATGGCAATCAAACCTCTACCTCAACTTCATAGACTTTGAGAAGGCCTTCGGCAGCGTTACTCGCGAAGTATTTGGAAACTACTCGAGTACTATGGCGTACACCAAATATTCATCAACCTTATTCAACAGCTGTACGACGACAGCACATATCAAGTGATCCACAACGGAAAACTCAGCGAGGCGTTTGGAGTAAACACAGGAGTCAGACAAGGGTGCTAGCCTATTATCACCAATGATATTCCTAATTGTGGTGGACTGGATTGTGCGTCAGAGAGTGGGAAACGAGAAGACAGGGATATCATGGACCGACGTGAAGAATCTAGAAGACCTGGATTTTGCGATTGGATGATTTATGCTTCATGTCACACAAATTTGAAGACTTACAAGCGAAAACCGACAAACTGGTCGAAGAAGCAGCTGGAGAAGACAAGACTCTAAGTGAACATAGGCAAGACGGAGGTTATGAAAATAACCAACAACAACAACAACAGCAGCAACATCCAGCGCCAATCACCATCAACGGGAGGGATTTGAAAGAGCTTACTTCATTCACTCACTTATCTAGGGAGGGAGCATTGTCTCAACTACAGGCAGGTGGAACGGACGAGGATGTCAAATCGAGAATCGGTAAGGCGAGAAACACATTCATCAACCTGAAACCAATCTGGAAATCTTCGTCACTCAGCATCAACAACAAAATTCGGATTTTCAATACACACGTCAAGTCAGTCAGTTCTTCTATACGGATGCATCAGAAACTTGGCGAGTCACAAAGAATATTTCCAACAGTCTGTTCCAGACCTTTATCAACAACTAACTGTCTTCGCTGGTTCTATACTGAAGATCAGATGGCCGGAAAGAACAATAACCAACAAAAAACTATGGGAAGAAACAAAACAAGAACCAATCGCTCAACAAATATGCAGGAGAAAATGGAGATGGATTGGACACTCACTGGCTGAGGAGGCCGCTGGGTGACATCGCGCGTCAGGCCATAGCTCGAGTGGAACCCTGGAGGGAAACGGCGAGTTGGTCGTCAGTGCAAGGGTGACATGGAGGAGATCGTGTGAAGAAGAGTTGAAACAGTATGGACTAACATGGATGCAGGTGAAAAGGACAGCAGAAGGCATAAGCAAGTGAAGACGTGTAGTTGAAGCCGTATGTTCCACTAGGAACTCAAGGGAATAATAATAATAATAACACTGAACAATCTTCTATCAATGTGTCTACTTCTTCAAATCCTTCATTTCACCGTCCTACTAATCTATCTAGTCTTATAATGATGTGATGACTTGGTCAACTCTGCAGTAGATTTATCATGCATTCATGAACTTATAGCGTAGTCATGAGGTGGAAATTGCAAATTCCTTTAAAATTATCATTAGATAAAAAAGCTCAATTTTCTTCAAGTTTGCTGAAGCAATCTATTTCAAACACCTAAAACAGATTTAATTGGTGGATGGTGACTAACAGTGGAATCCAGGATGCACATTTCGTCCTATTTGGGACTCGTCATCCGGATGTACCTGCATTTCTCAGTGAGCGATGATGTCCTCACAGAGGCTCGAACCCAGTGCCCATAGTTTCAAATGCCAAAGTGTTATCCACTAGATCACTTGGGCCACGAGAGCCGTCTCCAGTGCAACGGGTCATATTGATTTACTAAATACTAATTAAATGCCCAGACATCGTCGAAGCATCTGCACAAGAAGCCGACATGTCAACCTGAGACGGAGCACTTCGGTCCAATCAATTGACGGGAAAATCTAAAATTCAATTAAACCTGAAACAGAATTTTCGTGTTCAGAAAGAAGAGGTTATCAGTTTTCCCTTGCCCTGGTAACTGGAGGTCTTTATTCTCTCTTTCATTTGATTGCGTATTCTTTGGCTTTAACCTCACCCCATTGATATAGTGTAATCTCGCTTGTCTCTTGTTTTTATGGTTTGAGTCGAACTCAGTACATTATCACCCAATTTACTAGTCACGCATCATCTCACTTACCTCTAGTATTTATTACGTAACTCCTTTACCATTGTATGCGTACATTTACTTTGTTTAAACTTGATTTGCCTATGTAAAAACTATGTAGGCGTAATTTTCTGAGCACTGCTCACTAAGTTTGGAAACTCCTGTCAAATGACATCATGTATAATATGCAAGAATGTTAAAACTTTTCTGTACATGAACTTAATAATAATTATTATTATTTATTTAGGCTGTAAGCAGTAGCTGATGAGGGGTCAACACAGTAAACTATGGTAAAACCTATTCTCTTCTCTGAGTGAAATATTGTCTAAACTAGCTTTTCACTTCTTTGATTTTATGTGCTTTTTCATCTTTATTCTTAAGCTGTCTAGCTGTTATTGAGATTTTATACATGTATGATGCATATCTTATCAGTACAGATACGTAATCACTAATTTTAACGTTACACATGATACCGTGAAGTAGTCGACATAAAGGCTACTTATACTACTGTTATTAGTAATATAATATATTTCCACAAAAGCAGCTCAACCTTTATTACTAATACTACTGTAACAACAGAAGACAAGGGCCAAGCAACAGACCGTTTATTAAGGAAAATCAACACATATTTATAGATTTTAAATGTACATTATTGTAGATTATTGTTAGTAGAAAATACAGTCTTTTGATTGGTTGTTTCTCACAGAAAGTTAACCTTGCATCTCTTTGTGGTTGTGTCAGATCATCCATATGCTAACTGTATCCGCCTACGCAAAGCCTTTAATCTCATTTTCTCACCACCAATATTGATGACATAAACATTGACGTCAACTATTGTCTACCAACTTTGGCTAGCAGCCAGCTCTCACCACAATCGTACAACTATTACTGAAGCTGCTAAACACGTAGCAAGTAGTATCAATACCACATATTTAATTAAGGTTCACTTACTGTCAATACGTAATCACTATTTGTATGAAATCTTTGTTGACTATTTGTGTTTACTTTTCATCATGTGATAATGTTTTTTTGTCAAATATAAAAGAATATATTATTTTCTATATTTTATCATTATTAACAGGCTATAAAGAACAGTAAATTCGGAGAATCATATGCGATAGTGTTATACACAGAAAATGGTTACATTCAATGGCTTGTTTTCTTTCAAAATGTGAGTAACTTAGTAAGAATGTGTTTATAATCTGAATGACATCAGTGAAAGAGTTTTACTGCTCTGATTTAGCATAAAAGCCAACTGATGAAGAGTCACAGACTAGAACGAAACAGCTTTCTAGTACTCACTGGTTTTCAGGGGTCCACCAACTGGCTGGCATTAGATTAAAGCCCTACAATCTAACTCTTGAGAATCTGTCTGATGATCGCTAATGAATGGCTTCAGGAGGAAGTTGTCAGGTGAGAGGTCCTCCTCAATAGGATCCGTCACATTGGATTTGAGGACAAATACACGTGGATGACATTTTCTGGTGTTTCTGTTGATACCAGGAATCAGTAGAAGTAGGAATTCATGAGCCACTGAATCTGGTCTGAGTGGATGAATAATCTATCAGGTTGGTTTGTGACCTGAATTTCCTGGATTCGAACCCCAGTGGTGTGTACTGACTTGTTTTACTCGTTATTCATCTTACTATCAGGATTGAAGTTATTAATCCTGGAAAACCTGAATTCTTGCTGGCTGATCCATTATTTTGATTAAATTTTTGTTTAGCTAAATTATTCACTGGGGGTACTGGATGTCTGTTCCATCCAATTTCTGGACTCTTCATCAGTGCGCATCCACCAAAGGAGGTTCGAACCCAGGACCTTCTGCTTACAAGGCTAGCAATCTCGTAGACCATTAGGCCACTAGGACCCATCGAGTCGGTGGCATAGCGGTTAGCGCACATGGTCCCGGGTTCAATCCCCGGCCGACGCACTCCTCCCTTACCTCGATAGGCCAGAAATAATGCTGATGAAGAGGAAAGGTTAGGCATGAGGCTAGCAACCCCATCCTGTAAAATCAACACTGCTACAGAAACTTCGAGCCACTAGCTTGCAGCCCTATGTTCCACTGGGGAACGTGAAGCAAATAAAATTTATTCATAATGATTTCGATAGGGTAAGAAGGCGCAGTTTTATAGTATAAAATGATATCATTCTACTTCGCGGGTTCTCATCAGCTGCACACCACTGCCTGAAATTACAATGGTTATATAAAATAACATTTCATACTTCAATGTTTGAAAGGTAATAGAGAAAACATTCTAAGGTGAACGCATCAAAATTATAAGTATCACAATTTTTATTTTAAGCTACCATCAATTTTTACATACTATCAAACTATAAAAGAAAGGTGGGGGTTGAGAGAAAACAGAAAACAAAAATCTAATTAACATTTAAAACAATTAGTTCCTTTTATGAATTTAGACAAATTACATCTTCTTATGGCTTTATCTAATTAACATTGTTAGCTTAGTGGGTTGAGCTCACCAGTGTGTATGACTAATCAGTGTAATGAAAGTAATACGGTTACCAAGGGAGTGAGAGATTGACTACACTCTCTTTCTGTGTGCATAATATGAACACAACGAAGAGTTTAGTTTCTTGGACCTAAATGTACAAAGAAGAAAAGATGGAACGGTTGAAAAGTCCATCTACAGGAAAGAACCCTGGACTGGAAAATAACATCACTACAACAGTTTGTGCCCCATAAGCCATAAGCGGGGATTAGTACGGATACTGTACGACAGAGCCAGAAGGTTATGCTCGCCTAACGAGGTGAAAGAAGAATTAAGCTCTTTTGAAAAATGCCTTAAGGAAATCGGGTATCCAAAAGGATTTATCCTAAAGTACAGCAAAGAAAAGCACGAGAAAGTGACGTATCCAACAGTTGAAAAGAAGAAAGTGTTCATTTGCCTCCCACACAAAGGAGAAGTAGTATCAAAAAAGATTGAAAAGAGTATGAAAGTAGCAATAAAGAGATGCTTCCCTGCAGCCAAGCTGGCGACACTATACAGCACTACATGCTCTATAAGCCAGTCGAAACTGGATAAGTACCCTTCTGATGTTATCTCCAACTGCATTTATAAAATTTACGTCCATCTGCGTTAGCAAGTACATTGGAAGGGCAGAAAGAAGGGCTTCTATCCGGTTTTCATAGCATGTCCCAAGAAACTTATGCTTACAAGGATGCAGATATTTACAAAGTGCAATTACCTGACACCCACCATGTGGATACGGGTCATTCTGTCGAGATTTCCAAATCCTTCAAAATATTAAACATACAAAGGACAGAGAATCTACTACGACTTACTGCTCAACCCATTGCAATCAAACTTCTCAGAACAAACTTCTGCACACAGAAAGACAGTGTAGTCAATCTCTCACTCCCTTGGTAACCGTATCACCTTCATTACACTGATTATTTATACACACTAGCAAGCTCAATTCACTAAGTTAACAATGTTAATTCGATTTTTCTGGTTTCTGTCTTCTCTCAACCCACCACCTTTCTTTTATAGTTTGATAGTATATAAAAATTGATGGTAACTTAAGCTAAAAGTTGCAATGCTTATGATTTTGATGCGTTCACCTTATAATGTATTCTCTATTACCTTTCAAACAGTGAAGTATGAAATGTCATTATTTATAAGCATTGTAATTTCAGGCAGTGGTGTGCAGCTGATGAGAGCCTGTGAAATATAATGATGATATCATTATTTTATACTGTAAAGCTGGTCTTTCTTTCTCTATCGAAATTTATCCAGGGAACCAAATGTATGAAATATTCATAATGAGCTGGAAATACTTTTTTCTTTCTTGCACGTGTTCATATTATGAATAGCTCATAAATAATTCTTGGTAAATGTAATGAAGAATGAGTTTTTAAAATGTATTGATGTTTAAGTAATAGTTATCTTGAACAGGTGTTATTTACAGACCGTTTAGGGATTTTGCTTTATAGGAATGTATGCTTTAACCGTATGCCATCTAGTCATTATGAAGTTAGAAGTTACACTGTTTCATTTTAGTATTGTCAGACTGTGGTTATATATTTATTTGTACACGTGTTCAGATGCTTTCGTCAGTAGATTCTGAACAAAATACAGAAATAGCGCGTCATTGAAACTCGTTTGATATTTTCATTGTCCCGCCCTTTATTCATTCCACTCGAAAACATGTAATTCATTGAAAGAAAATGATCTAGTATCGGTTTTCAAATGGTCATGATTTCCTTAAGCTGGGTTCGAATCCCGGTGGGCGCGTACTGATGAAGAGTCCCAAACCAGGCTGACGAAACAACTGTCCAGTACTCCCAGCTGGTTTTCCAGTGGTTCTCTAACTGATGTCAGCTCATGATGAAATCCTCTATGCAATCAAACCAAATCCCTACAAAACCAATACTTGCAAATTAATCTGATGCTCCCTAGTGACTGGCCCTATTCAGGCAGTTAACCTGGGGTTCTAGTGGGAAGCCGTGACCAGTAGGGTACAGCAGGTTGAAGATGAGGACAGTTACTCATCGAAGAAGACATTGCGAAATGGTCGCGCTATGTCGTGAATTGGCAGAAGTTAGAATTCAAGAACCATTGGATCGGGTCCCAGTGGCTCAATGGTCTACGAGCTAGCCTCGTAACCAGAAGGTCCTGGGTTCGAATCCCGGTGGGCGCGTACTGATGAAGAGTCCCAAACTAGGACGAAACAACTGTCCAGTACTCCCAGCTGGTTTTCCAGTGGTTCTCTAACTGATGTCAACTCATGATGAAATCCTCCATGCAATCAAACCAAATCCCTACAAAACCAATACTTGTAAATATCCATTTATTTTATAGTTTTTTTAAAGTTTGAATGGTGTTTTTCCGTCTACAAAACTACTCTTGTGCAGTCAGTTAGTTACATAGGTCGTACAATTAGGCGTGTTTCTCGTCGGATTTCCGAACATCACCCTGAGTGTTTAAGTAAAGGACAAACGAAATCTAGTCGTAGCGTTATTCTATCTCATCTTGTGGATACAGAACACAAGACTGATGTCTACAAGGCAGCAACAAATCTTAACTTTAACTTAAGATTTCGATTACTAAATATTGCTGAGGCCATTGGGACCCACATTAACAAGCCTAATTTATGCATCCAAAAGAAGCTAGTTCATACAGTATCCTTACCTTGGCCCTCTAGGTTTGAATAATCGTTAATTTTCGTGGAAATTCCCCTTAATTTAAGTTGATATTCTATTTGCTATTATATCTTTATTATTATTATTTAAGCATCTTTAATGAACTGTAATTCCATTGATCTTACTTTACAAATCCATGTTATTGAAAAAACACTAATATTGTTATTGACTACTATTCTAGAATGTTGTATGTATATAAACATGCATATATAATTGTAGAGCCAGAAGAGGAAATTATCGAAAAGAATATTCTTTGCTCAATTATTTCTGTGTTTTATAAATGTCTGAAAGAATATTTTCACTACATAAAGTAGTTGCCTAATTAGTGTCAGTTGATGTTCACTGGAAAAGTAGTCGAAATCTAGGCAGGAGTTGTTCCATGTTTCTAGAGGGTATCATTTTATACGGTAAACTAATTAATATTCGTATTGTTAAGTCTTAGACGAATTTCGGTCTCTCCAGTTAAAATTATTGTTTCGCGTACACTGTTAAAAGCAGATAAAAAAGTATCATAAGATCTAATTATCTACCATAAAATTTAATCGAATTATTTGAATATTTATCATCTCAAGACTAGCCATAAAAGTGTAAATATTGCTAATGCAAAGCCCACTGGATTATCTATGGCCACTTCATCAACTCACTGGTAAACGTTGTTATTGTTGAACTGTTATTATTCATCACTTGGCACATAAGAAGAATAGGATTCCGAACTACATTAGATACAGACTGAGAAGATTGACTTCTAAACAGACGTTGACGCTTCCATGAGGATAGGTAGAGAATAAGATGTTTATGTCATGGAATTTAGGCAAATTCATATTTATGAGAATCTTCAATAAGTCCTACTACAGATTTTGTTTCATATTTTTCTACTCAGTTATTTCCATCCAAGAAGTTATTTTAGTATGTGGGACTTAATACAAAATAAAGGTATTTCATTTTCGGCCAGAATTATTACTACTATATTATTAGGGTTTTTTTGGTTCCTAGAAGAACATAGGGCTTCAGCCGTGTGTCTCCATTGCATTCGGTTCTCTGCTAGAGTTTTTACTCGGCTGAAAGTCTGCCCACACGTTTTCATCTCTTCTTCACATGACCTCCTCCAAGTCACCCACCCTCGCACTGACGACCAACTCGCCGCTTCCAGTACACTCGGGTTCCACTCGAGCAGTGGCTTGTCTATTGATGTCACTTGATGGTTTGTTTCCTCAGAGTATGGCCAGCCAATCCATCTCCATTTCTTCCTGCCTATTTATTGCACAATCGGTTCCTAGTTGGTTTGTTCATTGCCAGAGATCTCTGTTTCTGATCTTTTCTGACTGGCCATCTGATCTTGAGTGGTACTGAGCGAAGACAAGTAACTGTTAATGAAGGTCTGTAGTGTGTTTGAGAGGCTGTTTATGACGCGCAGTGCAAGTCTCTGATCCGTATAGTGAGTAGCACTGACTTCACATTAGAGTTGAAAATCCGGATCTTATCTTCGTTTTGATGCTGAGTGCTGTTGACCTCCACACAGACTTGAGAGTAGTGAAAGCTTGTCTTGCTTTTCCGACTCTTGCTTTGATATCCTCGTCAGTTCCGTCTTCCTCTAGTTGAAACGATGCTTCCCAGGTTGATAGGTAAAGTAAGTTGTTTCTTTTAGGTTCCTCCCATTCATGCTGATTGTTGTCAGTTGTTGTTGTTGCTGTTGGTGGTATTGGCCAGGAATCTTCATCACCTCTGTTTTCTTTACGTTCACCTGAAGTGAAAACTTATTTTTTAGTCGGCGAGGGCCAGATCCTCCAAGTTTTTGTGTGAGTCCATTTTATGCCTTTTTCCTCGCTGCTTGTTGTCTGTTGCATTATCCAGTCTATAGCAATCAGGAAAATCATTGAAGATAGTAGGCAGCCAGCTTGTCTTACTCCCGTCTTCCGAAAATTAGAATAAGTAGTCGTAATTGAAAATCATTCAGTAACAATATCTGCTTTTCAAAATGTGAGTGACTGAAGAGTTAATAACGGAACAAAGTAATAACTCAGTCATTATGTATTCTAGATGAAGCATAGGGATTCTAATATTTTGAACTTTCACTAGCAGTGTTGTCATTTTTCACGGAGTGGGGTTGCCAGCTTCATTCACGACCTTCTCTCTTTCCCTGCTTACTATCGGCTAGAAAACTGTGTGGTTTAGGATAACGTTAGGCCTGGAATGGAACCCGGAAAATGTACGTTGTTAGCGAGCATTCTACGGATGAACAACAGGCACCATATCCTGATTTAAGTTCTAACAAATGTTTAATGCATGTAACACACACTACTGATAAGGGTTTTCAAGAAGTACATTGTGGTAAATCGTCTGTATACAAGTGAGCAAAAAGAGAAATGGTGGAAATTGTGGCTGAGTTTAGGAAACATGAAATGAGGAGAAAAGAAAGGAACATGAATACTTTGTGCTTACTCCAGCCTCACTATGAAGTCCATCACCAGAAGTTAATATGGAGAGAGAAGAGATATCCTCTGTTTACTGACTGTATGACACTGAACTGAAATGAATCACTTTTGGTTTCCATATATCAGAGACGGGTGTATAAGGGTAACTGCAATGGACAAAAACGTATAAGTGAGAGAGTTAAAAGATGGGAATTAGTATAACGTTTCACAGTCTACATGATGACGAATAATGAATACAGTAACGCCATTGCAAGGTGGATTTTGAGCTCTATCAGCAACAGGCTCCAGCCATCCAGTGAACCACAGTTAGTGAATATACACCCCTCTAAGTGGCTCAATCTTTTATATCAGTGTTAGTCATATTTTGTTTCCCTAGGGAAACATAGGACTTCAGAAGCCCATCTTCTTCCCGCCACATTCGGTGCTTTCTTGTTTCAGTATGTTGACATGATTTTTCACAAGGTTTCATTTCGTCTATTCACGATCTCCTCCATGTCACTCTCGGGCACTTAACTCTTTGAATTTCCATTTGGGTTCCACTTGACAGTCTAGCTTGTGATGCCACTCAATGGTTTGTTCAGTGTACACCTAACTCATTTCCTTTTGCATACTTGTTGAGGGACATCCCGTAATCATAGAATAGTTGACAAACTAATTCGCTGTAGAGCTTGTGTTAGTCTGTTCAAAGTCGATGAAACTGAGGTAAAGAGACGACAGGTTCAAGTTTCAATAAACAATATATATAGAAGTTTATGTAACAATTTGTTTAAGTTTTGGGGGTAGGGTTGCTAGCACCACGCCCCGATTCTCCCTCTTTATCTGGGCTTGGGACCGGGTAGAAAACTAGCGAGCTAGTAATCTAGGCGAGGAAATCTTCGTCACTCAGCATCAACAACAAAATTCAGATTTTCAACACAAACGTCAAGTCAGTCAGTTCTTCTATTCGGATCAGAAACTTGGCGGGTCACAAAGAATATTTCCAACAGCCTGTTGCAGACCTTTATCAACAACTAACTGTCTTCGCTGGTTCTATACTGAAGATTAGATGGCCGGAAAGAATCACAAACAAGAAACAAACTATGGGAACAAACAAAACAAGAACCAATCGCTCAACAAATATGCAGGAGAAAGTGGAGATGGATTGGACACTCACTGGCTGAGGAGGCCGCTGGGTGACATCGCGCGTCAGGCCAACGCTCGAGTGGAACCCGAAAGGGAAGCGGCGAGTGGGACGTCCAGGGTGATATGGAGGAGATCGTGTGAAGAGGAGTTGAAACAGTATGGATTAACATGGATGCAGGTGAAAAATAAAGCAGAAGACAGAAGCAAGTGGAGATGGGTAGTTGAAGCCGTATGTTCCACAAGGAACCGAAGGGAACAATAATAATATTTTAATAATATATATTGAAGGGTGAACATGTAATTTACTGCATTGCTTGCTATCACATTATGTACGTCAGTATATCTAATTAGATATCATTAGTATATAGTTACTGATTTGTAAAAATAGTATTACATAAGAATAAATTGATATTTTCCTCTTTTTTATTCCTTTATGTTCCCAGTGCAATATAGAGCTTCAAGCCATGGGCTTGAAGTTTCTATCGCAGTGGTATTAATTTTAACGAGATGAGATTGATAGTGTCATGCCCAACCTTCCCCCTTTACCGGTCTTATTACTGGCTTAGTGAGGTTTTGGAGTGAGTCAGTCAGTGATAGAACCCCACACCACCTATGTGGTTGGCAAGCATTCTGCCGCTGTTTTACCGACGCACATACCCACACATTAGAGTAAGTATTCGTGTGTTGTACGCACGAGTCAGAGAATATATAACAATGTGACTTGAAAACAGATTGGACTTCAAAACCACAATAAATCTAGATGCCGAACTACCAGCCAGGTATATAGCGAAACAAATAATCGATACGAATCATGAGAGCGACATCAGAATAGCTTTCAAGATTATGTATGATCGAAGTCAGAAGCGGAAATCTTTAATACACTGAGGCCACAGCTACTGATAAAATTACCCCCCTACTTGACCTGTGTGTGTAAAAAACCAATTGAATGTTGTCTTTGACCTACCTGTCTACCCATAAAACTCTTAGGACCTCACTTCTTCTCTTTTAAGCCATGAGAATTGACGAATATCCTCATAGTATTTGTTTCCCTATAATTAATTGAAAAGAAAATAAATAGGAATGATGAACATAAAAAAGAAATGAAATTTCGCTATATCTGAACGTCATTCATACATGTGACGAAGTAAGGGAATTGATGAACAGGTGAAAGTTTAAAGTAGCAGATGTTTTAAAGAATATGGGAGGATATATACAAGGCAAGCGAGAGAGTTATTCTAAAAATTCAGAATGTTTTACGCATAACTTGTTCTTCTCCAGCATATAAGTTAGTTATGAAGACTGATAATTTCCAATGCGACGGGTTTTTTACCTTTTCAGTGGAAAAAGAAATGCTTTTATAAACGTTCCTGATATTCTGTTCCCTTGATAAATGTAATGATTGATGGAAAGATGTAGACATGATATAATTTAAAGGCAGTCTGTTTCTTTAAAAAATTTTCTCATGAGGACATTTGGTTACTAACCACTGGTTCATTTATTTTTGCAACCAGTCTGGAGAAATTTGTTTTTAAGCTACCGATTGATGGTTTACTAACAGAATTCTCGCCAGAAGTGCTGAAGGGCTGAGGTTTGATTCCTGACTGACTGACCCACTTTTGAATCCAATCGAGTTTCCCATTCGCCATTAAATCGTGAAATGATATTAGATGATTGGAGGCAATAGGCAGGAAGCCTTGGACCTAGGTTTTGTGCTAGTTGGCATTCATCAGCAAGGTGTATCTGCAACCTTGAAGGAACTCATGTCCCTTCTGAGATTCGAAACCGCGTCACCTAGTGAGTACTGCAGTCAGAGACGTTACCACTGAGCTATTCGGGCTCGCGATTGACCTCCTGTAGGACTGTAGTGGACATTTTGACGCGGGTTTGAATCCCAGAAGGGACATGAGTTCCTTCAAGGTTGCAGATACACCTTGCTGATGAATGCCAACTAGCACAAAACCTAGGTCCAAGGCTTCATGCCTATTGCCTCCAATCATCTAATATCATCAAATCAATGTGCACCGTGATGGCGAGCCACCTAGAATGGTGGCCACATTACAACCTGACTGATAGAATTCAGTCTGTACCAAAGAGAGGACTAGGCACATCACACTAGTTACTAGTGTCAAATCAAAATCGTGAAATTATTAAAGGTTGAACGAAAATTTAGCAATCACTCACCGTGAAAACAACACTACCGATAGTGAAACTTCCGGAACCTTGAAGTTGTATGTCCCACTGGGAACTCAAGAAACAACTAAGAACATCATAATGACTAGAATATCATTAGAGGCTTTCTCTCTCAAATCAAACTAGCAAATAAGACCACTTGGAAATTCACATTCATATTTGAAACCACATCTCTGTAGGCTAAAAGACCCGGTGGACCCGATTAAACAAAATAATATCTAATTTACAATATACCTTGCAATGACTGTGAGTGAGGTCAACCATATAGGTCAAACTAGTAGGTCGGGGTTAATCAGACTGTCAAAACATAAGAATTCAGCTAAGGTAAGAATGGTTGACCCGGAGAAGATAAGTAATTTAGAAAAAAGCTCAACAATTGCACTCCACACATTAACACACAACAACACAATAGAGTGGGAGAGGGTTAAGATTCGAAGAAGTAATCTATGTAGGTGGAGAGCGAGAGAGATTGATTACTGAATCCTGGTTCATTGAGTCTACACCCAACACATGCAACAGAAATGACTCAATGCAAATACCAGAGATATGGAAGATATTATTACCGCCGGTCAAATCAGAAGAGGATAACAAATAATCTCAAAATTCTATTTCAATTCAAGCACTTATTATGACTATAAAAACACTCGTCTTATTTCCCAACCGATTGTAATAGATCAATAACACTCATATTGTTATTCAAGTATTGGTTTGTAGGGATTTGATTGATTACAAGATTTCATCATGAGCTGACATTAGTTAGAGATCCACTGGGAAACCTGCAGGGAGTACTGGACAGATGTTTCGTTAGCATAGCTTGGGACTCTTATTCAGCACTACTCACCCACCGGAGTTCGAACCCAAGACCTTCCGGTCACAAGGCGAGCTCGTACACCATTGAGCCACTGGCACCTTGAATTCTAACTTCTGCCAATTCACGACAAAGCGCGACAATTTCTCAATGTCTTTTTCGATGAGTTACTGCCTCATCTTCAACCTGCTGTACCCTCCATGCAATCAAACAAAATCCCCACAAAACCAATACTTTAAAATTAATCACTCAGATTTTTTTTGATTATAACTTGATTCCACACCGTATTTTTGGTACAAGTATGAAATTCTCAGCATGTGATATCTATCGATAGCCCAATTTCGCAGACCGACCATTGATATCAGGTGTGCGTCGGTGGGAAATTGAACCCCGGACCAACTACGTAGTTGGCGAGAGTCCTAACCAGTGTGACACCGACGCCCGCTTGGTTACTGATAAAATGTGGAAGTAATATATTAAAATGGTGAAGTTTATTTCTTCAGAAAGAAGAAGAAGAAAACACAGCTACACTAAAGTAGTTATTTTACAGGAGCAATAAATACTGAATGCCTTACTGAAAAGACTTCCTTCTTATTTGCTAATAATAATATCACCATATATAATATCTAGCCTGTTCTACGGATAAGTTTTAAGCCCACAGTGTATATGGTAAATGATGACATATTGTGGTGGTGTGAAACAAGCAATGTTTGCCAACGGAATATTATTCTCACATATTCCAACATTTCACTTCGGCATTAGGAACAGAATACTATATATATATTTGAACATTCTGTTTGATGTTACCGACAGAATAGATTTCCCGCGGTTATAGACTATATTGATAAAAGAATACTATGTATATTTGAACATTCTGTTTCATTTCGTTTGATGTAAACCAAAATCACAAGCTCAGCGACTGGTTAAAGAATATAAACTGTTAGGAAATAAAAACAGCCGTCTGATCAATAGAAAATATGCACTGGCTTCCGTGTCTTGTCTTCTGTTGTTACACAATATAAGTACTGTATCACCCTTTTATTCTGTTACACAGTGAATTACTTTATTCAGCTAAAATTACTCAGTAAATATTACTTCCTTTGGATTTTATACGTGACTTCTTTCTTAATAAATGCCAACGGAAATTTTAGGATTCGGATAAACGCAATTTCATTGATCAGTTTCATTCTGGTTTTAGCCAAGGATCTATCTTGTGACCTCACTCAGTGATCTCCTAAGTGTTTGTCTAATCTATCTCCGCTCCCTTTTGCATGCTTGTGGTTCGTCGGATTTTTGGTTAGTCCGTAGCCGTAGCTTGAGATCCTTGTTGTTAATCCTTGTCCATCATCTGTTCTTCAGCATAGAGCGAAAGCTAGTGTTCATGAAAGTCCGCATTAGCCTGTTGGCAGTGCTTTTTGTGATGCGTATGCCAAATATTTGAACCCTATAGAAGCAGTGACTTCATATTAGTGTTTATAAAACGGATCTTGTTCTTCATGCAGAGTACAGCCGATTCCCAAACTCATTTTAGATTAATGAAGGCAATCAATCAATCAGAAACTTGGCTGGTCACGAAGAATATTTCCAACAGCCTGTTGCACACCTTTATCAACAACTAACTGTCTTCGCTCTATACTGAAGATCAGATGGCCGGAAAGAACAAGAACCAACAAGAAACTATGGGAAGAAACAAAACAAGAACCAATCGCCCAAGAAATATGCAGGAGAAAGTGGAGATGGATTCGACACTCGCTGAGGAGGCCGTTGGGTGACATCGCGTGTCAGACCATAGCTCGAGTGGAACTCGAAAGTGAAGCGGCGAGTGGGACGTCAGTGCAAGGGTGACATGGAGGGGATTGTGTGAAGAGGAGTTGAAACAGTATGGACTAACATGGATGCAGGTGAAAAGTAGAGCAGAAGACAGAGTCAAGTGGAGACGTGCAGTTGAAGCCATATATTCCACTAGGAACCCAAGGGAACAATAATACAAAATAATAAACCAGTCAATCAAATCCATACAAACCATTACTTGAAAGTCAGTGAGATGCACACAGGCGACTGGCCCTATTCAGGTAGATAGTTACCTAGGGTTCTAGTGGGATTTCGTGACCAGTAGGGTGCAGCAGGTCCAATGTGAGGACAAATAATCTCTGAAGACGTTGGCTAGTGGTCGAGCTATGTGGTAAATTGGCAGAAGTTCGAATTTATTGGCTGGCCATTGGATCGGGTCCCAGTGGCTTAATGGTCTACGAGATTGCCTTGTAACCGGAAGGTCTTGAGTTCGAACTCCGGCGAATGACTACTGCTGAATAAGAGTCCCAAACTAGGCTGACGAAACAGCTTCCGAGTACTCCCTGTTGGTTTTCCAGTGGTTCTCTAACCAACGTCAGCTCATGATGAAATCCTCCAGGCAGTCAAACAAAATCCCTACAAACGAATACTTGAAAATGAAAATTGTTCTTGCTTTTGCGGTCCTGCTATTGACAGCCTGTCTGTTCTACCTGTAGTTGAAACGATGCTGCCTAAATGAGTAAAAGGAGTGATTTTCTTAGGATTTATCCTTTCTGACTTGGACTTTACCGACCCCTAGATTGGAAATAGGAAGTGAAATGGTAGAGCACGTTGACCGCTTCACTTACTTGGGAAGTACCATCAGCCAGTGCCAACAGGTTGATCTCTGACGAAATTTCAGCACGACTACAGAGGGCAAGTTTCGCATAAACCAGTTTACGCCATCTCTGGCGTAGACGTGATATCCGACTATCGACCAAAGAGCTTGTGTACTGCTCATCAGTCCGCTCCGTCCTCCTTTATGGCTGTGAGACCTGGCCATTGAGAGTGGAAGACATGAAAAGATTGGCTGTCTTCGATCATAGGTATCTGCGCTGTATCTCCCGTGTGAAGTGGTATAATAAGGTGAGCAATATTGAGGTTAGGCTCCGGTCGAGTGCTAGGAAAGGAGGGGAAATCATTCGGCGAAGCTGTGAAACTACATCGACTGAGATGGTTAGGACATGTGTTACGTATGCCTGGTCATCGCCTTCCTCGACAATGGGCAATGTTAGCTGATATAGGGTCAGGCTGGAAAAGAGCTAGCCAGTGGTGGTCAAACGAAAACATGGCACCAGTCAATGAAATCCACAACAGTTAGTCTAAGCCAACCACATATGAAGTTGTAGACTTCCTGACTGGTTGGGGTCCTCAGGAGGGTAAAAACCAATGGTTGGAAACAATTGGTGACGTGGCTAGCTCAAAATCGTTCTCAATGACTAGCGCAGATGCATCCACTCCTTGTGACTTATGATTTCCAATGAAACTTTTTGTTCTTCGTTATTACTATACCTTTGTCTCACACCTCTGTTTACTATCTATATTATGCATTTCTTCTACTTTCTTCTTTTGCTTTGTGTGCTACATGGAGTGTGACCGACCGACCGATCCTTTCTGATAGCGACTGAAGCCTATTGTTATAATAATAGCTTCATGCCAAACAGTACTTTTGGTACAAATATGGAGTTTTCAGCATGTAATAGTACAGTATTGCATCTAACTTTCTCTTTATCAGAGTATTAATTAAAACAGAGCATTCACAATGATAATATTGTTCAAAAAGAAAATCAATACTATATTAAGTAAAAATATTAACAACAGTGTAACAATTAAAAAAGAAGGGGCCGTTATCTTAAAGTCCCTCAGTAAGTCGGTAATTTCCTGTCTTACACTTTTCTCATCAGATAAAATTTGTGCTGAATAGGGTATTGTAGAGATTTTGTACTTCGTTGTCCGAGCACACGGTCTTCTGTAGCTGCCTCTAGTTCTACTCGATGAGATTCAATGAGACAATTTTGTATAGAGAAAATGATCAGAGTCTGACAAGACAATGTTTGCTGATTTTTCTTACAGGATTCCATGTGTCCATCTACAATAGTATGAACGAGTTGGTTTAGCAGCACCCCACTCACTCACTCACCCTACTGACGTCTTTCAGTGCCCTTCGCAGTATAAAGAAGCCTTTCTTAGGTAACCCAGGAAAGATTAGGCGTCTTCATCACCTGTGTCTCTTCTATGTTCCCTTGAAGTTCTGTTTTCTTTGCTCAGCAAGGGATATGTCAGTCAAAATTTATAAATCTAAAATCTGTAGCATATGGAGGAAAGAAGATCAGAAGAATGTATTATAATAATTATTATATTATTGTTCCCTTGAGTTCCTAGTGGAACATAGGGCTTCAACTGCACGTCTCCACTTGCTTCTGTCTTCTGCTGTACTTTTCACCTGCATCCATGTTAGTCCATACTGTCTCAACTCCTCTTAACACGATCTCCTCCATGTCACCCAGGGGCGTCCCACTCGCCGCTTCCCTTTCGGGTTCCACTCGAGCGCGCGATGTCACCCAGTGGCCTCCTCACCGAGTGTCCAATCAATTCATGTCCACTTTCTCCTGCATATTTGTTGGGGGCGATTGGTTCTTGTTTTGTTTCTTCCCATAGTTTCTTGTTGGTGATTCTTTCCGGCCATCTGATCTTCAGTATAGAGCCAGCGAAGACAGTTATTGTTGATAAAGGTCTGCAACAGGCTGTTGGAAATACTCATTCTTTGTGACCCGCCGCTAAGTTTCTGATCCATCCCTATAGAAGAACTGACTGACTTCACGTTTGTATTGAAAATCCGAATTTTGTTGTTGATGCTGAGTTGAGTGACGAAGATTTCCAGATTGGTTTCAGGTTGATGAATGTGTTTCTTGCCTTCCCGATTCTCGATTTGACATCCTCGTCCATTCCACCTGCCTGTAGTTGAGACAATGCTCCGTAGATAATTGAATGAATGAAGTAACCTCTTTCAAATCCCTCCCGTTGATGGTGATTGGCACTGGATGTTGCTGCTGCTGTTGTTGTTGGTTGGTTATTTTCATAACCTCCGTCTTGTCTATGTTCACCTGGAGTCAGTCCTGTCTTTGCTGCTTCTCCGATCAGTTTGTCGGTTTTCGCTTGTAAGTCTTCGATTGTGTGTGACATCAAACATAAATCATCCACGCGCGAAATCCAGGTCTTCTGTGTTCTTCACCTAGGTCCAGGATAAATTTTAGTTATTTTAAATCAAATTTTGAATGACTGTGTGAATATTACATGATACGCGGCATAATTCTATGAGATCGTCATTCATTGATTTCAGTTGTCTCACCTACTCCTTATGAATTCCTTAATGTTTACATTCATGGTCACAGATAAGACGTAGGAAAATGAGATAAGAAAAAAAGTGTTGGGGCTGAAAATATATCATATAGTAAAATGAAGCGTGGATCTGAAATTGGATCTCCAAAACAGGTTCAAAATAATTACAAATAATTTCTCAATTGTCGGTTTGCAGGGATTAAATTGGTTACGAGATCTTTTATGAACTGGAATCAGTTAGAGAAACATTAGAAAACCTGGCATTACTGGACAGCTGTTTCTTCTTAGATTGTGACTTTACACAGTACACACCCAGAGGATAAATGGTCTACGAGATTGACTCGTGACTGGAAGGAACTGGATTCAAACTAAAGTGGGTGTGTACTGATGAGGAGTCCAAAACTAGGGCGAAACGGCTATCCAGCACTCCCAGGTTTTCCAATGGCTCTCTAGTTAGTTGCTGTCAGCTCGTGACCAATCCTGCAATAACTTCTCAACGCATAGAACAAGTTAAAGCCTGTTGATGGCTAAGGTTTTAACCAATTTATGCATGTGACCTGAGCTAATTTTAAAGATGGGTTAAAAGGCATTATTGAATTCAACTTTGTGACCCATCTCCATAGTGTCCTTCGCAATGGAAGATTTTGAACATGCATTCCCAGGATCAACTGAATCAGGTAATTTAATTTGTTATTACAGTCCTGAACTGCAGAGGTAGATAGATCTCTCTCCATGTACATGTGACCACACCTATATGTAAATCAGCAAGCACAGTGGGTTGTCACACTATCATTCGGATACTGTGAGGGTTCATAGGACAAAACAAACCTCGTTCACTCTGTGAAAACGAGTTTAACTGCATAGTTAGTTCTATTAAGTGCCTCCCTGAGTCTCTGTTTAGTGATCATATTTTGGTGATCACCCTTGCAAGGTATGAATATAAAAACATCCTTTTTGAGAGCTAGTTGATTGGTAGTGCCTTTCCTCTAACAATTCTACAGTTTTTAAAGAATTTCAAGGGATATTTGCTATCTAATAATGTTTAGTGAAGTTTTATATATTTTTTTCGGTTGTTTCCTCTATGCATATATATATCCTGAATATATCAGAACAAGCATTTAATTAGCATCTTTTTATCCTTGAGTGGGCAAATCTATGATAATTTAGTGTCCCTTCTAAAAGCATTTGTGTAAATAGATGGTCTCTGTCGACCCATCCTTTCGGTGAGTCGTGAGTACATCTAAAAAGTGGCAAGGAGGCTTTATTTTCTTCCGTGTATGTTAACGATATAATATTTTGTACTGTATTTATCCGGTTAAAAATTTCTGTAGCATCTGTTGGATTTGTAACCGATGACTTCGATATCATTAAAAAATGGTCTCAGTTTAACTAAATATTTATTTTTATCCAGTGATATTGTTCTCAACCTAATTACTTGGCTTTTGTGTAAGATATGAACAGTGGGGTAAACATCATAACTCCCCCATGTTAGATGGTATATATATAATAAGGTTAGGCATATAATGTTAGGTGACTAGGGAAATTCGATTGATGTGAGATGGTTGTCAAATGAGTTACACATGCTAAGCCATCAGCTTCTTCGTAGAATGACTGGTATTAATAATAATTTGCTTTATTCCAAAACAGTACTTGTGATACAGAATGGAATTCTCAGCAATTTTACTGCAGTACTGAATCCAGTTAGTACATTATCAATAAATAGAATTCTACATAGATTAAGGAAATCTCAGTTCATTATGACATCAATATACTGGCATGTCGGTAGCAAAGCCAAAGCTGAACAGTGTTTGAAGGTGTTAGAAAAGTAGGTGCTATCATATTTACTGGCGTAAGCGAAAGAAAGAAACGAAGCAGCACATAACGGAAAAAGAGAGAGAGAAAAGGAAAAGAAAGAAAGAAAACGCTGTACCTATAAATGATATGAGATGGAAAGACGAGGTCCACTTGTTGTACTGACTATTTAATGAATTATAGGTGTCACGCCTAATGCTTTCTTTATCGCACAGAACACGAGTTAAGTAGGGTATGGTTGAGTTTTTGTACCTGCTGGTGCGAGCATATAGTTTCCTATATAGGCTGCTGATTTTGTCTGATGAGATGCAAGGGGAGAGTTGTGAGTGAAGAGGGTGGTGTGAGTTAGATAAAATGGATTTGGCCCATTTTTCATATGAGTCCATGTGCCTGTCAACCAGAATATTAACAAGCTGGTTAAGTGGCACGTTGCTTACCCTGCTGACAACCTTTAACATCCTGCATAATATGTTGTAGTCTTTCTTCAGTAACCCGGGAAAAACTAAGCCCGGGGAACAATAGAGAATAATAGGCAGAATGCGAGAGTTAACGAATTGTAGGAGTAAGGGTTGGGTTGTACCAGAATGTCTTGACTTCTTGATGTAGAAGGTAAGACGGAATATTTTCTTAGAAATCGCCAAGAAAAACAGTTAGGAATGGTGAGATAAAAATATGCCATCAGTCCATAGAGTTCCTGAGTATTGGTTTAAGTAACATACAGATGTAAAATGCGCCTGACTGGAATCCTAGATACACTAAAAACCAATGGTATGAAACTGTTAGTGAATTTGCTCCTCAAGGTCATTGTCAATGATAGCGAAGCATTCACTCCGATAAACTCGCAGATCCATTACGTTTTTTTTATTTTTCTGTATATTTTGCTATTACCATATTTTTTGCATTGCTCCTCCTGCTCTTCTCTGCCCTTACGTGTGCTTTTTCCTGGATTTTAGAGTCCTTAAACTGTTGCAATTTTAGTCAGAAATTCTCAAAAATAAAAAATTCAGTTTAGTTCACCTTTAAATAATAATGAATTCTAGACAATTTTAAAAATTGTAGAATAATTTATCCTTTTTCATTTTAAATGTAACAGATTAATTTGTTTGGTTAGTCTAACTTAATTTTTAGTAAATACAAGATCATTTTAATTTATATGTATATTTCTTTTAATACATTCTGTTCTAATTTACAGTTAGAAATTGTAAAGTTTTGGCCGTCAAAAAGGAACATTTATGAACGTTACAGTAAGTCATTTAATTCAGTCTAGTTAAGTTAGCAAGTAAGTAAGTAAGTGAGTAGGTAAGTGAGGGAGTACTGATCCATAATATTATTGTAAGAATTTTCTACTACAATTCTATTCGAAAGTTAAATTGATAAGGTTATACAAAAAGTACTCACGAAACTCTTGTGCGTCGGTGGCATAGCGATTGGGACGCTCGCCGACCATGCACATGGTCCGGGGTTCGATTCCCGGCCGACGCACTCCTCTACCTCGCTAAGCCAGAAATAATGCTGGTGAAGAGGAAAGGTTGGGCATGAGGCTAGCAACCCCATCCTGTAAAATAAGCACTGCTACAGAAACTTCAAGCCACTAGCTTGAATCCCTATGTTCTACTGGAGAACGTGGAGGAAAAAAAAATTCACGAAACTCATTGTTTGTTTTGAGCTAGACGTACCTAAAAGTAAGGTAAAAGACAGGTGAATCAATGCTCGGAGTGAAGACACTCATCATACGTGATATACCAATAAACCTAGAACTCTCTAACTAATGTCAACTCATGATGAAAATCCTGTAACCAATCAAATCCCTACAAACCAACACTTGAATATCAACGAGATGCTCACCGACGACTTGCCCTATTCAGGTAGGTAGTTACCTGGGGTTCTACTGAGAAGTCATGACCAGTAGGGTGCAGCAGGTCCAATGTGAGGACAAATACTCGCCGAAGACATTGGCTAAGGGTCGCGCTATATAGTGAATTGGCAGAATTTAGAATTCATGGGCCATTGGATCGGGTCCCAGTGGCTTAATGGTCTACGAGCTCGCCTTGTAATCAGAAGGTCTTGGGTTCGAATCCCGGTGGGTGAGTACTGCTGAAGAGCCACAAACTAGGATGAAGCAGCTGTCCAACACTCCCTGCAGGTTTTCCAGTGGTTCTCTAACTAATGTCAGCTCATGATGAAAATCCTGAAACCTGGAACTTTTCCGCTGTTGATTTACGGAGTGTCTGAGTAGACAACTAGCTCTCCTTGTAATCTGAAAGTATTGGTTTAGATCTATGGTGGGATCATGGGTACGTACTCTTATTGAGTCCCAAAAAGATATAATATCAGTCCAGTTCTTTAAAGTTCTTTAGCGATAATTGACTTGTGATTACACTTGAAACTTGGAACTGTCTTAATAGTCACCTTCCATAAGTTGTGTTGTTCCAGCTGTATGTTAAAACCAATTTAAAGGTTTCTTTTGTCATTCTAAATGACATTATCAGTGACAACATCAACAATTATTGAGCTTTAGGAATTCCCTGTGGGTTTGACAGCCATCTGTCTGTCTTGGCGGTAATCACAAACTGTGAAAAATTAGCATACTGATCGAAGTGGATGTCTTATTCATTTTTGTGTCCTAAAAACATAAATTTTCCTTTAAAAGGTATGATAATCATTACATATAGACAACTAAGGAAACTAATTTGAACTGAAAAATTTACAATACTTGTCTCTTCTTTCTTCCTAAAACCGTTGAACAAGTTTCATTGAAAATTACCTTCAGAGAGTTCCAATGGTCTTCCACGCATGATTCCTCAGTGGTGCCACGTAGTGTTTCCTGCCTTGCTCTGACAGTTGCAGTGAAAATGTCCTGTGTGATTGTGTCCTTCAGTGTTTGCGTGTTGAACTTGCATTGTGGCCTATCCCCAGGTATCCTCGAGGCTTTCAGCTTCACCTCGAAAGTCCCTTGTACTAGATAGTGGTCTGAACCCACATCTGCTCCTCTCCTCGATCTTGTGTCCAGTAGGCTCCGTCTCCAATTCCTTGAGATTGAAATGAAGTCTATCTGGTTTTTGGTGTGTCCATCTGGTGAAATCCATGTCGCCTTGTGTTTGAACACACTGCCACCAATCACCAAATCATTGAAGGCGCAGAAGTCTGAGAAGAGTTCACCATTTTCGTTCATTTAACCGAGGGCCTCGCGACCCATGGTGAGTTCTCTTCCTGTATTGTCTCCTCCCAGTTTTGCATTCATGTCACCCATCAGGATTTTGATATCGCTCTTTTGGGACGTTGTCCATTACTGGTTGTAGTTGGCTGTAGAAATCGTCCTTCTTCTCTTTTTCTGAGACGTTTGTAGGCGCATAGCATTGAATGATTGTAACCCTTCTTCCTTTCGAGGTGAACCTGGCTGTCATTATCCTGGAGGAGATTGGTTCCCACTGCATGAGAGCCTTAGCCGCTGTTGGTGACATCATGATGGCTACTCCCTCGGTGTGCTCGTGATCGTCCTCTGGGTGACCGGAGTAGATTATTGTCTCTCCAGTTGGTAGTTGGCTCCTTCCACATCCGTTCCATCTACTCTCACAGATTCACAACACTTCTATTTTATATCTCCTCATTTTTGCGGCTACCTGAGCAGCCTTTTCAGTTTCGTACATTGTAAGAATATTCCATGTCCCCATCCTTATTTTTGCTTTCATCGAAAGAAGGCATATCGGCTGACTGGCTTCCCGAAGGCTTTCACCAGCCTGCGTCATTTCACTTCCCCGATTCCAGCGAAAAATAAGGTTATTGTTTATATTTTTAGAATTTTTAATATATTTGTGCGTTGAAGTTTTAGTAGCAATTTGGTTAAGTTTTGGGGATGGAGTTGCTAGCACCACGCCCCAACCCTCCCTCTTTATCCGGGCTTGGGACCGGCTAGAATACTAGTGAGCTAGTAATCTAGGTGAGGTTTCAGAGAATTCTAAGAATTGATCAAAGATACCCGTTTAAAATTGTAAAAGGCTGATTAGTGAACAAAGGATATTTTTGTCGGTGACGTCTTCTTCTTCAGTATATACAGTCACATGTTCAAAATAAGTCAGGAATTATTCTTATTGACAACACTACTACTCTCTAAATAACTGTGAATCAGTAATATCAATAGATTACAGTTAGAAAGCATCAGTAAGAGATAATGTGCATCACTGCATTTGTAAAGTGAATATCAGATAAACTAAGACAGGGAATAAAGGATTTATTAATTTACAGATGGCACAGTAGACTAGGATAGCAATAAGGGCTGGACCTATTCCCTCTGAATGCAGAGCTCTGGTGATTTCAGGCGAATTGCTATGACTTCTAAGATTTGGAGGCCTTTGGTGATCGATGTGATGCCGCATAAATGGTAGAAAAAAACTCTTCATTGATAGTTTTGTGATCTGTTTGGCTGCTGTAGATGTCCATTTTACTGTTCATTGCTCTAGGAACCTAATTTTTCATTCTCAGTAACACCTACCAATGTGGTTAGATAGAGGAGTTGTTAAAACCGTCAACAGTTCTAAATCTGCCTGCCTTATCCAAATAGACCAAAAAGCTGCTAGTATTGAAGATCATTCCTCTATCATTTATCGAATGCTCAGTTTATTACCAAAGGGTCACAATCAGCAGAGGTTATTGCAATTCGCTTAAAACAGCCGAAGCTCTTAGTGGAGAAGAGGTAGGTACAGTCATAATTGTTATCCCGGCCTGCTGTACAATCTGTATATTTACAAATCCCCTCCATTGTATGCCTTTATTTATCTGAAATTCACTTTAGAAATGTAGTGTTGGATTCAACTCCAGGGCCTAGCGCGAGATGTCATTTGACGGTCTCCTCAGTGCATGCCCGATTCATCTCCGTTTTCTCTTACAAATTTCTTGAGCGCTCGGCTGCTCGTTGGTTTGTTGCCAGAGTTTTTTGTTACTATTTGTTTCTGACAGGCTTTTTGATCTTCAGTACGGATCTAGCTAAGGCAGCTGTTGACGAAATTCTGCAACCTGTTTGAAATCCTTTTCGTGACATTCAGTGCAAGTTTCTGACCAATATAGAAGAACCGACTTTGCATTGGTGTTGAAAATCCAAATCGTGTTCCTTATGTTCAGTGCAGAAGGTTTCAAAATTGGCTTTAGGTCGATGAAAGCGTATCTTGCCTTTCCGATTCTGGCTGGCTGACTTTGACATCTTCATCCCTTTGACTGCCTGTAGTTGAAACGATGCTGGCTGCCTAGATAAGTGAAGGAAGTAACCTCTGTTAAATCTCTCCCGTTGATAGTAATTGGTGTTGGTTTTTGTTGTTGTTGTTGTTGTTAGTCGGCTGTCTTCACCTTCGTCTTCTCTATGTTCACCTGCAGTCCTCTCTTCGCTGCCTGCCAGCCTCTTCAGCCCATTTCTTGACTTTTGGCTGTAAGTCTTTGAGCTTGTGTGACATTAGACATATATCATCCACATACGAAATCCAGATTTTCTAGAGTCTCCTTACCGGTGGTCCAGCGTATTCCTGTCTCCTCGCTTCCCACAGTATGACACATAATCCAAACTACCACAATAAGGAATGTCATTTTAGGTGATTGCAGGCAGCCGACCTTTTTTTAATTTTGTGTGCACTTTGAAAGCCTCTCTGATTTTTTCCTTGTGGATCACCTGACACTTAGCATTGTCGTAAAGCCAGCTGTTGAATGAGGTTGATAATAATCATAAGTCCAGTTATTCAACGGTTAGTATCCTTTCAATGCCATTGGTGTGTTCACACTCCTGGATCATGATACTTTCCTGAAGTATACTTCCCTGAAGGATATCTTATCTAAGAATGGGTATCCTGAGAAGTTCATTAATAAATACTTTAAAGAAAATAGCCTTTGCAAACCAATCCAAACAGTTCCGAAGAAACCTGTCTATATCAGCTTGCCGTTCAAAGGAGATGATATACAGGAAGTGGTCAAACGAAGACTCGACAAAGCCATCAAGAGAACTTATTATGCTGCAAAACTTGTTTTCCTTAACACCACTAAGCGAGTGCTTCAACAATCTGGGAAAGACCAGTTGCCAATCCTCGACACTTCAAACTGTGTATATCAATTTGAGTGTGTTTGTGGAAGCAAATACATAGGTCGTACGGAAAGGCGATTGTCTACTCGCATGATGGACCATTTGCCAAAATGGTTGAAAACAGCTGAGTGCAAAGTGCCAAAATCCTCAATAACAAAGCATCCTGTGGATTACGGACATGATATCGACGCGGTCAAGTCATTCACTATTGTCAGCAGACAAAGAAACAAGATGCTTGCAATTGCAGAGGCTTGTGCAATTCGAGTTTGTAAACCAGGTCTCTGTGTACAAAAGGAGATGGTCGTGACTCTGAATCTACCATGGTAATACTTTCTACTTATAATTCTACCTCTTATTACTATTATTTTTATTATTATTCTCATTATTATTATTCTTGATTCATTTAAAACTATCATTTATCAGTAGCATTATCTCAACTCACTTCAACACTAATATTATTATTATTGTTATTATAACTATTACTACTGACATCCCTCTGGTTGCAATTCTTGTTAAATTCTCTAATGTCTAATTGTTTATCTAAGTGATGTAATTGAAGCGTAATGCAATTTATCTTAATTTTGATCTCTCATACTCTCTCCCCTTATCTAATTGAACATGACCTGGAAAAACATTTGCACCTGTCGTTCTGCATGACTAATTTAATGTAGTTTGTTTACTTATCAGTCCTATATCTCCCAATATAATTTCAGAAGTATATATATCCGTGTATGTAGAGTATTCAGCTGACGAGTTCTACCGAAATTTTATGGATTCATGAAATCCTGCTTTATTAACACCTTTACTGCTTGTTTTAAATACTTTCATTTACTTTGAAAGATGTCTCTAACACTCCCCGGTTCATCATGAAATCTAATAAGAAATTCTCAACAGACAAGCTAATAAGGAAAACGTAGAAATATACCTCAAAATTATTTAATTTAACATAGTCGAATTTGTTTTATGTTATATTTTTATGCCTATTCTGATTACCTTTTCTATATGTTTCAAAATATAATCATAAATTGTTTTTTACCATTATGTCTTGTAACTGTAACAAACATTGACAATGTTTCATTTTCATATATACGCAGTTATGATTGTGATTTACACACACACAAATACACACATGCACACACACACCTAAAGAAGATTACAATTTTGCTTGTCGGGTATATTGCAACAAAATACACATGGCATGGGTTTTGTCTTAGAGACGTGGAAAGAAAAAATGTAAACATTCATTGGCATGTGATATTATTAATATTATTATTTAAGATTCAATTGGAACATTGACCAGGGTAGTGTGGTCGTTCCTCTTTCTTCTGTACTTGGTAAATTAATTTTGGAAAAAGAAAAACGGTGTAAACTTAGTTTTTTCTAAAACCTGTTTAACTGTAGAGGACAAGATATTTCATTTACTCACTAAACTGGAATTAAATATTACTCGGTATTCTAAGGTAATATGATTAGACACGATTGCGTAATAGATTAGTTTGTATTATTTTGATGTGGTTGTGTTCTCTGAGCTGGATAGTTAATTTGCGGAGCTTTCATCGCCCTACTAGGCGACATCTTCAGCGCATACTTCAATTTGAAGTGAGCTTTTAGATTTCTCCACGAGTTTATTAATCATCTCTCCTGGTGACCTTGGACATGATTGGTTGTTTTCGAGTGTTTTCACACCTTCCAAGTTACTTGTTTCATTGATTCTTTGACTTGAACTTTGACCCTTTGTGTGTGACGTTTCTTTCTTATCGGTTGATAAATTTTGTCTATCTCGATGTGTCTATTGATTGATGATTCACCGGAATGCCAGGCTTCTAGAAATTCTCTAGCATTCTTGGTGTTTCGTCTGTCTGGATCAAAAAGTATAAACACAAATAACTCCGTTATCAAATGCTTCTGTTATTAAATGCTTCTCATGGATAAATGTAAAGGTAGTCATTTAAAAGGTATATGGATCACGTGGGCACTTAAGAAGCAAACTGTAATAAACTTCGACATCTTGGAAACTCTGTCGAGGAGTTTGTGAACGTCGTCTAAATGAGACGACTAAAACGTTTGTTACAAATGCTAAACCACTTTATTTATTGAGAAGTGGTATCAGACTATAAAAGATTAGGTGTAGAATAGGTTAGACATGGTCAAATTGATGAATTCTTAAACTACTGGTTAAAGCTGTGTAGGATATTGTCAATAACTTTTTTGAATTCTTCAAGATGTTAAGAATTCCCAGTGACGTTGATTTGTTCACTCTGCATTATCACCCAGACTCAGGAAACATTTAGTAACTCCCATTTAATTGTTCTGTCTTGTATATCTTCGCCCATTATTCTTTTCACACATTCCTATCCTCTAACTTCGTGTAAAATTTCCTGAAATTTATCAAACTGAACATTTGTGCCGAACTCTGAGTTGATAGTTCCCTTTGGTTAGTAATTCGTTGATGAAATCAAAATAATTCACAGAAAACACCCATCCAGATATGAATATAAGAATAACAAAGTTCAGTGAAGAGTCTCGTTTTGACGGCAAATTCATTCACTTAGCTGTACAATCGCACCTATATATATATATATATAATTATTTTGTGTGTATACATTGGGATTTTCCTGATTGCAGTAGACTGGATAATGCAACAGACAGCGGGCAATGAGGAAACAGGCATAAAATGGACCCACGCAAAAACTCGGAGGATCTGGACTCCGCCGATGATATATGTCTGATTTCACACAAACTGGAAGATATGCAAGCGAAAAGCAACAAGTTGGCAGAAGAAGCATCAAAGATGAGAAGGACTTTAGGTGAACATAGAGAAAACAGAGGTGATGAAGATTCCTGGACAACACCACCAGCAACAACAACAACAACAACAGAAAACAATCAGCCAGCATAAATGGAAGGAACCTGAAAGAAACAACCTCCTTCACCAGCCGAACTGGAAAGCATCGTTTCAACTGCAGGCGGAATTGACGAGGATATCAAAGCAAGAATCGGAAAAGCAAGACAAGCTTTCACTACTCTCAAGTCTGTGTGGAGGTCAGCAGTACTCAGGACGAAAATGAAAATAAGGTCCGGATTTTCAATTCCAATGTAAAGTCAGTGATACTCACCATACGGATCAGAGACTTGGCGCCGCGTCACGAAGGGCACTTCGAACAAACTACAGACCTTCATCAGTAGCCGTCTTCGCTCAATACCACTCAAGATCAGATGGCCGGCCAGAAAACATCAGCAATATCGATCTCTGGCAATAAGCGAACCAACTCAGCAGGAACCGATTGTGCAACAAATAAGCAGAAAGAAATGAAGGTGGATTGGCCATACTCTGAGGAAACCATCAAGTGACATCACTAGACAAGCCATCACTCGAGTGGCACCTGACTGAAAGGGAAGCGGCGAGTTGTTTGTCAGTGCAAGGGTGACTTGGAGGAGGTCATGTGAAGAGGAGATGAAGACGTGTGGGCAGACTTGGAGCCAGGTGAAGACTCTAGCAGAGAACCGAACTCAATGGAGACGCACTGCTGAAGCCCTATGTTCCTGTAGGAATTAAAGGAAACAATAATAATACATTAGGATTGGCAAACAAAAAGATTATTTAGGGTTAGTTTTCAAGTCATCGAAATATTTCTAAAATGTGATGAATAATCGAAATTGTAACTGGTGGGGGGGGGGTTGAAGTTGGTTAGTATTGACAAGGGTTGAGTAGTATGAAACATGAAAGTAATGGAGACATGTGTTCAAAAATACATATTACGTAACAGGTAGGAAGAGTAAATAAAGGCTTCGCTAAGCTGTTAATAAGATCCCATACAAAAATTCAGAAAACAAAAAAGGGAAACAAAACATTATCAGCAAAGTCGTAGGACTTGGAATTATACTCCAGTAGAAAGAAGGGTTGGAGAAGTTTCTTCGATGTACCTAAGTTAGGGTTTTCTATCTCGATCATTAAGACCTCGGCAGTTCAAAGTATACGGGAGCTTACCGTTTTCAGGAGTCTTCTTTTGACTCTGTAGACGACTTTGAATGAATTTCCCCGAATAAGGTGAGTGACCAGTGTTGTATTCATGTTCAGTTACACCACTCCTTATTGATCCACTCTTAGGTTTTCGTAGCCAAGCAGGATAATGTTCTTTGACTCTTTTGGATAAAACACACATCGAACTACCTATTTATCTCACTCGCTGCACATGAGCAAGTAAATTGATAGATACCCATAGAAGTGCTCAAATGCGATAGTTTATCTTTGCAGTTGTTGAAGAACAATCGGCGGCTTGAGAATTCTAATCGTAAATGAATACTATCTATCCCACTCTAAATGAATATATATGTATCTATATATCTATGATTTGTTACTTTATATAGTAGTGTATGTAGTAATGCCTTACATATACCACTATAATCCTACGACTGAGATATCTTTATTTTCTGCGTATGAGAGGTGTGTTAAACTTCATAAACGAACACTGGGATTTACGCTTCTTGCCTACTAAAGTTCATCAGAAGTTGAACAAAAAGAAAGTGTAATAAACATACGCAACTAACGACAGTCATCACTTGTCACTGGAAGTGAAAAAAATCGAAAGATATTGTCTCTCTCACTTACTTATTTGTCTTAAGCAGAATCACCTCAACTACAGGTGTGCCATGAATGAGGTAACCAGTGTCAGCTGCGATGCGAAAGCATGAAAGATATGCATTAATCTAGAGTCAGTGTAGAGATCTACAACATTTAACAAAAGGAACGAAATCCGAAATATTTTAACACTAATATCAAGTGACTGCTTCGATTCGCTTTAGAGACGCTTTAGGGCGTCACGAAAAGCATTTTGAAGAAACTACTGTGAAATTTAATCAACCTCTATCTTCTTCGAATACCGAAGACCAAATAGCCAGCGAGGAAAAATCAGCAACTACGAACTCAAGTAGTAAAGCGAATCAGCTAACAACATGTTATCTAACAAATATGCGGAGAGAAATTGAGAGAGAGACTGGACGTCCTCTGAGGAGATATCCAAGTGACTTCATATGCTAGAAGGGCTTGTGGAGACCAAAAAATATCAAACTATGCGTTCAATGTAAAATAGTAAAAATAATGAATTCACTACACATCACGGGCCAGAGATGATTGGAAATAATGGAAAGCAAGAAGTTGGGGGGGGGGAAGTTGTGTCGTCCGTACCTAGCACTGAAGCAGGTCATATCCTTATTCAATCTCAATTAGCAAACATGATGTGCAATGAATTCACTATTTTTACTATTATACAATGAACGTATAATTTTATACTTTTTGGCCTCCACAGGTTGTCGAGTTGAACCCGACTGAGAAGTGATAGGCCGAAAATTCAAGAGTGACATGGCAAAGATTATGTGAGAGAAAATGAAATCTTGTGGGCAGTGATGGGGCCAGATCCATATACAAGCTAAGGAAAGCAATAAATGTCAAGCAGAAGAAAGGCTACGAATAGTCTTATTGGAGTTATCAAGAGGTTATTAAGAATCACTCAAGAATCTCAATGCTCTATTTTGGGCTAAACATCATTCTCCCTTATGCAGGAAACACCAAGAAGCCAGCAACATGGGGTGAAACATGTAGACTTAAATCAAATCATATTCACAGCTAGAAAACCGACAATCAGAACTGAAAATTAGGGTAATCTTAAGACCGATTTTTATTAGATTTGTACCTAAAAGTGCTTGCAAACACCTGATGAATAAACCATGAATATTCAAAGCAGTCAGCCAGTTGACGATCATTTGCACTTCCATTAAAGAAAAAAAAATAAAATGGTAAACTTGTTTTCAGGTTACTTTTTTAATTTTCCGTTGACTGATTATGTTGCACCGAAATCCTAAGCCTGTCTTCATATATCAGTGCCAAGTGATTACGCTTCAGTGATGTTTTAGGATTCCCATGAAGTTATTTTTGATTAGGAGTGACTAGAGCTGGAATGCAGAGTGCGCATTTCGTCTTATAGGCACTCGTCATCTGGATATACTTACATTTCTGGTGAGTGACGACGTTGCCACAAGGACTCGGACCCTGAACCCATTTTTTCTAATGCAAAATTATTATATTCTAGGCCAGGAAGACCATGAGATCCACTTATTGTGCAATAGAGCATCAGTTATTATTTGTTCAGATCGATTCTGTTTTTCCCGTTGACTATTAGGACCTAAATGTTCTGCCACAGTTGACATGTCGGTTCCTAGTACGGACGCTTCGATTATATATAAGAATTCCCAAGAATTTATTTTCGGTCGATGTTGGTGATAAGTATCGGCCAAGGGGAAATTGATTTCGCCATTGAAACGACGACTGACTCAGAGTTCGAGTGAGGGTACACCTACATGATGAGCCCCAAAATGAGCAAAGTACACACCCCATATTCCACTGGTGGTCGTCGCCTTTAACCGAAAACAAATAAAATTATCCCTTCCAATTATCAAGACTCTGTTCATCTATCTAAAACAAAGTATTATTCATCATAGATTAGCCAAATACATCTACTTATACGACGAAACCGCTACGATTCTAGGCCAAACAAGGAATTGCTTTTCACATTTGAACAGAGAAATATAAAGACGCACACAAAATGAATTCACATAGGATTGATTTCCTGTCGTATGACTTCTATTTGTACGCAATGATGCGAGAAAAGAGAACTAACAATACCACTGCCACTTCCATTATTCATTTCGAATATAAATGCTTACATCATTGAAATAGTGGAAAGAATACATAGAATGCAAAATACTTTCAACACAGTCTAATTAATACAAAATATACTCAGAAAGGAAATTCCTCGAAGGATAGAAGTGCTTCATGCTGTAGGTGATAAAAGTTGCGTTTACACACTGTGTAAAAAATATGGCGTTTTCGCAATATGATGAAGAAAGTTCATACTCTTTCTTTGTCAATGATAGAATTTATCTTTTTGTTTTTTTCATATCCCAAGTCAGAAAATCATAATACCTTACTGACAGTATAAGCGTCGTGTTATCAATTATTTATCAGTGTGGAATAAAATGATAAGCTTCCTCTTGTCATGTGGACTCTTTGTATGGATGATACGATATTATCATGCCTGCTAAACTAAAAGTCACTTGTTGAGTGGAGACTGGCAGTGGTATTTGAGATGAGCGTTTCATCTTATGCGTGACCTGTCAAATAAATATATACCTTCCCTAGAGAGTATAATGCAGAAGGTACATCACACTGAGGAGTCCCGGATGGTTTGAAATGAACAATCTGATTTCCACTACTAGGCGCCACGAATAAATGTATAAAAAGTTCAGTCAACGAAAGCAATCGGTATCATTTCTCTTTTGAATTGGTACAGTCATGAACTTATATCATTGTTTTTTTTGTTTTCTTTCCATTTTCCCTCCAACTTCAAAATGTTTATTGTATGGTGACGAGACAGTTTAGCTAATGTGACATCTTTTCTGTAATTTTGTTATTAACTAATCTTTTGATGTCAGTTTTAAAAAGTTATTTTCAAAGCTACTTGCAAACAGGATGACACTGTCATATTTTTCAGGAGTATTTATCTCAAATTTAATCTGAAATGAATAACATAGTGACTTCTTGTGGGTTGGTTCCTTTGTGGTGAGAGCTGTCTACTAGCCAATTGGTTGACAGTAATTGAGGTCAAGGTCAAGATGGACAGGTGGATGCAGTTAACATATAGATGAACTGACACAGCCACAAGAGATGCAAGGTTAACATTTTGTGAGAAACAACCAATAAACAGACTGTATTTTCTACTAACATTAACCTACAATTATGTACATCAAAATCTATGAATACGTGTTGAATAAAGCAAGAACAAAAGTGGTTTGTGCAGAATAATATGGTACCATCATTTATTTCGTTGGCTTCTCATCAGCTGCTTACAGCCTAAATAAATTATGAGGTTTGCGTACAGAAAAGTTTTAACATACTTGCAAATTTTACATGTTGCCAGTTGACAAAAGTTCCACAGTAAGTGAACAGTGCTCAGAAAATTGCGCTTATATAGTTTTTACACAGGCAGTTCAAGTTTAAACAAAATAGATGTATGCATACAATGGTAAAAGAGTTACGTAATAAAGACGAAATATGAGTTAGATAAAGAGTGACTAATAAATTAGGTAACAATGTACTGAGTTCAACTCAAATCATAGAAACAAGAGACAAGCAAAATTACAGAATATAAAAGGGGGTGAGGTTAAAGACAAAGATTACGTAATCAGATGAGAGAGTAAAGACATTCAGTTACCAGGGCAAAGAAAGATTAATGACTGCTTCTTTCTGAACACATAAATCTGGTTTCAAGCGTTTGATGGAGATTGCTTCGGCAAACTTGAGGAGAATGGAACTCCTTTGTCTATTGATACTTTTAAAGGATTTCTCGATTTCTACCTCATGACCCGTGTCGAGAAGATGTCTTGTGATAGCGCTACTATAAGAGTTTGTTCCCTTGAGACGTAGGCTTTTTGGCACATGTTCAGAAAATCGGAGGTGTATCCTTCTTTCTGTTCTCCCAATGTAACTGCTCCCGCAGATACACGTAAATTTGTATACACAGTTGGAGTTAATATGAGAAGGGAATCTATCGACTTTTGACTGCACCAAAGAGCATGTTGTTCGATGGACGGGAACCAACTTAGCTGCAGGATAGGCTCTGGCTAGTGATGTTCTCAGTCTTCTGTTGACCATTTCCACAATGTTTTCACCTTTAAAATCTAGTTGAATGAAGACAGGCTTTTTTTCAACTGTGATTTGTTTGGTATTTGAGTCTTCACATCTTCCATATTTGTTTATGAATCTTTGAGGGTAACCGTTATTTTTCAGCACCTTTTCGAGGAACATAAATTCTTCCTCTAGTTTCTCTGTAGAGCATATTCTCCTTGCTCTATAGTACAGAGTCTTGACTAGTGCTCGTTTATAGCTATTTGGACAAAAACTATTAAAATGTAAGTATTGTCCATTCCATGTAGGCTTTCGGTAAATTGACCTCTGGAGATTACCATCTTCTAGGCGTTGCATGGCGATGTCAAGGAAATGGAACTTCCCGTCATTTTCATGTTCCATGGTAAATACAATATTTGTATGTGCTTTGTTGAATAGGCTGAGTAGGTAGCAGGCATGTGTTGATTTTCCATAATAAACGTTCTATTTCCTGGCCCTTGTCTTCTATTGTTACACCTTGACTTATCTGTTCCATTGTAGGTCAAACTTGCCCTTCTCTAAATGAATTTTTGAATTTCGCCTTTTTGTTACCAGTGCTGTGAGTTAAATAATCCTTCTCAACTGGCTCGATCGATCAACTGGTATATATATGTTGTTTTCATAAACTGTCGACTCTCACCTCTTTCCTCCTTGATGAACTTTATTATTTGTGAGATTCCAAGACTTATAGTGTACCTAAATTAAAATGAATCGAACCTTCTTTTCTCACTCCTTGTGACTTATGATTTCCGATTGAACTGTTTTGTTATTCGTTATTACTATTCCTTTATCTCACACCTCTGTTTACTGTCTATATTATGCATTTCTCCTACTTTCTTCTCTTGCTTTGTGTGCTACATGGAGTGTGGCGACTTGAACTGCCGCACATATGTGCAGAGTTCTATGTCGAAAACCGACCGACCGACCTTGAGCATATTTAACTCCTATTCGATTTTGTTAGAGTCAATGAATGACATTTTCATTTTAATAGCGTTTTTATAAACATTCGCTGTTCTCTGTTACTTTAACTGTTCTTTGATTAGGTGCAGAACATTTCAAATAACTCTGTTTAAGCAGTAGTGTTGGATTTAAAATACTTTTCCTCAAGCTCATCGGTTTTCGATGGTTTGATATTCTCAATACCACGTTTATATAAGTGTTCTTTTCACTCTTCAAAGAAGCTTATCTTTATATTAAAGAATTGTACAGGTGACTGCACATCAAAAGCCTAAATACTGCCCGATGTATGGTGGAAAATACTGGCCAAGTTGTTCAATGCAGTAAACGTCTCATTTATTGAATATAGCAAAAATATTCATTCAGACATCTATTTAAAACACAAACTAATCGTGCAAAGAATATTCTTTTCGACAAATTCCTCTTCCAGGCTCTACAATTATATATATGCATGTATATACACAGAATAATTTAAATTAGTAGTTAATAACAATATTAGCGTTTTTTTAATAATATCGATTTGTAAAGTATGATCACAGTGGAATTACAGTTCATTAAAGATGCTTAAATTATAATAATAATAAAGATATAATAGCGAATAGAATATCAGCTAAAATTAGGGACATTTCACAAAAATTCCGGGTTATTCAAACCTGGATGGCCAAGTGGTAAGGATAATGTCTGAGCTAACTTCTTTTGGATGTATAAATTAGGCTTATTAATATGGATCCCCACAGCCTCAGCAATATTTAGTAGTCGAACTCTTAAAGCGAAATTGAGATTCGTAGGTATGCGGTGAATGACCCTGAAAGCATGATTAACGTCAATCTTGTGTTCTGTCTCCACAAGATGAGCCAGAATAGCGCTGTGAATAGATTTTGTTTGTCCTTTGCTTAACCACCAGGCAGGGTGATGTTCGGAAATTCGACGCGAAACACGCCTAATTGTACGGCCTATGTAACTGGCTCCATAGGAGCTATTAAATTGGTAGATACACATGAAAGAGGTGAAATTAGGCAGTTTGTCTTTTATTCCCGAACGCAGAAGAGGAGTGTATATAAACATATATATATATATAATTGTAGAGCCTGGAAGAGGAATGCTTTGCTCGATCATTTATTGAAGTTATTTCAAGAATTACGCTTAATTTTATTTACCTCATTTAGTTATGACCGTTTTCAGTCAGCTATGGTGATTTCAGCAGTTTCTCTTGATCTTAAAAAAACCTATACCAAGCAAGATCCTTCAGTAGTTTATCCTCTGTCCTTCAAAAATATTTTCATTTTACTTAGGCAGTTGATTTCTCTTATTAGTAATTAACTATTCAGTGGATGAAAATTCACATGGTCATTACATGACCAACTTTATTCCGTGCCATTTTCATCGAAACTAAATAATGTAGGTACCTATTCTCGGCTTTTAATTTAGCTCTCATGCATTAAAATGGTCTTTCATACATTCGATAAGCAACCCGTCCATTATTTTACTGAACCTATAGTGTTTTAGAGAAAAGATATGATTTGCATGGGTTAACCTGCCCTCTTTTCTATTGTCTTCTTGTAGTCTGAATATATGAACAAATATAATAGTTAATTTTCAGACTTGCAATCCTTCGAGAATTTCCTCTCTGAGTATATTTTGTATTAATTAGACTCTGCTGAAAGTATTTTGTATTCTATTTATTCTTTCGACTATTTTAATGATGTAAGCATTTATATTCGAAATGAATAATGGAATTCACAGTGGTATTATTAGTTCTCTTTTTCGCATCACTGCGTACAAATAGAAGTCATACGACAGGAAATCAATCCTATGTGAATTCATTTTGTGTACGCCTTTATATTTCTCTGTTCAAATGTGAAAAGCAATTCCTTGTTTGGCCTAGAATCGTAACGGTTTCGTTGTATAAGTAGATCCATTTGGCTAATCTATGAATAATGATACTTTGTTTTAGATAGACAAACAGAGTCTTGATATTGAAAGGGATAATTTTATTTGTTTTTGGTTAAAGGCGACCACCGCCAGTGGAAAACGGTGTGTGTACTTTGTTCGAATTGGGACTCATCAGCTAGGTGTATCCTCACTCGAACCCTGAATCAGTTGTCTTTTCAAAGGCGAAATCAATTTTGCACTAGGCCGCTACTTATCTCCAACACTGACCGAAAATAAATTCACTTGAATTCTTAGATATCATCGAAGTGTCCGTATTAGGAACCGACATGTCAACTGTGGCAGAACGTTTAGGTCCTAATTCTAAAACATCATTGAAGTGTAATCACTTGTCACTGATATATGAAGACAGGCTGAGGATTTCGGTGCAACATAATCAGCCAGCGGAGAATCAAAAAAGGAGGGGGAGGAACAAGTCATGCATTAATCAGATCGTCACATTACGGATCATCATTGAACAAAGTTTGGAATGGCAGTCACCTCTCTATCTCAACTTCGTCGACTTTGAAAAAGCCTTCGACAGCATCGATCGAGAGGTGCTTTGGAAACTACTACTCTACTATGAAGTACCACCGACAATTATACATCTCATCCAACAGCTGTACGACAATGCTGCATGCCAAGTAATCCACAACAGGAAACTCACAGAATCCTTCGAAGTGAGGACAGGAGTAAGACAAGCTGGCTGGCTGCCTACTATCGCCAATGATTCTCCTGATTGCAGTAGATTGAATAATGCGAAAAACAGTGGGCAATGAGTAAACAGGCTTAAAATTGGCTCACACAAAAAACTTAGAGGATCTGGACTTCGCCGATGATATACGTCTGATTTTCCACAAACTGGAAGATATGCAAGTGGAAAGCATCAAGTTGGCAGAAGGAGCATCAGAGATGGAAAGGACTAAAAGTGAACATAGAGAAAACAGAGGTGATGAAGATTCCTGGGCAACACCACCAACAGCAACAACAACAACAACAGACAACAATCAACATAAATGGAAGGGATCTGAAAGAAACAACCTCCTCTACACCTACCTGGAGAGCATCATTTCAAATACAGGCGGAACTGACGAGGATATCAAAGCAAGAATCGTAAAAGCAAGACAAGCTTTCACTACTGTCAAGTCTGTGTGGAGGTCAACAGCACTCAGCACAAAAACGAAGATAAGATCCAGATTTTCAACTCCAATGTGAAGTCAGTGCTACTATGCGGATGGATCAGAGACTTGGCCAGCGCGTCATAAAGAGCATCTCAAACAAACTACAGACTTTTATTAACAGTATACCACTCAAGATCAGATGGCCAGCCAGAAAAGATCAGCAACAGGGGTCTCTGGTAATGAACAAACCAACCAGGAACTGATCGAGAAACAAATATGCAGGAAGAAATGGAGGTGGATTTGTCATACTTTGAAGAAACCATCAAGTGACATCACTAGACAAGCCATTGCTCGAGTGGAACCCGAAGGATACGCGGCGAATTGGTCGTCAGTGTGAGGGTGACTTGGAGGAGGTCATGTGAAGAAGAGATGTAAACGTGTGGGCAGACTTGGAGCCAGGTGAAAACGTTGGCAGAGAACCGAAGGCAATGGAGACGCACGGCTGAAGCGCTATGTTCCTCTAGAAATTAAAGGAAACAATTATAATAGTATAATATAATAACCTGAAAACAAGTTTAACATTCTATGTTTTGTGATGGAAGTGCAACTGATCGTAAACTGACTGAGTGCTTTGAGTATTGTTTGGTTATTCATCAGGTGTTTGCAAGTATTCTCGGTACAAATCTTATAAAAATCACTCTTAAAATTACCCTAATCTTCACTTTTGATTGATGATTTTAGCTGTGAATATGATTTGATTTAATCTACATTTTTCACTATGTTGCTGGCTTCTAGCTGTTTCCTGTATAAAACAGAATGATGTTTAGCATAATATAGAGCACTGAGATTCTTGAGTAATTCTTAACAACCTCCTGATAACTTCAATAAAACTATTCTTAGCCTTTCTTTTTTCCTTCACGTTCCCCAGTGGAACATAGGGCTTCAAGCTAGTGGGGGTTGCTAGCCTCATGCTCAACTTTTCCTCCTCATCAGTATTATATCTGGCTTAGCGAGGTGAAGGAGTGCGTCGGCCGGGGATCAAACCCCAACCCATGTGCATGGTCGGCGAGCGTCCTAACCGGTATGCCACCGACGCCTGGCCTTTCTTTTGCTTGACATTGCTTGCTTTTCTTAGCTTGTATATCGATAATAAGATTGCTAAAATGATCGCTGTCAGTTGGTTCTTTGAGAATACTGATTTCACTTATGTGAAGACGTACACGAGTATACAACGTCATCAATATTCACACTTCTTATACAACATTTACCATTACCCTTAAACTAATAAACATAGGATTTCGTACCTAAGCATAAGTAAGCTGTCACTCAGACTTCCGAGTTGATACCTTCGACATTTGAGACAGTTTCATATCTTATGTGTAGTGTCGTTTTTTTTGTAAAGACGTATTTTTTCAATTGGTCATACAAACCTAGAAATAATAGGAAAGATATATGACTGAGGAGGGTGATTTTGACTTATTTGTGTTACCTGAGGCGGTCGATTTAACTGAGAAGCTTTCGTTATCCTTCAAGATAACACCTTGAACAGAGGTATTCATTCATATAAAGTGGACTTGTTTGAATTCTTTCTGCATGAACGATATAACTGTATCTCCTGACAACCATTTGTGTGATTAGTTGTCGTTCTTTTACATTGACAATTTTTTTATTGACTTGCAATCTGTACTTTCTTGTCATGTGGTTTATTGTATTCTGTAGCAATGTGTTTTTTAATAGCAGATTCATCTGATTTTTCTGGAGATACCTTGTTTCCTTTGGTGTGTCTTTTCTCCTTTCAAGACTTGTGTATTTCCCCGACTACGTATTTTATCTCTTCACAGATAATTTATGTCCTTGGCTTCTGATTCGAAACGGACACCCGTTTTCACCAGTATCATGTTCATCGCTGTCACACAAAATCGAAGACTTACAAGCGAAAACCGACAAACTGGTCGAAGAAGCAGCAAAGACGGGACTGACTCCAGGGAAACATAGACAAGATGGAGGTTATGGAATTAGCCAACCAACAACAACAACATCAGCAGCAACATCCAGTGCCAATCACCATCAACGGTAGGAATTTGAAAGAGGTTACTTCATTCACTTATCTAGGGGGAGCATCGTCTCAACTACAGGCAGGAGCAACGGACGAGGATGTCAAATCGAGAATCGGGAAGGCGAGAAACACATTCATCAACATGAAAGCAATCTGGAAATCTTCGTCACTCAGCCTGCATCAACAACAAAATTTGGATTTTCAATACAAACTTCAAGTCAGTCAGTTCTTCCATACGGATGGATCAGAAACTTGGTGGCGGGTCACAAAGAATATTTCCAACAACCTGTTGCAGACCTTTATCAACAACTGTCTTCGCTCTATGCTGAAGATCAGATGGCCAGAAAGAATCACCAACAAGAGACAAACTATGGGAACAGACAAAACAAGAACTAATCGCTCAACAAATATGCAGGAGAAAGTGGAGATGGACTCGACACTTGCTTAGGAGTCCACTGGGTGACATCGCGCGTCAGGCCATAGCTCGAGTGGAAACCGAAATGGAAGTGGCGATTGGGACGTCGGAGGGTGACATGGAGGAGATCATGTGAAGAAGAGTTGAAACAGTATGGACTAACATGGATGCAAGTGAAAAGTACAGCAGAAAACAGAAGCAAGTGGAGGCGTGCAGTTGAAGCCCTATCTTCCACTAGAAACCCAAGGGAACAATAATAATAATGTTCATCACAGTTTCTGCAATTTATTTTGTAAATAGTATTGATTTTGTATTCTTCTGCTGTTGGGTGATTGTGTTGACTAGTGGGCTACATCTATTCCGTTATTTCAGAGGTATAGGGTAGAATTATTGTTAGAATGAATTTTCTTGTAGTTTATAAGGCTGGTATCTTGTTTGGTGTTTCGATTTGAGTTTAAACATTTTTCCATGACACTGTATGAACATTCATTCTTCTTGAAGCCAGTCAGTAGGTCTTTTTCCTCTATTTTGCTCAGTACTGGAGTACTACAGTGTATTTGAACCCTTCTCACCAGTATCTGTACTTAGTTTCTTTTGAGTCATTGGACTGTCGCTTTTATAGTTGAGTATTTGATCTGTATTTGTGTTGATTTACTGTATACTTGTGTGTGTGTTAGTTCTTTTTATGGAATGCCTTAGAGAAGCAGGGCAATTTAAAGTTAAATCTGAATAAATCTTAGTATCTGTTTTGTTATTTCTGAAATTACTACCATTTGATGAATAATTTTCAACTTGTATTGCTATTATTTGTATTTCCGATAATCATTTGTTGTAGTCTTTTATTCTGGGTAACCAAAAAGAAGATAAATGTGTTGCTTATCTCTTTATCATGACAACCGGTTTTCGCGAATTAACTTTCTTTGATTACTAATATTATTATTTCCTTTAATTCCTAGAGGAATATAGGGCTTCAGCTGAACTTCTCCATTGCGTTTGGTTCTCTGCTAGAGTTTTCACCTGGCTCCACGTCAGTCACATGCTTTCATCTTCACTTAGCACGACCTCCTCCATGTCACCCTCGCGCTGACGACCAACTCGTCACTTCCTATTCAGTCGGGTGCCACTCGACAGCCTGGCTTGTGGTGTCGTTTGATGGTTTTCTCAGAGTATGGCCAATCCATCTCCATTTCTTCCTGCATATTTGTTGCACAGTTGGTTCCTGCTGGTTCGGTTCGCTCCCAGGGATCCCTGTTGCTGATCTTTTCTGGCCATTTGATCTTGAGTATTGAGCGAAGACAACTGCTAATGAAGGTCTGTAGTTTTGGTCGATGTGCCGTTTGAACAGACAACTAAATCTTTCAGTTCCACAGTCTGGTATATTTTCATCATTTCTACTATACTGGATAACATCAAATGAAAGAAAATACGAAACCTGGTTTAGCTGTGTTGTGATGCAGTTATTCGGAACAGACTTGTCAAGTGTCAGGCTATGAGTACCACTTATTACTAAAAACCTGATAATGGATGGCACAAAGTCACTCAGGCTGAAGTAAATCAGGTGGAATTTGAACCCACGACCCAGTGGTCAGAAAGTTACATCTTGACTACTGCTTTAGCAATAATACCGCTCAAACAATTGAGAAAATTAATTTTTGAGGCTAAAATCTGTCAGTTTGAAAGAGAATAGAGTTATTTTCTGAAATGTTTTTTTCGTTTGTACAAACTGAAGCTTCCAGTAGGTTATTAAACTGAAAAAAAGTGTTTTCTCTCTTTAGTCCTCTATATTTAAATGAATTCTGCTATGTTTTGCATCTCAGTCACAATAAAATATATTTACAAGAGCTGATTTGTAAAGATTGATGCCAGTTAAAGAACCATTAGAGGCCAGCAGATAGCACCGAACACATGTTTCGTCATAGTCTCTGAGACTCTTCAGAAGGACACACACACCCATGACCCCACTAGAGTTGAAACTGACAACCTTCAGATAACGAAGCCATGCGCGTTGGCCACTCAGAGTCACAAAGCAGTCAAGAGGTTCTCTTACTGACCTCGATCGCTGATGAAACAGGAAAATATATTCCTTTTAACTGTTTTTTGTTTTTTGAAAAATTTAGATTTGTGGTACAGTCTAAAGAGAATGAAGGCAAAGGAAGATGCCGTGAAATATCAGATCAACAATGTGGAGGGGTATTGGTACATTGCATTAATTTCTCTTGGTCATTGGGCATCATTTCCATTAATTATACAAGATGATTCACTAGTGAAAGTAGACTTCAATGTATCAATGTCTACGCTTAATATGCATATAATTGCTAAATCCTACTATAAAATGACAAATCTAGACAAAGTGAAAGTTTAATCGATAAATATTTATCAACAGTAATGATTGGTGGATTAAAAGGACAGGATGAAGAAATCAACAGTGGGTACTTCTGACGATTTCTTCTTGTTGTTTTTTTTCCGTAATTATTGACATGAACTTAGTTATTGAGTGTTTTTGTTAATTATATGCATGTTAATGGGGTTTTTCAGCGAACAGAATAATTATATAATATAATAGAAGCTTTTTTAGTGTACTCAGAATTATTGATTTTTCTTGTTTACAAGATACAGTTGTCTATTTTAAGGTAGTAACAAATTTGAGTACATTAAAGAATAGTGATCTCAGAGAGCGAGAAGTGTCGGTGGCACAGCGGTAGAATGCTTATCAACCACGTAGGTGATCCAGGATTCGATCCACAACTGACGCACTCCCAAACCTCGCTAAGTCAGTAATAAGACTGGTATAGAGGGAAGGATCGGCATGAAGATAGCAACCCTGTCAATGATTGTGAACATTGAATGTTTGTTAATTGACCTTGGTCGCCATTGGCGGGCAAATTGAAGGCGTGAATGATTCAATCTTGTACAAATTAGAAGAAGACGAAAGAATATGAATAAAAGTACAATACATTCCTTGCAAAACATTTGTTCATGGACTTAGTGCAGAGTATTGATTTGAACTGTCAAAGAATACAATATCTTGTCATTCACTGTGTTTTGGAATTGAAGTCGATATTCGAGTACTTAGTCGTTGTCGATCCGAAGCGTCTTCGGAAATGATGGGAACTTAGGATTGATAATAATAACAACAATAATTTGCTTTATTCCAAAACAGTACTTGTGATACAGAATGGAATTCTCAGCATTTTTACTACTGTATTGCATCCAGTTAGCACATTATCAATAAATAGAATTCTACATAGATTAAAGAAATCTCAGTTCATTATGACAACAACATATTGGCATGTCGGTAGCAAAGCCAAAGTTGAACAGTGTTTGAAGGTGTTAGAAATGTAAGTGCTATCATATTTACTGGCGTAAGCGGAAGAAAGAAACAAAGCAGAACATAACGGAAAAGAAGAGAAAAAAGAGAGGGAGAAAAGAAAAAGAAAGAAAATAATGTACCTATAAATGATATGAGTTGGAAAGACGAGGTCCAATTGTTCTACTGACTATTCAATGAATTATAGGTGTCACGCCTAATGCTCTCTTTATCACACAGAACACGAGCTAAGTAGGGTATGGTTGAGTTTTTGTAATTGCTGATGCAAGCATTTAGTTTTCTGTATAGGATTCTGGTTTTACCTGATGAGGTGCAGGGGGAGAGTTGTGAGTGAAGAGAGTGGTGTGAGTTAGATAAAATGGATTTGGCCCATTTTTCACACGAGTCCATGTGCCTGTCAACCAGAATATTAACAAGTTGGTTAAGTGGCACGTTGCTCACCCTGCTGACAACCTTTAACATCCTGCGTAATATGATGTTATAGTCTTTCTTCAGTAGCCCGGGAGAAACTAAGGGGGAACAATAGAGAATAATAGGCAGAGTGCGAGAGTTAACGAATTGTAGGAGTAAGGGTTGGGTTATACCAGAATGTTTTAACTTCTTGATGTAGAAGGTAAGACGGAATACTTTCTTAGAAACCGCCAAGATATGAGACGACCAAGAAAGATCATCAGATAGAATGACGCCTAGGTATTTGATTTTCGACTTTGTTTCTATTTCCTTGACAAACCCCATCCCATAAAAATAAACACCACTGCTCCTGAAACTTCAAAGCTCCAGCTTGAAGCCCTATTTTCCACTGGGAACGTAAAGGAATAAAACCTAAATAAATAAATAGAGAAGGAATAGTGCCCGTCAAAGTTGGACATTGTTTGATGGTAACATTGACAGCTTTCCTCTTGTCAGTTCTTTTATAATGTACAGAATATACTACATAATAATGTCTCTCCTTTTACGAGTTTGACCACGGATTAATATCAGTTGCAATATCACTTCATGGTCAAAAATAGATTACATGACACAGTGTCTTCTGATATGAAACTCAAACCAATCCGTTATAATATGTCTGCCTTCCTTGTCTCCTTTCAAAATATGTACGTCATTTGTTTGAAAATCACTTGCCAAAAAGTGCAGGACTACATTGTAGTGATCTGGAAGACACAGGGGGAAAACCTGAAGACTGCAGAAGTTTTGGTTCTATTTCTCAGGCAGTAGCAGTTTGTAGCGAAAATCTCATGTATTGGGTGGGATATGTTACCACTCTTGGTTTGGCTTCTTCTGACGCTTAGTGAGAACTTAAAAGTCAATTGTTTGCAAAAAATTTAAATACTCGCGAGAGTAAACAATACCATTAGAGGTCATATTTTTCAATAGATTAAAATAATTCGAACAAGAGAAATTGCAAACAGAAATAATGATGCACGCTTTTGGTAGCCCAAGCTTTAAAGCAGGTCACCATCTTAATAATCAAGCTCGCGTATGATGAACTGAAGGCTTAACACTTTTTTCTGATGTGTTTTCAAATTTTCGATTTATAGTGTTCATGTGTAGGGTTGACATCACTTACTGATGAGCCCAAACGAATGTAAGTGACAACCGCGACATAACTGAAGGATGTTTGTCACATTTTGTAATAGGATCACGATCACAGAGATTCCGTTTATGCATTCTGTTTATTGACAGGCATCATTAGAGAATTAAAGTCGGTGTTTGTTGACTGTTGAAGGTAAAGGTGAAAAGTAGAACTGACCACATCGCTTTATTGCGGTTACATTACTAAAATTGAACTCTGACATCTCAAACAAACTACAGACCTTCATCAGTAGCTGTCTACGCTCATTTCTCAAGATCAGATGGCCGGTTAGAAAACATCAGCAACAGAGAGGGATCTCTGGCAATGAGCGAACCAACACAGCAGGAACCGATTGTGAAACAAATAGGCAGGAAGAAATAAAGATGGATTGGCTTGCCATACTCTGAGAAAACAATGCATCAAGTGACGTCACTAGACAAGCCATTGCTCGAGTGGAACCAGACTGAATGGGAAGCGGCGAGTTGGTCGTCAGTGCGAGGGTGGGTGACTTGTAGGAGGTCATGTGAAGCAGAGATGAAGGCGTGTGGACAGACTTTGAGCCAGGTGAAAACGTTGGCAGAGAATCGAACGCAATGGAGACGCACGGCTGAATTTCTATGTTCCTCTAGGAATCAAAGGTAAAAATAATAATGATAATAATTACTAAAATTAAACAGTCAGAATATACTATTAGCTCCGTATGCAAACATAAATTTATTTGCACTTAGAAATTAATCCGAATGATGGATATTTCTACAAACCCTGTGATTACAGTAAGTAACAAATTCCGGTTTCCATACTCTTCTGAATTTATTCAGATAATGAGAATATCAGACCGAAGAAAGCTTATCACTAATATATCAGTATCACTAAAAGTATTGTTCTGGAGGCATTGGTTTCAAGCAAACAATATGTTTTCATATTTGAAATTAACTATTTTTTTCTTTATGACTAACATTCACATCACCAACATACTCTAATGGTTAGGTTCAAATATAGAACTCCATTAAAACAATATCAGATGAAATCTTAGGTGAATTCTTGGACGAAATACAAAGTTATTGAAAAACAGCCTTTAAGTAGACATTGGTAGTTTGAAGGATGGTTATAGTCAAAACATTGAATGACTGAAAACATTTTTAGTCCAGAAATCTCCAACTCAATTAAAATTTAGATGATATGTGCGGAGTTCAAGCGTTATGTAATGAATAAAAAAAATTAATTTTTTCCTGAATCTGTCAGTAATCTTGTAGATAGCTCTACGAACTTTGAAAATTTGGTTCCAATATAGCAACACCAATATTGTATACCGAAAATAGTATGTTGGAGTCCTTGGGACTTACGTATAGGCTCGACCTTCGTTGGAATGTTGACCTATGAGCCTACTGCTTCCTCTGTAACTTGAAGCTAATTTGATCTTATGATGGTACATCAAGTGGGAAAGAGATATCCTTACCAGGAAATGAATTCGTTATGATTTTTTTCTGTGCTGCGAAGTTTACAACTGCTACTAGAAACATATGTCCAAACCAAGTTCACTTTTAACGGTTTGCAAAAATTTGGGCATTGGGTATATGATATTCATTATAATAAAGGTGTTTTTGTTCCCCAATGAATGAAAAGCAAAACGATATTGTTTTTACTGACGTTTCGCTATTTAATGCTAATAGCAAAGTATACCAAAGTATTATTTAACCGGAATTTACAAAATCTCAGTATATATATAACAAACAGTTAGGGGTGAGAAAATAGACTTACGTCAAGTTAAAGGGACATATTGAAAGTTGAAATAGCAATGAATATCACTAAACCAAATAACAAAGGTAATAGTACGTATGTTATGATATCAAAATAAAGTTTACTAACTTAATCATCGTTCTTCTGTCTGGGGGCATTTTTAGTTGTCAAGATGGTCAAGTTGTTATCTTTACCAGTTGACAAAGAGGAATCTAAATCATCAGTACTAATTCCATACAAGGAAGGAACCTTGGAAACTTTACTTAGAAATCTTAACAAGGCAGGAGTAAAAGTGGCATTCAAAAACACAAACAAGCTTTGTCGGTTAAAGGATCACTACTGTGGAGCCTTTAAAACAAAACAATTTAGTTTATCTAATACCCTGCTGGAATGATTGACAGGTGAAATACATAGGTCAAACTAGTAGAACAGGGGCAGCCAGAATAGCTGAACATAAAAACTTAGCAAAATCTAGATTAGTTTACTCGAATAAGATAAGAAATCTAGAGAATAGTTCAGCTATAGCACTACATGCAATTACACAAAACCAAACAATAGGATGGGATAAGATGACAGTTTTATAATCTAATGTCAGAGGGTATAGGAAGAGATTGATAACAGAAGTTTTGTTTATCGAATCAACTGCAAATACGTGTAATAGGAATGATTCATCACCTATCCCCGATATCTGGAAAATTCTACAAGGAGAGAACAAAGAAGACTACAAAACTGAAGTTTCGAAGTCGTGTGATCACAACTGATATGATTATGAACAATAAATTTTGTTCGAAACGTCAACCAGTTTCACTGTGTGATACATCTAATAAACAGGAAAATAATGATCTTTGTTGTACTTTGCAGTTCACTTACTGGTTTAAGAAGTTTAAAAGTCCTTTTCTGACATTTATTTCTATCCACACAAAACCCATGCTAAATATGGTATGATGGAATTTTTACGTTTTTCTGTACGAGCATAATTTCATGTGAAATTTCTTCTGCTTTCACCTGAATAGACCCAAGGAGATAGTTGTGGATAAAAAGGATGTTTGACACCAGAAACAATAACTTTAGCCAACTGCTTGCAAGAATTAAAATGCTTATGAAAAACAATGCCAGTTAATTGAGTCAAAGGCACACCACTAACCCCATTTAAAGCCTTCAGCGTTTTATGTAATATGACATGGTCATGTTTGAGAAGTTCAGGGAAGAATAATGGATAGCAATCGAGAATAATGGGCAGAACACATGAAATAATAAGTTGTAAGAGAAGAGGTTGAGTTACGCTGGAATATTTCAACTTCTTTATGTAATACGTCAAAGGAAAAATCTCTTAGAAATCAGCAGGATATGAGACGACCAATAGAGATTTGAAGAGAAACTGATGTCGAGACGAGATATATCTGATTTACCCCCTATCACAGTGCTGTCAATATTACAAATATCATGGGACTGAATAAGACCACGCAAGTATTGCTCGCATTTGAAACTGAAATCAACAATGGGACATTTAGATGGATTTAGTTTAAGACCACTTACGTGAGACCTTTTATTAATTTGAGATAAGAATCTGTTCATGAAAGAACAACAGAATGCAGAAACTACTGGGACAGAAATGATTAGATCATCAACATATTGAATGAAATTAGCTTTGACAGAATACCGAAGGTCACGCAAAAAGAAACTGAAGAAGAATAAAATGAGAAAGTACGGCACCTTGAGGCACACCACTTTCTGTTAGGAACGAAGTGGAGAGCTTTCCATTTAAAGTAGCATGTTGTTTTCTATCCAAGAAATAAGAGGACAGACACTTTTTAAGTAGTATAACGTTGACGTCTTCCGCAAGAGTTTCTAATAGTCGATATACAGATAAATCTGGAGAGAGAAGTGACGTTTATTGTGTAGCATTATTAGAAAAGCATGAAATGAAGACAAAAGAAGAGGAATGTACATAACTTTCAAGAACTGAAATTTCAGTCTCTAGTTATAGATTGTCATCACATTAGATGCTTTCGGCAGATGAACATTTCAGCTACTTAAAACCACTCTGTTCTCTTGCAACACAAAGAATACTTGTGCTTTTTTGCCCTGATGCTTTCAAGTTTGCCCACGGATCGACACAAGTTAGAGAACCATTCGAACCAGTGACCTGTTTCACTTAAACCGCATGTTCACTGTTACCCAGTGAACTGACCTGTAAGCAGTGATCACAAAACACAATACCAGGAGATGGAACTACTTAAAACATTGCTCTCATGTGCAGAGCATTTGATACATAAAAGTCCATTTTGTTCAGTGTAAACGTTTAGTAACTCTTCCAGTCAGATTAAACGAGTTAATTACTGAAAGTTAGAACAACGAGAGCTGGAAACTGACATCTCTCGCCGACAAAGTCGGTGAACGTAATGTTAAATTATTCAGTCATTCACAGTGATTCTAGTTGTTTGTATTACCAGTATTTGCTTATTTTGCTACAAATCCGTGTACAACAAACCGACTTGTAATCTGGCGTTTGGAGGGTATCCTACGGTCGCTTAGGAGTTAGTCAACTTGTCTATGTAGAGAAGAAGGCTGATAAGTTCAGATGCTCATTTTCAACAGAAAGAACTAGTTATCCCTTCACCGGAATAACTTAACAATGAATCGTTCACTTTTCAACAAAACAATTATTATTGTTTCCTGCGTAAGCTTTCCGAGGTTCCTTCTTTGTATGGAATTGCTACTGATGATTTAGATTCCTTATTGTTAATAGGAAGTGAGACAAATAAGAGAAGCTTTGAAACTTAATAATTATCCTAATGAATTAGTCAGGAAATATGTAGGAAAATGTAAAAGCAAAATAAATAATGATAGTAGTGATAGTGGTAATATTAGTAATAATAATAATAGTAATATTAATGACGACATGCATGTCAAATATGCGCAAGACAATGCTAACAATAAGGAATCTAATCAGTGAAGAAATGTCTCCTTTCAATGACTTCATTTTCAAGCTGTACAGTCGTATATATATCTATGTATTACGGAAAAAGGCATTAGGTGCCACCATAAATTGCTGAGTCCACTTCTTAGATGTGATGCTCGATAGGAGTGAGGATGGGATTTTAAAAAAGGTCGATCTACCAAAGGACAACATTTAAAGGTCAGCACACTAACTTCAACATTTTGTCACCTCTAGGCAGGAAGAGAAATCTTATCCCTTCTCTATACTCCAGAATTTGGAAACTTCGCTCTGTAGATACGATCGACTTAGAATTAGAAAGTCTTCGTACAACTCTCTTAAATAATCGCTATCCTAGAAGGTTTATCGATAGAAACATTTAGAACGAAACTGTTCTTAGCCAAATCACAGTGCCGAAAAAGACGCCTGTTTATGAGTTTGGTTTTCAAAAGGGGCACTACTTTTGAAGTAAATACAAGTTGTTTATCTACATATATATAACGGTGTTTTTTATAGCTGACTTACATTTAGTATTTACCAGCCGAAATATGATTTGACAATGCGTTAGGTATTATTATTGTATTATTGTTTCCTTTAATTCCTAGAGGAACATAGGGATTCAGCCACCCGTCTCCATTGCGTTCGGTTCTCTGCTACAGTCTTCACCTGGCTCCAAGTCTGCCCACACGTTTTCATCTCCTCTTCACATGACCTCCTCCAAGTCACCCTTGCACTGACGACCAACTCGCCGCCGCTTCCCTTTCGGGTTCCACTCGTGTAATGACTTGTCTAGTGATGTCACTTGATGTTTTTTTCCTCAGAGTATGGCCAATCCACCTCCATTTCTTCCTACATATTTGTTTCACAATCGGTTCCTGCTCAGTTGTTTCGCTCATCGCCAGAGATCTCTGTTGCTGATCTATTCTGGCCGGCCATCTAATCCCGAGTATTGAGCCAAGACAACTATTAATGAAGGTCTGTAGTTTGTTTGAGATGCCCTTTATGAGGTGCTAGCCAAGTTTCTGATCCGTATGGTGAGTAGCACTGTCTGACTTCCCATTGGAGTTGAAAATCCGGATCTTATTTTCATTTTCGTGCTTAATGCTGTTGACCTCCACACATACTTAAGGACTAAAATCATTTAGAGAACCACTCAAAGTCAGTAATCACCAGAATACAGTTTCGTCCCAGTCAAATTTCATTCAGCGGTAAGCATTCAAAACCCAATTTGTGATTGAGAACAACAGTTTTGATTTACGAGGTGAGCATTTTAACATTCAGCCACTTAACTGAAATCCAGGGACTCAGGATTCTTGAATTCACACAACTTATAATATTGAAAGTTACATACCAATGTCTTCAATGAGTATCCAATGTTCTATAATTCTCGACAGTTCTCTAAATGATGTAGGTTCGTACTGAAATTTACTGTGAGATTAATTTAGCTCACAGAAAGTACAACTACTAAGAAGACGCCTACTACTTACTGTTAAGTAAATTGCTTACAGAGAGTGATTATTTTCATGTTTACTTCTATAATTTTCTTCATAGAATAAGAAACACAAGTCGACTAATTTGCGTCACCTGATCTAAATGTGATTTGTATGTATCATTTTAGGAGTGTAAATTTCATCAAGAAGTATTTTTTTCCATAGCTTTATTATCAACTTCCACAGGTATATATCCATAATAGTGAAAGAATGATTCCCATTGACAACATTAGTGGTTTTTATATAGAAACATCGAATTGTTTTGATCGGAATTCCAAAAGTTATTTGAGAATAGACTATTAATAGATCAGAAATATGTGTATATATATATATATACCAATATGTATCTACCAATTTAACTGCTCCTGTGGAGCCAGTTAGCTGCATAAGCCCTACAATTAGGCGTGTTTCTCGTCGAATTTCCGAACATGCCTGGTTAAGCAAAGGATAAACAAAATCCACTCGCAGCGGTATTCTATCTCATCTTGTGGATACAGAACACAAGTTTGACGTTAATCATGCTTTCAGGGTCATTAACACCGCATACCTACGAATCTCAATTTTGCCTAAAGAGTTCGACTACTGTGGGGATCCATATTAACAAGCCTTATTTATGTATCCAAAAGAAGTTAGTTCAGTCATTATCATTACCTTAGCCATCTAAGTTTGAATAATCCGGAATTTTTGTGGAATTTTCCTAATTTTAGTTGATATTCTATTCGCTACTATATCTTTATTATTATTGTAATTCAAGCATCTTTAATGAACTGTAATTGCATTGATCATACCTTACACATCGTGAATCGGCAGAAGTTGGAATTCACGGGTGACTGGATAGCGTCCCAGTGTATTAATGGCCTTCAAACTCACCTTGCAACCAGAAGATTCTGAATTCAAACCTCAGTGGGTGCGTACCGATAAAAAGTGCCAAACTAGGATTCAGCAGCTTTTCAGTAGTCCCAGGTTTGCCAATGGTCCTTCACGATGAAATCGTGAAACAAATCAAATGCCTTCAAATCAGTACTTGAATGCGCATCGATTTTGTTCCAAACATAACCATGCATGAATTACTATGCTGATTGTGACAGAGAAAACGAAAAGACTAAGTGGTTTTGGAAGTGATATATACTGGCATCGTCTGGAATTTCACCTCTGCGTATAAAGTGTTTCGAATAAATCTTGGTGGACCTACAACTGCTCAGTAGTCCTTATTCGGAAAATTGGGTTTAAAGCCTAAAGATCATTAGCATATCTTCATGCCAGTGTTATTTGCGATTTTGAATTTCGCCTCATTGCTTCTATCTTATCAAGGATCTGATGACACGACTATCCTAGAGAGGAATAAAGTGTTTTTTCGTCAGCAGTAATTAAAATCAGGAAATGAGTACCGGAGGTAATGGTGGTTCTAGCAGACTACTTTTGATGGATGAGAGTGATTAACACAGTTGAAGGAAAACGCACGGGTGATAGTGGCAATACAAACTAGTAAGTTTCAATTACCAGGCTGAAAATCAACCGACCAACTGAAGAAGCCAAAGCTTTTATGAAGTTCTATAACGGATGTTTCTGTTTGGTGATATTTGACTATGCCATCACTATCGTACCTTCACTTAGACTAACACAGAGTCAGTTGTTTTGAAATATTTTCGATAAACCTCACTTTATGTTGACCTGATCCAATGGCTCATTACTTCTGGCTTCTGCCACTTCGCAATATATGGCGCACCTAATGTTATAGGTGAATAGATGTTCTCTCACCTGACTACTTGTCTGTCTGTTTTTGACATAGAAATTTGCACATATATAGGGCAGCTCAAGTCGCCATATTCCATGTAGCACACAAAGCAAGAGAAGAAAGTAGGAGAAATGCATGTCAGAGACAGTAAACAGAGGTGTGAGACAAAGGCATAGTAATAACGAAGAAGAAAACAGTTTCAATGGAAATGATGAGTCACAAGGATTGGATGCATCTACGCCATCACGGAGAAGGATTTCGAGACATGTTACCAATTATTTCCAACCATTGGTTTTTACCGCCCCGAGGACCCCAACCAGGAAGTCTACACCTACCTACATGGCTTAGACTAACTGTTGTAGATTTCATTGACTGATGATGCCATGTTTTCGTTTGGCCGCCGCTAGCTCTTTTCCAGTCTGACCCTATATCAGCTAACATTGCCCATTGTCGAGGAAGACGATGACTAGGCATACGTAACACATGTCCCAACCATCTCAGTCGATGTAATTTCACAGCCTCGTCGATTGATTTCCCCACCTCCTTATCAAGCACTTGACGCCTAACCTCAATATTGCCCACCCGTTCCTACCATTTCACACGGGAGAGAGAACGCAGGCGCCTATGATCAAAGAGAGCTAACCAGCCTTTTCATGTCTTCCACTTTCAATGGCCAGGTCACATATCCATAAAAGAGGATGGAGCGGAGTGCTGAGCAGTACAAACACCCTTCGGTCGACAGCCGAGTATCACATCTACGCCAGAGACGGCGTAAACTGGTATATGCGACACTAGCCCTCTGTATTCGTGCTGAGATTTCGTCAGAGATCAACCTGGTCAACGTGCTCTACCGCTTCACTTCCTATTTCTAATCTAGGAGTCGGTGTAGTCCAATCCTGTAACATCATCTTGCATTTGGCGGAAGCGAATCGCATGCCAAACTGACTACTTGTTGGACTTATTTGTAGAACCTCAAGTTACTTTTTATACAGAGCCAATCAGCTGTGAGTATCAGATTAATTACCAAGTGTTGAATTTGTAAGGATTTGATTAGTTATAAGTTTCATCACCATGGATAGCTGTTTCTTCCCGGTTTGAGATTCTTCATCGGTCTACATCCACAGGAGTTCATGCTTTCAAGGTGCCAACTGAAAAGTTATGCATATCAAGTATTTGTGTAAGCTTTTAAACTCTGAATTAGCCAACAGTTAATGCAGCCAATATGTTTAGGCATAAGAATAAGACATGGAACGGCTCAAGATACCTTCACAATTGTGTCATAGGAGTTAATAAAAAGACAATTGCAGCGAAGAAAATTTTCTTTTCGACGAAGTCATCATCTAGGCTGTACATTCGTGTACTTATTTCAAATCAATGGGAAAGTTCCAGAATAATTTCCGGTTAAGGGTCAAATTAATAAAAATTACAATTAGGAATTAGAATACCATAATAAACAGGGGGACGGGTAAAACTCAAACAAAGTAGCACAATAACTAAGAAGAGATACAAAGTGTGGGTTTGAGCTTTTGGATAGCTAGCGCCTCAGCTATGCCCAGATGTCTTGAATTGATTCCCTTTGATAGGTTTGATTGAATTTTGTATATTACTTTGAAGGATTTTTCGAAAGGCGCTGAATGTCCTGAGTTGATCAGATGTTCTGTCACTGAACTGTATACACGTTTTCGGTCTCCAAAAGAATTACGTCCAACCCCTCTCCCTACCATGGCCATCATAAACAGGTAAAATTTTATAGTAATGACAATCTCATCGCCTTTCTTATCTAAACTTCCTGTTTATTCATGTTATTTTAAGTTTTCTTAAACCCTGTTTACACTACCATATTTTCATACCCACTCTTCCTGTTTATTTTGTAATTTTACTATTTCTACATATTTAATCCCTGATTGCATAAACAATTATTCATCACATTAGTTTTTTATCCAAACATCCTGTATATTTTGTTATTTTTACATTTCTAACCCCCAATTGCACAATGTCAATCTTCTTACTTATTATGCTACTTTGTTTGAGTTTTACCCGTCCCCCTGTTTATTATGGTATTCTAATTCCTAATTGTAATTTTTATTAATTTGACCCCTAACCAGAAATTATTCTGGAACTTTCCTATCCATTTGAAATAAATACACGAATGTACAGCCTAGATGATGACTTCGTCAAAAAGAAAATTTTCTTCACTGCAATTGTCTTTTTATTAACTCCTATGACCCAATGTGTATATTCCGTGATTTAAAGAGAAGCAAGGATCGTTCGACGGTAAAGGGACTGAACAAGTTTCTTCGTTTGTCCGTCAAGCTTGCTGAAGCGAACGCAAAGATTTTCTTCACAATTGTCTTTAACGATGTTTGCCTCATAAAACGTAAACACAGAATGATGACAACACAAACAGGATGCATTAAAATAAGAGGCAATGAACAAGAATATTCAAATTATCATTCTTACAGGTGAATTTCATTCATGCCAGCTGCTAAAGCACTTAAAAATTGATTTACTATCATCCGAAAATTCAATTTTCTACCATTTCTGTGTCATATATATTGATAACACGCAGATGTCTGGTTATTATCATGATGTTGCAACAAAAAAAGAATTTCAAAATCGATGCTTTGTTTATAAATTCGGCATTTGGTTTAGAGAAAAAAAATTAAAACAGACAGTGCTTTCATCCTCTATTTTCGTCTTTATTCATTCAAGGTGTAATAACAAGACGTGGAAAGATGTCTATCTCATGCAAAATAATCTGACACGTAGCCAACAGGGCAGGCGAATTCAAAAGTGACTTAATAGTAGAGCAGACGAATAAAACAGATAACTATGGGTATACTGATGTAATCGATTGTTCCTATGGCATTAAGCCAACAAGCGCCTCAGAGTAAAACATTTTGCCATTTTATTTCAAACAGTTACTTCCAGTGCAATCAAAACTATCTAATTCAGTCCTACAGGAGGTCAGTCGCCAGCCTGAATAGATCAGTAGTAACGTCTCTGACTGCAGCACTGGGCGACGCCGTTTCGAATCTCAGAAGGGACATCAATTCCTCCAAGGTTGCAGATACGCCTTGCTGATGAGTGCCAACTAGCACGAAACCTAGGTCCAAGGCTTTCTGCCGATTGCCTCCAACCACCTAATACCTATAGTTACTTCCCTTTATGAATTTCGATGAAAAGCAATAAGAAGACGTTATCTTCAAAAATTTGTTTGCAGGTATTTGACTGATTGGTTACAGGATTTCATCATGAGATGACATCAGTTAGAGAACCATTGGAAACCAGCACGGCATACTGGAAAGCTGTTTCGTCAGCCTAGTTTAGGACTCTTCATCAGTACGCACCCACCGGGTTTTGAATCTAGGACCTTCTGGTTACCTGAAGAGCTCGGAGACCATTAAGCCACTGGGATCCGATCCACTGGCTAATGAATTCCAACTTCTGTAATTTATTTGAATCGTATAGTGAAATTTTGAACAATCTAATCAAGCACAAACTTGTAATAGGAATATATGGAATATTTGTATAATTGACAACACTTTAAGGGATGAGAGAATAGAAATGGGTTAGATTAAAAGGTCATACTGAAGGTCAAAATAGCAATGGAGATGAAAAAACCAAAATACGAGAGTGCAGTATATCTGAGCTGTTCTGGGAACAAAATTTACTAAGGAAAGTTTAATGCGGTGACGAATGGTTTCTGAATGCACCAAGGTGATTTAAACTTCATAATCCCTAACGCTCCCTTAAACTTCAAAATACATCCCACACACGTTTTATAGATAGGCATGTGCGTCGGTGGCACAGTGGTTAGGACTCTCGCCAACCATGCACATGGTCCGGGGTTTTGGTGTGGTTGTGTTCTCTGAGCTGGATGGTTTGGTTGCGAAGCTTTCATTGCTCTACTGAGCAACATCTTCAGCGCATACTTCGATGTGAAGTGAGCTTTTAGAATTCTCTATGAGTTTATTAGTCATCTCTTCTAGTAACTTTGAACGTGATTGGTTGTTTTCGTGTGACATTTCACCCCTAGTTTTCTTGTCTCGGTGCTGGCTGCTTCTTTGGTCTGAATGTCGTTAGTCATTCCTTCTGCTAACCTTGAACGTGATTGGTTGTTTTTGTGTGACTTCTCACTTTCTAGTTCACTTGTTTTGGTGTTGACTGTTTCCTTGACCTGAAGTTTGACTTTTTTTTGTGTGAATTTCTTCGTATGGATCGGTATATTTTGTCAATCTCTATGTGTCTATTGATTGCTGATTCATTCGATCCCCTGCCGATGCACACTCGATATCTTCGGTTGGCCTGCAAAATTTGGACTACCGTGCTGAAAATTCCATACTTGTACTGAAAATATGGTGTGGCATCAATCTGTAATCAAAATAAAAATAAAAGGTGTAAGCATCAATTTCATGTCAAGTTTCTATAACGTGTCTCACGACAAGAGAGCTGGGTCCTCTTTCTTTATCAGTGATGGGTTTAAGGGATTGGATATGCTTCTGAAGCCCTTGCTCTTGAAGACCGATGAATCCTCCACCTGTATGCCTGACCACACATACATTTATATTGGTAGATACAGTGGTATATAACATCTTTTTTGTATATTCTAATGCTTAAGATAGGTATAAAGGCTTCACATTCACAATTACTCGAGTCTCAGCTGCATGGAAATTCTTTTTAATAGCAGAGTTGAATTTATACCTCAGCTACCAAGCTGTTGTGATCCCCCACGTAGGGTAAGTTGTTGTATACACCCTTCTTAGCCGCAACTCGGAGAATTGGTCTTGGTGTTCTAACCACTTTATGCCTCCCTATGTATTTCTGTAGACAATGATATGAAGGGCAGTTTCCGTTAATTTTACCCCTTCGCCTTCTAGTGTATCCTTTGTGTATCCTTGTTGAATACTACTAAAGAGGTACCTCACTAGGGCTCTTTTTTATTTAACAGGAAAGTAGGTTTTCTGCAAATAGGTAGTCGTAATGATCCATAAGGCCGTCAACTAAGCAATGTATCTATGAAAGATAAACCTTTACTTTTCTCTTCTTTTTGGACGTAAGTGATATACTATTTTACACTTCACTCATTCGATCTAAAATTAAAATGGTAGAACTAGGAATGCCACTGATGATTAAAATATCATCGATAGATCTTCTGTCAAGTGGCTCATTTTCAGTTGAATCTTGTGATAAACTCCCAGTGCACCACATGTCTACTGAAAGGAATCCACATCTGCAGAGAGACCTTCCTTGAAAACCTTTATTCCGATGTTCCAACAGACGTAATGTTACCCCTCTTCTTCGGTTTATCAATCTTCACTGTTATGTTGACTTCCAGTATGACCCTTTAACGTGATCCTTGTCTATTCTCTCACCCGTTGAAGCTTTATTATATATATATATTCCTATGACAAGCTCGCATGTGGTCAGATTGCTCAAAATTTGATGCATGCATACATTACACGATTCAGATAGTAGTTTTATCGCTGTTACGATAAAGGCTATCCGCCATTGTTTTCTTTTGGCTCATTGGCCTAGGTGTATCAACAGTTTGATAACATCTTCGAACACCACTTCACGTACTGAGGTTTGAGCGGACTAAATAGTATAATTAGGTATAATTCATTGTGAACCGTGTGCAAATGCGAGTGATTTCAGAGTGTCACAGAACACCAACCGATTTAAAACAGTCAGTTTTGTAAACGTATCATAGAAGCTAAGTCTCTTAATTCTAAAGAGAAACCACTGAAGGAGGCTTTGTTTAGTCAAGTATTGTAGGGATTTGATTAATTGGTTACATGATTTCATCATGAGCTGACATCGGTTAGTGAACAGTTGGAAAATCTGGGAGTGCTGGACAGCTGTTTTATCTCGCCTTGCAGCCAGAAGGTCCTGTATTCGAACCTCAGTGGGTGCGTACTGGTAAGCAGTCTCAAACCAGGATGAAACAGCAGTCTAGTAATTCCCGGTTCTCCAGTGGTCCTTTATGATGGAATCCCATAACCAATATACATATATATTTTTATATGCTCATTAGTGTGCCATAACTTTATCAGTGAGACAACAACTAAAAATCAGCCCACCTATTAATTTTCAAACATAAAACTTAAGTTTCTTCTATTGGTTATATCCTTGATTTGATATTTCACTATACCTGTAGCTCACTGCTTTATGCCGCCTATATCAAACCACTTCTTCATGAGTTGAATTTCAGCGACTGCAATGAAATTCATGTCGTTAGGTTGAAACCCTAGCCTTAACACAATGAATGCATCTCAGTCTTACTCAAGTTAATACTCGGAAAGTTACTGAACATCTGCATACATTAGTAGATAAAAACCATAAGCTTAGTTTGAACAAAAACTTGAATACAAAATAGTAAATAGTAAACAGTCTACCGTTATTTCATTCCTAAGTAAAATAAAACAACTTTTGAAATCAAGTGCAGATTGAATATTACCATTATTATCATTGTTTCCTTTAATTCCTAGAGGAATATAGAACTTTAGCCCCATGTCTCCATTGCGTTTGGTTCTCTGCCAACGTTTTCATCGCCTGGCGCCAACATGCTTTCATCTCCTCTTCGCATCACATCCTCCATGTCACCCTCCCACTGACGACCAGCTCGCCGCTTCCCATCCGACTGTCCACTCGACAGCATGGCTTGTGATGTCGTTTGATGGTTTTCTCAGAGTATGACCGATCCAACTCCATTTCTTCCTGCATATTTCTTGCACAATCGGTTTCTGGTTGGTTCGCTCCCAGAGATCCCTGTTGCCGATGTTTTCTGGCCATCTCATCTTGAGTGATATTGAGCGAAGACAGCTGTTGTTGGCAGATTGAATATCACAAGCACGAAAATATGTCTAGCCTTCTATCTAATCTATTGAATGAGGAGGAAAGCTATCGTGGGGTTCTTCTGCTCATAGCATAGCAAATGCTACAACAGATATTACAGCCGTGTGAAAAAAGTCGACAAAGCTCCCTTAAAACAGCTGAACATAAAATCTGATATCACTATAGCATTCTGCATAATGAAAAAATCACATAAGAACAGCTACCTGCCTCCGTCCCGCCTTCTCAAGTATACTCAGACGAAAGTGTGGTAAACTTCCCTTGATTGAACTTGTATTCTCACTCAATCCATTCATATCAAACGATCTGCTCATGCGTAGGTCTTGGTTGAAGAAATAACCGTTTTCTTTTAAATCCAACTGTATTCATTTTAAGCTTAAGCTGCAGAAAGAATAAACGGAGTAATAAGGCCCTGTCCATAAAATGATCCGAAGCTCAGCTTTGCGCCATCTTATGTTAAATGTGATAGCAATAACTACAATCCATGGAAATCAGAAAAATTCCTATGAAACGTTTTATATAAAAGCAAGTATATCAAAATGCTAAAAAACCTAATTTTTGCTGTCATAATGATATTTGGTTGTTTGTTAGCCTTTATATACCCCAGTTACTATAACTTCTACAATAAAATGGTAGCACTTTTGTCACGTCACCTGGTGCTTAGAATCAGTTTATAAGAAAGAAAACAAGATGTTCAGCAAAAATATCTTTTCTACAATTTTGTACTGAATAGTTGTACAATCGTAGTTCTGATGAATTCTTCTTCCAGAATGTTACAATCATTATTCAAGTGAAGGTAGAAAAAATGGCAATAATAACCTTTTCAACTTGATATGAAAATTTCCAAGTGTGATGAGAGATGTTTATTTAAGCAGATAGTGGCGTGGAAACCAAAATAAAACAGTTTTTCCTGGAAGAAGGTGTAATCAGGAAATGCATAGAAACAGATT